>CANTUT010000521.1:152500-349686 GCA_947687605.1 Reutealis trisperma | reverse complement strand
TAAGGATTTACCAGGAATGCCACTAGATAGGGAAATAGAGTTCATAATTGAACTCTTACCTAGAACTCAACCAATATCAATACCGCGTTATCGAATAGCACCTTCAGAGCTAAAAGAATTGAAAGTTCAGTTACAGGACCTTCTTGATAAGCATTTTATTAGGCTGACTGGCTCCCTTTGGGGTGCTCCACTTGGTGAAATTTTGAGGGTTCACAGTTTTACATTTTGCAATATCTATCAATATTTTCCATCAGTAATGTGTCAGTAATATTTTAGTTCAATCAGTTAACCGTTAGTATATGTTCTAAATATTTGAATGTATCTTCCTGTTAGTATTTGTCAATAACTATTGATGGATAGCTTTTCATCAGTAATTTTCATCAATAAATGTCAAGTTTTTGGTAGTGCTCCCAAATCCATTTTCAAAATTAATTTTTAAACTATAGTCATTCCAATTGTGAGCATCGAAACTCTTTCCATGACCTCGTTAAAAATAGCTTATTTTTCCTTAAGGCAATTTTCCTAAGTGAGGGAAGGGCATTCAAGCGAGATCTCATAATTATTTCCTATGATTTTGATATCCACTTTTGAGGGTTGATTCCCTAGATACCCAAGGAAAGTACGGCATTGATTCCTTATAATTAGACTATCGGAAATCTAAATTGTACAAGAATTGTATAATCAGCCGAACATAGATAATGTTATTAGTATGACTAACAATTCTAATCCTATCAAAGATTAAATTATTGAAAATATAATCAAAGTTATTCTAAAGTACTTGAGAAGTATTTAGAATTTAATTTTGATAAATGAAGAATGTTGCTACATAAATAATAGAGAGTCTATCATTGAGATTATTGTAATCTATAATGAAGTAATAATTTGCTAGAAAAATTCTAAATAAATTGTTGTTACAAACTTCACTACAAAAGCTGAATTTGCTACATGGGATTTTGCAAATAAGCAGATTTTTGGATTCTATAGTTATGAACTATTTAATTCTCTAATACATCATGAGTATCTCTTTATTGTGATAATAATAGAGCATTAGCTTAGGGCAAGGGAACTCGAGTCTCACATTAAAATCCAGAATACTTCAAAAGGTGTTATAGTATTATCAAATCAATTGTTGAAATAGGGCATTCTAACCTTGCAGAAAATGGCATTAGCCATTAAATTGGTTAATCTATTGACAAAAGTCAAATGTTAGTGACATTTAGACTTCATCTTGAAAAGATTAGTTTCAAATACTAAGTAGAATGGTTCTAGTGCAAGTGGAAGATTGATAGCAGTATATGCCCTAAAAGCCATATAATAGTTATGCAATAGTAGATAATAATTTTCAATGGCATTATAAATATATTCATTATGTGAAAAGAGTTTCATATTATTGAATATAGTCCTTAAGTATTTGTAAAAAGATCTACTCTCAAGTGTTGAGAATATTAGTGATCGATCACTCTTGTACAAATATTTTAAATATGTTCATGGTCGTAGGATTAATGACTGGGCATCATTAATTCTAAAAGACCATCACCTCTGTTTGTTTTTTTATAATTAGTATGTGATACAAATGATTATAAAGGCAGTGAGTCTCATGCAGCTTGACATGTGAATTCGATATAAACACGTGGATGTTAATTAGATAAATAGTCAAACTATGATGTTAGATATAATAATATGGGGTTTTTACTACTCGTTAATTATTTATTCTGTTTCATAATAGTACATATAGTCCTTTAACTTAAGAGATATTGTATCTTATACATAGGTGATTAGGATTTATTACTGCTTACATAGACATGTTATTCATGTATGGATATATGACATGTGATAATTCTAATTTGTTATGTATAGAGGTAAGTGATCGCCAAAATAGAATTAATTACCTTGAGTAAATTAGGTTGAGATCCTAGAATTAATTACCTTGAGTAAATTAGGTTGAGATCCTATGCTAACTAGTTATTCTTGATAACTAAAGCTCCTGGCTAGGATAGATAAATTCACTAGAAAGTGTTACAATAGGAATCTAATCTCATAAAAAATTATAATATAGATATGGACACAGAATCGAGGCACATTAGGGTTTGACATAAATCATTACCCTAGCCAAGATTAGGATCTTTAATGATGGGATTTTAGTGCATGATAATTTATGATTGGTTGTCTATATGACATTTAAAGTAATGAACTATAAACATTCATTTCTAATTAGGTAGTCATTATATGGAATGCTAGCTATCACTCACGACTCATGGGACTAAGTGTAAAGTGGAGATTTTACATTAGCAAAGAAAAATATGTTCTCATTCCTATTGATAATTAGATATGAACTTAGAAAGACATACACCCAATAGTGATCATTTTTCAAGTGAAAAAAGTTTACCATAATAATTAACTAAAGTGTTTAATTAATTGATTAATGGTAAAATGATTAAATATGTTATTAAATTTATATGGACTCTAGCATGTTCTGATATTTAATCCATAAAGATTTTAATTCAATTAAATCTTAATTTATATATACTATAAATGAGAAAAATTAAATTGAATATGATTTGGACTAAATCAAAGACTTAATTTTAAATTTAGTCGAAACCCTAAACACATGGTATGTGTCATAAGCCCATGTGTGGTATGGAAAGGAGACAATTTAGGGTTTAGATAAAATTCACTAATCATAAGCTCATATAATGGATTTAGGAGTCAGAAAATTTTCTACTAATGTTAAAATGATTATTTCCACTTCAATTGGCTTTGTGGTAATATTCATTAACTCTAAAGGGTTAAATGGACATATTACTTAAACAATAAAGTGTTAAAAGGTATAAGAGTCTTTTGGCAAAGACTTGAGGGTTAAATTTTGAAGAAAAGATGTATATAATTGTTATGTTTATCTTTTCTTCATAAGGTTGAACATCATTTTTCTTTTGAAGCAATTTTAGAGAGAGAAGTTGAGAGAGAAAAAAAAAAGATGAAGAAAATGTTTCTTCAATTTTCTCTAATCTTCAATTCTTTTCTTTGTTTTTTGAGAAAGAACAAAAATTGCTAGCAATTGAAAAACAGTTTTAGTCCAAAATAATCAAATTTGGGACAATCAAGAGAGGGATTTAAGAACACCAAGAAAACCAAAAGGGAAACTTGAAGGTGAGTTAGGTGTGAATGATCTAGAGACTTCAAACTTATGGAGCTTTTTGTTAAAGAAAGAAGGAACCTTTAAGATATAATATGATTACTCTTCCTTCTTTATTTTTACAAATATGTGTGAGACCTAACCCAAATGGCCCTCCTTCCCTTGGGAAAATCACCTTAAAGAAAGGCGAACAATTTTTAAAGAGGTCATGGAACGAGTTTTGGTGCTCACAATTATAATGACTATCATTCGAAAAATTGATTTTTTATTTTGAAAAGGGAGTCACCACCCTAATTTATTTCAAATGGAAAAATTAAGGAAAACCCCAAATTGTAACTCCAATTCATTAATTTTATAATTAATTTACCCAAGGATAAAAATCACTATTCTTCGAATCAAGTTGAGCTCAGGGACTATGTTTTTAGTTAATTAATCTAAATTTGGCCCTTAAATTTAATTTAAATTTTAAAATTAATTTCATGAATGACAAATATTAAATGATAATCATAAGTATAATATGAATGCATGGAAAAATTAAAGAGCAATTAACTAAAACATCTACAAGTTAAAGAGAATGCTCCCTCTAGTCCTTATGGATTCTGGGGGAACCACAAAATCACTCCTTAATTCTAAAACAATTAAATCAACTGAATACACTAATTACATTGGAAAATAAAAGGGGAAAGGAGATTGATTGGAATTTAGATTTAGATTCCAAATGTGCCTCCATACCTTATTGAGTGGGGATCAAAACCCACATAGTTCGTTCTATGATTAAGTGGAGGGTTTAGAGGTTGATTAGAATAATTTTGGTTTGAGTGTTTTGAGAGTGAGGAAAAAAGGCTAATACCTTTACTTTTGGCAAGCAAGGTTTTTTGTCAAACCAAAACTCAGTTTGATCAGAACCAGTTGATTAGATTGATTAAGAAATTGATTAATTAATTAAAATGATTAATTAATTATTATGATGAAATGAATGGATGGATTAATTAATTGAGAATATTAATCAATTGAAAAGATTAGTTAATTAAGATGAATGATGAATTAATTAAAAAGACATTGATTTGATTTTTTTTTCTTTTAAAAGTGGTTAATTAATTAATTAAAAAATAATTAATTAATTTGAGTGGTTAATTTTGGAAAAAAGAATTTTAGTTAATTAAGGATTAATTAACTTTTGGTTAGGATGAGGTAATTAATTAATTAAAAGGATTAATTAATTAATTAGAGAGTGATTGGAGAGAGAAGAAGAGGGGAGTTAGTAGATAGTCATCAATACTAACTCAAGGTGTGTGGAAAAATGGTGGAAATAAGGGGGGTATTTACAGGTGAAGGGTGTGGGATGAAAAGATCAAAAAGGGTTGAAAAGTGGGCTAAAAGGAGGGGTATTTTGGAAAATTCAGGCTGAAAAAGGGGGCTATATGCGGATATACGCCAGTGTCTGCACAGATTCGTGGCGGCTGCTTCGTGCATCCGTATAGGCCTAGTGCGGCTCCACCAATCAGCAGCCTTTTCTTTTCTTTTTTTTTTTTAGAGATTGAAGTTGGTTTATATTGGAAAATTGGGTATCTAGGTAGCAATTACTTGACGACTAAAATTTTCTTTCGAGGTGTTGCCCCTAACCCCTGCCCCTTAAACTGCTAATTGGACTATTATACCAGCTTTGTATAGTACACTAAATTTAGCAAATTTTAGGCTATGGCCGGATGATGAGGATGTAAAATTAAGTGTTCACAATGTATTTTACACACAAATTAATTAATTGCTTGAATGAATATTTGGATCTAATTAGGTAAAGTGAAATTTTAAATTGTTTAAAATTTCACCTCACCACCTTGCTTCCATTGCAATTGGCGTTATCATTCCTTTATAAGGACCATTTGTATTTCCTTTTACAAGACTTCATCTCTTATATAATGATAATGCACCTTTCCTCATATGGAATACTAGATTTTTTAAGCAAGTTTGATTACTAATTGATTATCGTAATGTAGTTGTATAACATGCTCAACCAGTTGATGTAGATCCTTCATTAGTTAAACCAACCATGTGCTCTCCTAAGTGGCGATTGATACAGCTTGATATTCAGCTTCTGTTATTGATAATGATATTGTTGGTTGTCTCTTGCTCTACCAAGATATTGGTCCTAAACTAAGCTTAAATACATATCCTATAGTTGATTGATGTGTGTCATGATCATCAGCATAATCTAAATCTCAATAGCTAACTAACTTGCATGCTTTGCCTCTTTTATAGAATAAACCATAATCAAATGTTCCTTTGACATATTATAATATTTGTTGAACTACTTTAAGATGGGTTTTCTTTGGCTTCTGCATGTATTGGCTTACCACTATAACTACATATGCAATACCAGGCCTTGTGAGTGTCAAATAGATTAGAATTGCAACTAGTTTGTCACATCCCAATTTTAGAGATATGATGGTCTTAAGACATAGGGAGATATAAGGTCATCCACGCCTATAGAACCTACTTATACATATGTAAAAATTACCTAGGATCGTACCAAACCTAATACATTAACATACCTTTTATAAAGAAACAAACCTTAAGTTGCGGAAGCTAAAATATACTTTAATACAATCTATAAGAAAATAATAATAAGACTTCAAATAAGGTCACCATCATGATATTCTAAAATAAAATTCCCATAATAACTCCCAGAGGGTCTAAGGACTTATTATAGCATGGTATTATTATAATTTTGACAAAGGAATTTCTCAAGCAGAGTAGGTAGCTTGAGCGATCACCTTGCCTCCCTATAATGCTCACCTGGAACCACACAAGGAAAAAGGAGTGAGATAGATGACCTTAATAACTAAATAATACGACTTATATAATAACATATATCCTTTAGAAAGTTTCATAGCTCACAGTTCAAAATTTATAATTTCATAGTTCATGGCTTGCAATTTAACAAGGTTTACAGAAATCAACATATAACTCATAACACATATAGAGTAGAGGCTGCTGCCTTGTCCACTCATGACATAATATAGAGTGAAGGTTGCTGCTTTATCCACTCATAACATAATATAGAGTGAAGGCTACTGCCTTGTCCACTCGTAACATAATATAGAGTGAAAGTTGCTGCTTTGTCCACACATAACTCATAACATGTAAAGTGAAGGCTGCTGCCATGTTCGCACCTAACTCATAACATACTTCATAACATATAAAGGTCCTGGTAGCATTGAAAGATATAATCACATGTAACATAATAGCAATAGAAGTTTAGCTTATTTAATAAAAGATGAACAACAATGTAGCTCTAGAAAGAATATTAGTTGGGGCAATAATCACAAAGGTATTATCATTGGATAATCAAAAGTAGTTTTGGACCAATTATCCTTTGGCAACCCAAGCATACAAAGAAATCATTAAAATAGAAAAGAACTTAGGTTTCAAGATATCAAAGGTTCACAAAACATTATAACTTGCACTTACAACTTGAAACATAATGTTGACTCACACTTGTAACATGAACACAGTATTTACTCACCTTGTGGTTCCTTCGCTCCTATTACACGTAGCCCTTTTTAACCTCTAAGGACTCCTCAAGCTCTAACATAATATTTAAATCAATACTTAGTATTTATTTAATCATGATGCTATCCTATCCCATAACTATCCTATGCACATATAACATTCACATACACTTAGAGTTGCACATATAAGTGCACTCCATCACTTGCACAAAACATGTTGACTTTAAAAGTCTTGTAGACTTAGCCTTTATAGGCCCATATGAAAACACATCATAATTTATGTCAATACCTTTCTAAGGTCAACACATTATCATAATCTTAATACCAATTCACTTTAACAATTATCTTAATACACATAACACTTCCATATATGTCAACTCAACAATAACCTTTCAAGTGTCATACTTATCTCTTATGACCAATTCAGTCAATCAATCTCTTCATCAATTCAAGATCATTAATTCATTATCATGTCATCATAAAACTTATTTCCATATTATCCAATCACATTCACATATTGATCACAATATAAGGTTAAGATACTTAAAGTATACCAAATTGCCTCTAGCCTTGTCAAGGCTCATTCCTTCAACCAATATGCAATTTAACCATTTATCATTCATACATACATGTCAATAATCATCAAAATGTATCACATAAAAATTATAGACATTGGGATAAAAATCCCAATGCAGGCTGAATGCCCCATTCAAAGAAAAATCTAAATTTTCTTATTTTTCGCACTTTCCATCCATTATAGTAATACGTAAGAACATGATTTGAACCAAGATTTTTCATGTAGACATAACAAAAATCATTTTAGAACATTAATCCATAGGAATCGGCACATATATAAATTCATATGCATGAAAAATTCTAACTTTATGTTTTAGGATGAAAAACCATGAGTTTTCTTATTTCTGGTACTTTTCGGTCATTACAGCAATATGTAAACATGCAGTTTAAACCATTATTTTTTATTCAATCACAACAAATATTAGTTTAGAACATCGATGTACACAAATCAATAGCCATGGATGCTTTTTATGTATGAAAATTCCAAATATAGGGTTTAGAGTGAAAATCATAAGTTTTTTAGATTTTCGCGCTTTCCATTCATTACAGTAATATGTAAAACACATTATTTAAATCATTATTTTTTATCCAAATAAAACATCAGTTTAGAACTCCATCATACATAAATTGGCAGCCACATATATATATAACCATAGAATTTTCCAACTTTCAAGTTCTAGAATAAAAATCTTAAATTTCCTAGTTTTCTGAAACTTTTCGGTCATTACATTAAAATGTAAAAATATGATTTTATTCAATATTTTTTATCTAAACACATCAAAAATTAGTTTAGAATAGAAGCATGTAAAAATCACCCCCCTGGTAATGTTTGTGCATGAAAATTTCAATTTTGAGTTGTAAGATTTACCTTTGGAAAAATCACGTAGAGAAGTTAGTATTTTCAATAGAAAAATTGATTTTTCTCTCAAGAAATCACTAAGCCAAATTTTATCAGAAAAAATCAGTAAACATTTAGTTTAAAATAATTTTCTCATAATTTATTTCATAAAAATCATATAAGAAATTAAAAGGAAAGAAAAACTTATGAATACAATCAAGAAATCGCAAAGTTAAAGATGTTTTATGAATTTCGGTATAGAGAATGATTTTGAGAGAATTTTTCCACTAAAATAATGAAATAACAGAGTAATGGCTACTGGAATGAAGGGCTGGCTGAATTTTAGGTATTTATATGTATGATTTTAGACAATTTCCAAGATTACCCTTAATGAACTAGGTTAGCAGTGTTTTAGTGTAGTGGAGCTTTGGGTATTTGGATTTTTTAATTAATTTTGAAGTCAATTATAAGTAATTAAAAATAAAATATTTTTTTATTATTTTCATTAAAATTTCCCCTAAACATTTATTTAAAAATATTTTATTAATACTCATAAAATTAATTTATGCTTAAAAATCGCCTTTTTACATGAAAATTCATTTTATGAAAAATAAATTATTTCATGTTTATGCACTTTATTTGAATCATTTATTTCATAATAATAATTCATATTAGGCATATTAAAATTAATTTAACATGCCACATACCTATAAATCACATCACATATGAATTTTCATAAAATCACACATGAATTTTCATAAAGTCACACATTGTCACAATAACCCTAAATTCAAACAATTTGTCACAAAATCTCCTAGGGTAGATGTGGGTTGTTACATAGTTGTTGATACATAATGACATCTTTGAGGTCTTTTCCTTCTTTAGCACAAAACTTGGCATTTGGTTCTATAGGAGTTGATATTGGTTTGCGCTTTGCCATTCCAAACCTTTGCATCAAATCCTTAGCATATTTTTGCTCACTTAGGAACTATCATTCCTTCTTATACTTGACCTCAAGCCAAAGAAAATGATTAAGCTCACTAAGCTCTTTCATTTGAAATTGAATTAATAAATTTTTTCTTGTTTGAAGAACTTCATCTTGTTCATCTTTGGTGGTCATAAGATCATATAATCACATCCATATAAACTAATACGACTATTAGTTTATTTACACATAATTTGACAAATAGGCTCGAGTCTGTATAAGCAAGAGAATAACCACTTTGAATTAAGAACTCAATTATCTTACCATACCATGCTCTTAGCACCTACTTCAATCCATAAAGAGATTTTTAGAGCTTACAGACATATTCAAGGTGAGTTTCATTCTCAAACCCTTTGAGTTGCTCCATGTATATATCTTGATCAAACTCTCTATGCAAGAAGGTATTCTTCACATCTAATTGCCAGAGCTTCCATGATTTGCTAGCTACTAGTGCTAATAGAACATGTACAGTGGTTATCTTTGCTACTAGACTAAAAATTTTGTCATAGTCTAGTCCATACTGCTGTGAGAACTCTTAAGCCACTAATTGTGCCTTATATCTACCTATTGAACCATCTGGATGAGTCTTTATTTTGTAAACCCATTTATAATATATAGGTTTTATGTCTTTAGGCATTGGTACTAAGTCCTAGGTTTGAATTTCCTTCAATGCTTAAAATTCTTCCTCCATAGCTTTCTTCCTTTCATCCTTCTTAATAGCTTCTTTAAATGTTGTTGGCTCCTTTTCTTCAATAAGTGCAACATTAGCATACTTTGGATTGCGTTTTCGATTTCTACTTGATCATTTTAGTTGTTATTATTGTTGTTCTACCTCGCCATCAATTTCATGTTGACTTGGCTAAATATCTTTAGTACTCCTTTGGTGCACTCTAGTTTTCCATAAGCTAGTAACTTTCTCTTATAAAGCTGGTGTCAAATCTTCCATCATTTTAGGGCTTGGGCTATCTTCTACTATGAGCCTTTCCTATAACTTTTCTCCTATTTCTTTTAAATTGAGAAGAGTTACCTCTTATAGTGACCATCAAGAAGATGCTTCATCAAATATTACATTCCTAGAAGTATAGCATCGACTAGTTATGGGATCACAGCATCTTCATCTTTTTCTCTCACTACTATAACCCACAAAGATGTGTCTGATTGCCTTCTTAACGAGCTTGCTATGTTACTCATTCAGTATGAAAACATAGTAAACACAGTAAAAAACTCTAAAGTGACTTACCGTGGGCTTTATATTCCCTAGCATTTGAAAGGGTGATATGAAGCTTAAGTCTCACTTGTGGTATTTGATTAATCACGTGAGCTGTAGCCCTTATGCATTCTACTTAGAGCCTACCTAGTACATTTCTAACATGTAGCATGCTTTGACATATCTCCCTAAGATGTCATTTTTTCTTTCAACCACCCTATTTTGTTATAAAGTCTTGGGACATGTAAGTTGCCTTCTAATTCCAGACTCTTTGAGATACTTGGAGAAATCTATTGATGTACACTTGTCGCCATTGTCTGTATATAGACAATGAATCTCCTTTTCAAGCTTCCTTTCCACCTCTTCTTTAAATTCTTAAATTTAGTTAAAGTCTCAGACTTTTCTTTTAAAAAGTAAACCCAGATGTACTTAGAATAGTAGCAATGAAGGTAATCATAAATCGCAATCCTCTAATTAATGGTTGCTTTACTAGACCAAATACATCTGAGTGTATCAGTTCTAATGGTTCCTCAGCCTTGAAGCTTGACTTTGCATATGGTAATTAGTCTGCCTTACCTTATTAGCAACCAAAGCATATTATATCTCTTTGGACTTCAAGCTAGGGAAGACCTTTAAGCATCAACTTATTCATCATCACTTTTAACTTTTGATAGTTAACATGTCAAAGATGTGTATGCCACAAATCTGCTATCTCACTTTTTCAGTTATTGTCTATGTATGCTAACTCTATTGATAATACATAGAAGGATTCCACTTGTCGACCCTCTATACTAGGTATGTCTAATATTACTAGTTTTCAACACACCTTAATGTTATCCAAACTAAGAACAACATAATTTTTAGATAATGTTAGCTAAGATACTGACACTAATTTTTTCTTTACTCTAAGCACATGATACACATCATGGAGTTGTACTTGATTTGAGTGAAATTATAATGTTATCACCGCCTTCCTAACATGAACAATTGGCAACCTTGAATTGTTGGTTGTCACGATCTCACAAGTACCTTTATACTCTACCAAGTTGACAAGCTTTTCCTTGTTACCATTCATATGATAGAACAACTCGAGTCAACAATCCAATTATCCTTTTAGTTGACCTTTTCAGGGAAGCATGTTATCAACACGGGTTGATCTTCTTCTTTCTCTTCTTGTTGCCCAAATAAGGCCTGAGTATCCCATTTTTCTTTATTATTATCTTTGGCTCTATAGCTATATAAAGTTGTGGCATTTCCTTTAGCCAGCTTCTTTTTGGAGTGACAATATCGTTCTAAATAACCTTTCTTTCTGCATTTGAAACACTCCCAAAATGTTGCCTATAATTTTTGGATGGACTTTGTGAAGCTTCCTTATTTATAGATTCTCAAGCTTTCTCTTGAGAATTTATTTGCATCCTCACCCTTAGATTTTGAGTCTCTCCATCCTTTGGGTCGGCGTCTTCCTTTGCCGCTAAAGAGTGTTTCATCTTCACTCTTCAGTGAGACCCCTACCATCTATTTAGCCAAGCTTTTTTAATTGGCTAATAGATTTTCTAACTCCTTCAACTATGGCTATTTTGGCCATCCTTTAACAACAATAAAAAATCTATAGTACTCAGGTCTCAACCCATGAATAATAATTCTTCTTTTTTGAGAGTCACTAATTGTAGAATCATAATCTAATTATGCAATTTCATTATAGAGAAACTTTACTTTTGAAGAATACTAGCTAATTGACATGAAACCTTGTTTAGTTGCCATTAGTTCATTCTCAAGTTATTAAAGTCTGTGAGGCCTCGCATGAGTATTGGTCCAATCCGCTAAAGGGAATCAAAATACTCATTTGGGAAAAACTCACAGGGAAGCCCTCAGGCATATCTTTGATAGATTTGAAAATTATTTCTTACAGCCGCCACCTTAATTTATTTTTATTTGGAAAAATATAAGGAACAAACCCATTTGACTACAATTATTACCCAAAGGAAAAAAGATCACTAGCCTTGAAACCAAAGAGGATCTGGAGACTAGGTTTTCAATTTACTCTAACAAAATAAGTTTGACCAATCAACATAAGAGTGACTTAAAATATATTTCATGAACAATCTAAGATGCATGAACAATTTATAATATACATAATCATTCAACTCATCCTTCAACAATAAAGTAAATACATAAGTAAAGTTCAAAAGAAAGTTAACATTATAATAAAAATCCCAAACTTAGGGGATACCTCCTTTAGCGCTTATGGGTTCTAGGAAAGTCACACATTCTCTAAACTAAGCCTAGTAATAAAGTAAAAAAGAAAATAAAATAAAAGCAAACGAAGAAGAAAATAGGGGAGAGAGTTGGTTAGTTTTAATTGGATTCAATGCTTAAACCAAACATGCCTACATGTCCCTTTGAATAGGAATAAGAACCTATATAGTTCTCCCTTCTAACGAAGGGGTGAGTTTAGCCTAGCCATTTTATCATGTTTTGACTGATTGATTAAAAAAGGATTGAGTTGATTGATTTAACCAATTGATTACCAAGCGGAATTAATTAAGTCAGATTCTAATTAACTACCTTAAAGAATCAAGAATTAGGCAAGGAGCCTTAGAAAACAAATCCCAATAAGGGAAATAATAAATAAAATAAAGAAAAGGGAAAGAAGTTTACCTTAAATGGCGGGCAACTACTAGCCTTGGACAGTGCGGCGGCTTACCTTATAAGGTGGGCAACGACTAGCCTCTGATGGCAGACACGAGCCTTGGACAATGGACTTGCCTCAAATAGGCAAGCAAAAAGCCTTTGACTTATTGAGTAAGAATCAAGAAGAAACCCCCTAACTCACTTTGCGAAACAAGGAGAAAATGCAAAGCGAAAGAAAAGAAAAGCCTTTAAAACTAGTGTGGTTTGCTTAATGCAAAGGCTTTTAAGCCCCCAAAATTGATAATTTGAAGCGTGGAGAGATCCTCTATATATAGGGAGAAGATTAAAGAAAAACATTGAAGTTTCGATGTAGGATTGAGCAAATAGTGAAATTTGCAGGAGTTGCCATACAGGGCTCTAAGGTGTCGCAAAGGCCCCATTTTGGCTTGTTTCACCTGTTTTTGCTCATTTCTCATTCATTTTTCATGATTCTAGTTGCGTTGTATTCGTTACTCAGTCCATGATGATTTCAAGGGGTTCAAATGTCAAAAAGACATGTTTTGGTTTTCCCTATTTTCCCATTTTGAGATTTTTAGCTTTTGGAGGTTTATTTACTAAGCCTAAGTGCTTATAAGATTCCAACACATACTGGAGGGTGCAAAATTAAGGGTTGACAGCAGCCTCCTCATCAGAATTGTCTTTGTTTGGAAGGTGATTATGATGGCAATGAACTTGAGGATGAGAGATGGTAAAAAGAACCAAATTAATGTCTAGATCATAGTTTAGACATAGTGAAAGGTGTGATTGAATTTTAAAAAAGATGCTCCTAGTATATTTAGGAGATCTATCAACTAGTAGCATTTGATAGTTGTCCTTTCTAATAGGAGCTAAAAGTGATGTTCCTATCTAGTAAGAATGATGATCTTGTCTAGTAGGAAAGAAGGTAACCTTGTCTAGTAGGAATCGACAAAATGGCGATCCTGTATAATAAGAATGATGATCCTGTTTGGTAGGAATTAACAAAGTGGTGATCCTATTTTATAGGAATGATGATGACCATTCTATCTAGTAGGAATGGTAAATATAAGTGTCATGTCTAGTAGTAACAGTAAAAGTATTGATCCTATTTGGTAGGAATGAAAAGTGATGATCCTATCTAGTAGGATCAAAAAGATGACCATCCTATCTAGTAGGAATGGTAAAGATAATTGTCCTATTTGGTAGGAAAAACAAAGTATTGATCCTATATGATAAGAATGAAAAGTGATAATCCTGTCTGGTAGGATCAAAGAGATTACCATCCTAGTTGGTAGGAATGGTAAAGATAACTATCCTATTTAGTAGGATCAACAAAATATTGATCATGTCTAATAGGAATGAAAAGTGATGATCCTATCTAATAGGATTAAAAAAAAAACCATCCTGTTAGGTAGGAATGGTAAAGATAATTATCTTATCTAATAGGAACAGCAAAAGTAATAGTCCTTTCTACTGGGAATGAAAAGTGATGATCCTAGTAGGAAAAAAAAATGACCATCCTATTTTGTAGGAATGGTAAAGATAACTATCCTATCTGGTAGGAACAGTAAAAATAATGGTCCTTTCTAGTAGGAATGGTAAAAATAGTGATCCTGAGATTGAGATTGATTTTTGAAAAGTGATTGATTTAGATTGATTGGGTTGATGATCTATCTTACTTTAAGAGTTTGATGATCCGTCTTGTTTCATGAGCATGTTTAATACAAAAATGCTAGATAATTATGTCCAATGCCAATAGTATTGTTGGTTGCATATTTGCATGGTTTTTATTCACGTCAAAATACGCATTTTATGTTTAATTTGTGTCTACATAGGTTAGATTGTGTTATTTTATTTCCTTTTTTAGGTTTGAGGAAGCTTTAATCTTGTTTTGTAGGAATTAGGCTCAAAAATGGAAGTTTGAAGTAAAAATGGAAAATTCAATGGAACATAGCATGGAAGAAGGCATGTTGTCGCGCAGCAACAAGCAAACCAAGCTCCAGCACATGCAGCAATGCGCTAATGCCACATAGTTGAGCACTGCCTGCTGCCTACCTACCCCAACACCACACTACCTTCCCTAGCACCTTGCCACAGCCACTAACCAGTAGCAGGCCATCAAGGCACTCCCAATAACACCTCACAGGAGTCATTGGCGCACACAGTAGAAGCTCCCTAGTGTTCGCAATAGCTCTTCAGAGCCCCGTAATTACGTGTTGTCTGCCAGCCCACCAGTGCCCAGTGCTTAGCTACAAATTCCCAGTGCCCACTGCATCAACTCTATGCAGATATTGAAGACTATCCGAGATTTTGAGGGATTTTTAACCCTAGATTATTTTAGGAAAGTAGAAACAAAAGAGGAAATTTTTTTTTATTTTAAATAGGGTCATCTAGAGGAAGAGGATCATCTCAATTTTTAACAGTATATTCTTTTGCAGTTTTCTATTTTCTCAATTTTATTTTAGTTTTCAGATTTCAACACTTAGATGAGAATTTTGTTCTTGAAAATTCTTTTGTAAAGATTCATGAGATTGAATCAGATAAAATGAATTGATCAATGTGGTTTAATTCTTATTTCTTTATTATAATTCTTTTTGGGATTATTGAATTCATAAAATTGATTTGATGGATTCTTTTGATTATAATAAAATCATGATGAATTCTTTATTTCCTATGAGCTAATTTCATCCTTATATAGGATTTGTATGATGTGTCATGATATGGAATTGAATATAATCCCATTTGATTATTTTTATTATTCCTAATTGAATTGATTGATTTTCATTAAACAATTGCTTAGCTACCAATTATTTGACTTAGGTTTTGAAGAAGGAATAAGAGTTGAAGTTCAATTCTAGAATTCATTCATTTAGGATCTTGAAACGAATTAGAAATATAAGTTTTAAGATTATGCTTTAGTTTTTGATATATGATTTGATTGAATGATTTTATGAATGCGATTGCTAATAGATTAATTTTTATTCTTTGAATAGTTAGAAACTAAGGTTTTAAACATAATCAAATGGGTATATTCATGAACATATAGGATTGATAAATTAAATACAAACCCTAAGCATTCTTCATTCATTACATTTAAACCTATTGCATTTTAATCCACATTTTCTTTTAATTTCCTATTTTTCAATTATTTATTTTCAAATCATTCAAATTCTTTTTATTTAATTTGCTTTAAATCGAGACAAATATTTCCATTTGCAATTCCTTAAGAGATACGACTTTAGGTGCTTCAATAAACTACAATTGCCCTATATACTTACGGTCACTTTTGGATAGTATATTTTGAGGCGACCAAGTATGAATATTGTCATTATTATTATTTTTATTAATAAAAAGGACAATCGATTTTCATGTTATTAATTGCAACTAATGCTTTATGACTTGATAATAAATTCCATGAATAGTTTATTCGACCTAAGGTCATCAAGTGTGTGACTTGATAGTAAAACTCTGAGGTAAATGGAATACTATTCTATATTGTCCCTAGTCATTCATTATTGGTGGAACAATGATGAATTAAGACTAGTATGTAGTTTAACTGATCATCTTATTTTACTGGTTATATATATAAGATATCAAGTCAACTCATAAGTATATATTAGAGAATAGTGTAATAAACCGACCCTCTATGAGAATATTACATGGTTAATGTGATATATAATTCTTATTACAGTATGTTATTCAATCCTTTGACTTGAAATTGCCATAGATCCCTATATGAGGAATTCTATATTTTGACATAGTCCAACATCATCTATAATAGGATGGTAATACAGTCTGTCGTATGCAAAGGAATATGAGTGATTAAGTAGGAATTTGTCCCTTTCATTTTAAGAGAGATATATTTAGGCCCCTCGATAACTGAGACTAAGAAAATGCATGGCCATGCTTAAATGAATTGATAGTATGGATCCTGGAAGATTTTGAGAATTAAAATTTTAATTTTCCACTACATATGATATTTGTTCGATCACTATAATTCATCATAATTATGCAATGATTAGATACCTTGAACTTATGAAGGGTCATCCTAATATAAAAGTGTTGATCTTTGGGAGAAAGATGTCCCTATTTCAGAAAGGTGAATATTTGGAAAAGAGGTGTCCCTACTTTAGAATAGTAAAGGAAAGTGGTTTGGTCATTTGGTTTTTGGTTGATTGGTTGGCTTAAAGGTTAAAATGGGCATATCAAGTATAAGGCTGATTGGTCAATGTCTATTAGTTTGACCTAGGAAGAAGTCATTCTAAGAGGTCAAGCAAGGTGTATTTTTAGAAAAGATCGAGCTATTCAATTTAGAAGACTTAGATAAGTCTGACTTTGGAGAAGATTTGGTTTAAGGCTAGATTAAAGAGCTTGATCAGGAAGGTTAAGTTTTTGGAGATGATTAGGTTGAAAGGTTTAGGGAAGGTTAGTTTATAGGGCTTATCCTTGGAGAGGTTACGTGGAAGGCTTAGTCAGATCCAGCACTTTGGCTCTGTCAGGTTGCCACATTTAGAAGACTCAGTCAAGTTTTACCTTAGGATCTGTCAGGTTTAGAAGGTTTGGTCAAGTTGAAAAGGCTCGATCTGGTTTTTGCCTTTAAGGAGATCATGGGCTTCATAAATGAAGGCTTTTTGGGGAGTCAGCTTTATGGTGAAAACTTTCAAGCTTGCGCTTCATGGTAAAGGATTTTTGGTTTGGGTTTCATGGTGAAGGATTCTTAGTTTAGGTTTCATAGTGAAGGCTTTTTGGTTTGGGCTTCATAGTAAAGGCTTTTTGGTTTAGGCTTCATGGTGAAAGCTTATTAGTTTGGGCTTCATAGTAAAGGCTTATTAGTTTGGGCTTAATGATGAAGGCTTTTAGGAGTAGGCTTTATGGTAAAGGCTCATTGGTTTCAGCTTTTAGGCTTTAAGGATAGTTTTGTTAGCTCAGACTTTTCTACACAGGTGCTTTAGACCTCTTTGGAAGATGGTTGCTTTATCTCAAGTATAGTGCTACAAGTTTTTATCATAAGGATACTATAGGCTCATAGATAAGGATTTTCCCTTTGACATGGTTGCATCAACTTGATAGGATTAAGCTGAGAATAGTTTATATACTTTAAAAGACTTTGAACTCAGGAATCATGTGTTTTGCCAATGAGGCTTAATCTTTTAAAGATAATGAGATATTTGTCAAAGAGGTATGGGATGGGCCTTGAATGGTTAGGGCCCTTCATAATCAACTTAAGGATGATAGGCCTTAGGAGATATGCCTCGACTTTGGTTTCGCTAAGGAAACTAGAGTCAAGGATTATAAGTCCTGATAGACATAGGATTTTTGGTTGTGGCTTGAGTTTGAAAGGATGGTATGAGGCTTGACCTTGAAAGGATGGGATGATTTTTCCTATAAGGCTTAGGATGGTACATTATGAAGTTTGGGAATAGTTTAAAGGTGGGTTGGAAATTCTAAAAATGATCAAGGGGGTTGTATGACTTTGCTATTTGATTCATAGAAAAGAATAAGTCAAACTTTTTTTTCCATTTTGAGATTGAAGAGACATTTGGGGTAATACTATATTGACTTGAACGTACATGACATACTGGCTAAAAGGAAGTGTCCTAAAAAGTGGCTGAAAGATTAGTAAGAAAATACAACTTAGGAATCATTTTTTTAATAAGAGATAGGGACGCAATAGACAGGTAAGAGATGTGAGAGATTATACATTAGCTCTTTGAACTAAGTGATTGGATGGGTAGACAAGAGATGATGATGACCTAAAAAGATATGCCCCCACTGTGAGATAAAGGCATTAAAGACAATATCACTTTAGAGAATGAGCCTCTAATGAAGAAGGATGAATTTAGAATATATGAGACAAGACAAATTGATTGAAGACAACTTTGGACATGAAAGGAGATGACTAGGATGAGCTTTGTCTCTCTCCCTTTTTTTTTTTCCTTTCTTTCTTAGCTCTACCTTTTGCCTAAACCGCCCTTTTGGGTTTTCAACTTAGTGAGCTTGGATAATAAAATCTAGGAGAAAACATTCTACCACTTATTGCCCCTTATTGAGGTGTATCGTTTGATTACCCTAAGTGCAATGGCTAATTTGTGAGGCCTCGCCCGAGCACCAGCCAGGTCTGTTAGAAGGAATTGGGATGATCATTTAGGTTTAGACTCATAATGGAATCCTCGTGTTCGAATTAGTTGATTTTGAAAATGATTTTTAGGAGTCGCCATCCTAATTTATTTTTAAATAGGAAAATTAAGGAAAAAACCCAATTGACTCCAATTCATTAATTTTTAATTAATTTACCTAAGGAAAAAATCACTAGCCTCGAACTAGATTGAGTTTAGGGAATAGGTTTTTAGTTAAATAATCACGATTTGACTCTTAAGTTTAATTTGACTTTGAAACATTGATTTCATGAATAACAAGTATTATCTGATAATTATAATATCATGATTAATGCATGAGCATGAAATGAGTGCAATAAGAAAATTAAAATGAAACATTCATAAATTACATTAATTAAAAAAAGGGAAAGAAGATTGATTGGGATTCGGATTTGAGGTCTTAATTTAGATTCTAAACGTGCCTATATACCCCATTGAATAGGAATCAAAACCCATGTAGTTTATTTCACAATTAAGTGGAGAGGTTTAGGAGTTGTTCAGATTGATTGATTTAATTTAGATTTGAGAAGAAAAGGCTGATACCTTGGCTTATGGTTGGCAGAGCGTTTTACCGAACTGAAATTCCATTTTTTCAGGACCGGGTGACTGAATTGATTGGGAGATTAATTAATTAATTAAAATAATTAATTAACTAATTAATATGATGAAAAAGATGGATGGATTAATTAATTAAAAAGATCAATTAATTAATTTGGATGAAGGGTGGATTAAGAAAAATAATTAATTTGATTTTAAAAAGTGATTAATTAATTAATTAAAAAGATTAATTAATTAATTGAGTAATTAATTTTAATTTAAAAAAGAGAGTTTTAGTTAATTAAAAATATTAATTAACTTGGTTAGAGTAATATAATTAATTAATTAAAAATATTAATTAATTAATTAGAGAGTGGTTGGAGGGAGAAGAAGAGAGGAATTAGAGGATAGCTATCAACTCTAACTCAAGGTGTGTTTTAAATAAGGAATGAGGAAATGGAAGGGCTATTTATGGAAAAATGAGGTGAGGGTTATTTGAAAAGTGAAAATGTGAAAAGAAGAAAATGATAGGGCTGAAAAATACTAAAAAAATCAGAAAAAATGGCTTTTTGGGCATTTCAGCCCTGCCAGGGTGGCGTCACGCTTGGGTAGCGCAGATCCACGTCAGTTTCTGAGGTGTTTTTCTAGCTAGTTTTTCAATTTTTTTTAGGCTTTCAGGTCAGTTTTTGGGAGTTATAGAGCTAAAAAAAAAAATTATCAATCAGTATTGTTAGGCTCAAAATTAATTTTAGAACATTTGAACAGTCAGTCTGAGAGAAAATCCGATAAATTTAAGAAAAATGTTGTTTGGTACAAAAGGTCGATCAGGATAGGAAAGGCGTTAAATTGTGCCAAAAATAATCGATCGATTTTGAAGAGTTTAGAATTAATTTTAAAGGTACTGAAATAAGGGTTCATAGCTACCCCCTCATCAAAATTAGCTTTGAACAAAAGGTGATTTTGATGATTATAAACATTAGGAAGAGGTGTCATATTAGACTCTGGGCTAGTGTGTTCTTGTCAGATCCTTTGGGAGGATGCCCCCAAGATAAATGAGATTTTGTCAATGGCTATTGGTCTGGCCTTGACATTAGATGCAAGAATGGCCTTAGTGAATTTCAAATAAGGCTATCTTTTCAACTTTGATGTTAGAAGATAAAGAAGGTTTGGTGAAAAGAAGGTTTGGTGAATTTCAATCAAGGCTATCTGTCCGACCTTAATGTTGGAGATAAAGATAATTTGTGATAAATCTCAATCAAGGCTATCTATCTTGCCTTAATGTTGGAGGAAAAGAAGATTTGGATAAATGTCAATTAAGGCTATCTATTTGGCCTTAATGCTAGAGGTAAAGATGATTTGGGTAAAAAAAGGATGAAAGTGGAACCATATAGATGTCTAGGTGATCGTTTCTAGACATTTATAGGTGAAATTGATAGATTTGGAAAAAGAAACCACATGGATGTCTAGGTGACCATTTCTAGTCATTTATGGATGGAAGAGAATTTTACATAAGATATTTTAGTGAAAGGAGAGCCTCAACCTATATCAAGTCAGCTCGAGAGATTTTGACAAGATTTTAGTAAGGGGAGAGCCTCGACTTATGGTGAGTCAGCTCAAGATATTCTGAAAAGATTTTGGTAAAGGGAGAGTCTCATTTATGGCTAGTCGGCTCGAGGGATTCTAACAAGATTTGGTAAGGGGAGAGCCTCGACTTATAATGAGTCAGCTCGAGAGATTCTGACAAGATTTGGGTAGGGGAGCCTCGGCTTATGGCGAGTCCGCTCGATATATTATGAAAATGTCTTTGATAAAAGGAAAGCCTTGGCCTTTAGTGAGTCAATTTAAGAGATTTTAAAAGGATTTTGATAGGAGAAGAGGCTTAGCCTATAATGAGTCGATTCAATAGATTTTAAAAAGATTTCAATAAAGGAAGAGCCTCAGCTTATAGCGAGTCAACTCAAGAGATTCTGAAAAGATTTTGATAGGAGGAGAGCCTCTGCCTATGGCAAGTCAACTCGACAGATTTTGAAAAACTTTCAATTGTGCCAAAGAAACTTGGGCTTCTAAATGTGAGGGGTTGTGCCCTTCGAAAGGCTTAAAGGAACTTTGCCAAGAGTAAAAGGACTTTGGAAGTCACACTTCGCTGATTAGATCTGGAAAGGTATCATTTATCCTCAAAGAGACATTGATAAGCTTTAAGAGGTATTGGTCAGCTTTGAGGAAGTACTGGTTAGCTTTGAGAGATGTCAGTGAGGCTATTGGCTGAACTTATGCATGATGGTGCATGACTGCAAATGATAGATGCTGGTGCATAAATGATGTATGCATGTTTTAGAATTCATAGACCTTTTATTTGACTTCTATGCATGCATGATTTGTGATGATGTCTATAATGGATGATTGCATGGATGCATGATGGTGGATTCACACATTTGTTTTATGAATGCAATTTTTTTTTTCCAAGTGACTTTTGTGTCTTGCAGAGACATACATTTGTGGACTAAGAAACTCTAAAAAGTTGGAGAAACTCAACTTGGGCTAGTATGGAATAGTTACTAGGGTGGCATTATGAGGAGATTGAGATTTTTTTTAGGGCTTATTTTTAGGATCCGGTGGTTGGGGTTTCTATTTTGGTGCTACTGAGAAGAGGCTGTGTCCATTCTCAAGAAGTTTAGCATTTTTTATATTTTTTAGGAGTTTTGGAATTAGCTTAGGATGGCGCAAGCTATAAAATGGTTAGTGATGGTCAAGTGAATTTATATGCTATGATTGAGAAGTTCCATGATCCTGGTGAGTAAGGAGATATAAGGGGGCGGAGACTCAAGATGAGGGCTTTAATTTTCTGTTTGAGTGTCAAATATGGGTATGTTGATTGGGATGATGCCAGAGTGGTAGATGAAGTAAAGGCATTTTGTGGTTAGAGTTATGCTGGCAGAGACACTGATGAGTCTTAATTATTTATTTGGGATTTGGAGAGATGAACTATCTCGTTAGTTATTTACCAAGTGAGAAAATTTTATCTATTCTTACCCTTTTTATTGGGGGGTGCTTTGTGGATGTCTGTTTTAGGTTTTGGGTTATCTTAGAAGTGTGGCTGATGGATCATTTTCGGATGGTGGCCCTTACTTTTTAGTTTGCACATGCTTTATTGAGACTCAGTTAGAGATCATATAGGATGGTTGCTTGCAGCTTACCCTTAGAGGACACATTTTTAGCATTGCCAATGGTAAAGGATTAGATTTCTCATGACTGAGGGCCATGGGTATCGAGTGGTTTGCCTATTGGGCTTGGTTTGAATGACTTTCCACTAGGGGATGAGGGTCTTAAGACAAATGAGACAACTCAAGATATGCCCCCAGTTTTTCTTTATTAGAGTTTATGCATATCATAGCTCCTATTGCCAGAGATATCATGTAGTGGCTAGCTAAGCAGTTACCATGCTATTTATTTTTAGATTTCATTTGGGACCACAGAAAGGTATAATAGGTGGTTAATAAAGGTAATTTGGCCAATTGAGAGAGAGCACCAGGCTACCCTACTAAGGGTGATGCAGCTGAGGAAGGATAGGCTGCAAGAGAAGCTATTAGTGAAGCAAGGACTGCAACATATACAAAAGGGTGACTCAATCTTTGAAGGAGACTTGGGGATATACTAGAAGTGTGATACCACAAATTGCAGTAGTGACTCAAACTGCGATGGCGGTGATAAAAGAGACTGTGACTGTAGTAAGGACAAGATGACAGTACATTAGAGGTTCAGAGAAGGACTACTTTAGAGGAGGATTGCATCTTCTGAATTGCAAAATAGGATTTTTGAAAGCAGTTTCAAAACTACTGGTACTCAAGAAAGGGTTTATGATACTACTGTGGTGAGTAGTTATGATTCTATTGGTACTTCTACTACTACAGTAAAGGGAGCTATAGAGATCTAGAGGAGGGGTGTGCCCATTTAAGGAGATTATGACAGACTCTAATTCTGACGATGACACAAGAGATGTGCATATCAGGAGGTAGAGGAGGATTGGCTAGACCATGACTTCATATATGACCTTTTCTTTGCTTTTTTGTTCAAAATACTTGTAGGTTGACAGAACTACATGATACAAGATAAGCTATAAAGGATATTGAAA
Source organism: Reutealis trisperma (assembly GCA_947687605.1). NCBI lineage: Eukaryota > Viridiplantae > Streptophyta > Magnoliopsida > Malpighiales > Euphorbiaceae > Reutealis > Reutealis trisperma. The sequence continues at coordinate 325,968 of CANTUT010000521.1, read as the reverse complement.
GGGCTATCCTTTTTGTCAACATGATGGGTTTGTATCTTGCAAAATTTGATCATCATTAAATGAGACATCTTTTATGCTCTAATTTCTGCCTAAGCTGTCCTTTTGGATTTTCAGCTTAGCGAGCATTCTTTCCTTCTTCTCTTTTTTTCCCTTATTTTTTTTCTTTTTTTTCTTTTTGTTTAGGCAAAAGAATTAAATGAATGATGTACTAGGCATAAAAAAAAAATGAGAATGTGATGCAAATAAAATATTTATATCATGATTTGGACCGTACCCGAGATGGGCTCCCTACATATCCCTTATATTACTTTTTTATCGATCATTTCTTTTAGGGATAATCAATCCCATGTAGTTTTGATTACATATGCATGAAAAATAAAAATGAAATGCATATGTCATTTTCGGATGATGTATCATTTCACCTAGTTCGGGTTGCTAGGATGGGAGAGTTCACATTGTTCCACATTTGTGAAGATGGTGCCTCTATTGGATAGTATCTTCCTAGTTTTGTTTGAACTTCCTCTTGGATCATGAATATGGACTTGGATTTCTCCTAGAACTAGATTTCCTTCTTGCGAATCCTTACCTCTCACCTTCTAGTTGAAATACTCGGCTAGTCTCCATTGATGACCTTGAATTTTATATAGAACATCGATTCTCTTTTCATCAATGGCATTCAACTGGTCATGATACCTTTCGATCTATTCTGTCTTCATTCTCCACAGCTTCTCCTTGACAAGCTTATTGTAGGTCAAGATCTTGTAAACTGTGATGCTTAGAGCAATCCTATCATGTCTTTGTCTTGTACAAAATAGCTCATGAGCTTTTTCACTACTACCATGCAAATGCAATGTATGCAATTTTTTATTCTTTTACTGTAATTTTTTATTCTTTTACTTTATGCAATAATTAATTAATCCTTTTCCCTTTTTCATTTTTTTTGTATTTTTCATTTTTTTTAAGATGTCCCATTTAAAGACGAATTGGAAAAAATTAAAGCACATCAGAAATTTCAAACTTTTTATTATTGATAAAATTCCCATCATGAGTCATTGAAGGATAAGCTGAAAGAGGAGGATAAGACTCGACGAACTTGAATTCAAAAAAAGATTTAATAAATACATACTAAAAAGACTTAAACTCATACTCAAACTTAGACACAGACTCAAGCAACTTGAACATAAACTTGGAGGACTTAAATAGGGGCACAATAGTGCTAGCACTCTTCTCAAAATACCAATTATTAGATGAATCTTGAGATGGTTAGGTAAGCTCATTGGTTCAGAAAAGAATAGGTGATGGTGCTAGACTTTGGGTATGGGAGCAATGATGTCTTCGCTATCAATGAGGTCTTGAATTTTGTGCTTTAGAGCCTTGCAAGCATCAGTTTTGTGCCCGGCCCTTGATGAAAGTCGTCGTGCTCATTAGCATTATAACTCTTGGGCAAGAGGTTTGGAGGAGGTCGTGGTTCTAAGGGCTTAACCATATTAGCCTCTAAGGCTTTCTTGTAAACAATGCTGAGAGGCATGCCTAACTCAGAAAAAGTCTTCCTTGTTTCTAACTTCGTTGGCTAATGACAGGAGACAACATTTACCTTTCCCTCTCTTTAGGTGGTAAAATTGGTGGTATTAGTGGTGTAGTTAGTGTTCTTATGATGCCTCAAACTCGAGGACTAATCCTTAATTTGTCCTCATTGGATCAAATCCTCAATCTTCATAGCAATGGCAATGAGAGCTTTAAAGTTAGACAAGTATTGAGTTTGTAGATGAGCCTGATATTAAGGGAGGAGGTTTTTGACAATGATGTCAATTTGCTCTACTTCAGATGGATGGTTCACCATTTGTGCTACTTTCACCCTCTACCTTGTAAAGAGGACTCTCTTTGGCTTTACGTAGTGGTTTTTAGGTCTCGGCGGGTGACATCCACCTCAATGTTATAGTGGTATTGCTTGACAAAAGCATTGCAGATGTCATCCCAAGTTCTCTTATGATTTTGGTCTAAATCTAATAACCACTTAACAGTAGCTCTGGTCAATGACTATTAGAATAACTAAGCAAGGAGCTCATCATCCACATCAAAGGGTCTCATGGCACCCATATATATTTTGAGGTGAGTTTTGGGACATATGGTGCCATGAAACTTGTCAATGATGGGCATTTTAAATTTTAGTGGAACCCGTGCATTTGGGAAGAGAGCTAAAAAGTCGACATCTATCATGTCTTTGTGGCTTTTGACATTCTTGAGTGTTCTCTCAATGGTCTCAATTTTCTCCATCAATTTCTTAGCTTTGGGAAAGCTAGAAAAATCTCCACTTAGAAAAAGATTCATAGTGGGAGATGGAGTAATTGCGTTCAAGTCCATGACAGTAGAGGTAGAAGTTTTAAGTGCTTTCCCATTATCAGTGAGATTAATAATGGGAGGAGTAAAAGTTAGGGCATGGCTAGTCCCGGCTTAGGTAGATGCAGACTCAACATAAGCAAGAGGGGAGTAATAGCGGCATTGGTCATTTCCTTGACCTCATTAATGATGGACTAGCATTAGGAGTTAAGGGCATTGGTAAAGGTGGTAGACTGGGCAATAAAAGCATTGGTGAAAGTGTCAGCTTGGGTCTTAAGGGCGATGGTGAGTGCAGCTTGAAAAGTTTCCTCTTGTTTCTTGAGGAGATTAGTGAAAAAGGTGCTCATTGTGTTTTGGTCAAATGAGCTGGAGGTGTTGGCCATTGGTACCTTGAAATAGAAAATAGACAAAAAAAAATAGGTAAGAATATAGAATTGTGAAGGAAAAAATGGCATGAATGTGAAGGTGTGTCAGGAAAAGGATTCCCTCCATATGGTTAGTCACTAGGTTTACATATTGATAGGGTGAGTGTGTGAGGTATTTGGGGTAATGGACCACCGGTTTAAGGTTTTAAGGTTTTAACTTGTTGAGTTTCTCATGTTATGAATGCATGATAATGTCGTGACATTTGCCAAAAAGATTTCATGGGCACATGCATAAATGTCTCCATTATTACAGTACATGGAATCTAAGGTCAACACTAGGGTGACCATATGTAAAAAGGTGAAGGGTGGTTTGAATAAGGGTCCCCATCCCACTAGAGCATTAATATACCTAACCATATGTGAGGCAAGGAGCCTCGCATGGGTCCAATGATACTGATTGCTCGTTACACCACCGAAATGATCGAGGATTCATCATAGGGTGGAATGCTTTTACTATCTCTCAACATACTCAAAGAAAGTTGTTGAGCCAATGCTACTTACCATCCAAAAGTTTTCCTAAAGTTAAGGTTAGGCAAGGAGCCTTTTATTATGCAAAGTGATGCATGAAAGTCAAATTATACTTAATGAGCCAAATAGAGATTATTTTGAAAATTTTTTTTCCTTAACTAAATAGTAATCCTCTTATTTTCCTTTTTATTTAAAAAATGGTGGCTACCAATCCCCAGTGGAGTCGCCAGCTGTGAGGTCTCGCCCGAGCACCTGCTCAATGTGCTAAGGGGATCGAGATGCTCATTTAGAGTTTAGACTTACGATAGAACCCTCAAGTTCATATTAGTTGATTTTGAAAATGATTTTTAGGAGTGGCCATTCTAATTTATTTTTAAATGGGAAAATTAAGGAAAAAACCCAATTGACTCCAATTCATTAATTGTTAATTAATTTACCCAAGGATAAAATTACTAGCCGCAAACTATGTTGAGCTCGGGGACTAGGTTTTTGGTTAAATAATCACGATTTAGCTCTTAAGTTTAATTTAACTTTAAAAAATTGGTTTCATGAATAACAAATATTATATGATAATTATAATATCATGATTAATGCATGAGTATGACATGAGTGTAATGAGAAAATTAAAATGAAACTGTCATAAATTACATTAATTAAAAAAAGAGAAAGTAGATTGATTGGAATTTGGATTTGAGGTGTAAATTTAGATTCCAAACGTGCCTACATACCCCATTGAATAGGGATGAAAACCCACGTAGTTCATTTCACGATTAAATGGAGGGTTTTAGGAATTGTTCAGATTGATTGATTTGATTTGGATTGGAGTGATACCTTGGCTTTTGGTGGGCAGAGGATTTTACTAGATGAAATTCCATTTTATCAAAACTGGGTGATAGAATTGATTGGGAGATTAATTAATTAATTAAAATGATTAATTAACTAATTAATATGATGAAAATGATGGATGGATTAATTAATTAAAAAGATTAATTAATTAATTTGGATGAAGGGTGGATTAAGAAAAATGATTAATTTGATTTTGAAAAGTGATTAATTAATTTATTAAAAAAATAATTAATTAATTAATTGAGTGATTAATTTTAATTAAAAAAAGAGAGTTTTAGTTAATTAAAAAGATTAATTAACTTGGTTAGGTTGAGATAATTAATTAATTAAAAAGATTAATTAATTAATTAATTAATTAGAGAGTTGTTGGAGGGAAAAGAAGAGAGGAATTAGAAAATAGCTATCAACTCTAACTCAAGGTGTGTTTTAAATGAGAAAATAGAAGGGCTATTTATAGGAAAATGAGATGAAGGTGACTTAGGAAGTGAAAATGTGAAAAGACGAAAAGGATAAGGCTGAAAAATACTAAAAAAAAATAAAAAAAAAAGGGTGCTTTGGGCATTTCAGCTCGGCTAGGGCAGCACAGATCCGTGCCTAGGGCTGTGCGGATCCACGCCTAAAGCGACGCAGCTGGCCACGTCAGAGAGACGCAGCCGCCATTGGCGTGAAGCCTCATCAGTTTCTGAAGCATTTTTTCATCTAGTTTTCTAATCCATTTTTTAGGCTTTTAGGTCAGTTTTTAGGAGTCATAGAGCTTAGAAAAATTACTAGTTAGTATCGGTCGATTTCAAAAAAAAATATTGTCTCATAAAAAAGGTTCGTTCAAGATAGGAAAGGCGTCAAATTGTGCCAAGAATACTTTGGTCAGTTTTGAAGAGTTCAGAATCAATTTTGGTGGTATTAAAATAAGGGTTCACATAATTGAATTGTTTTTTTGTGCTTCAACTATTTGATGAAAGGTTCATTTTTTGACTTCATTGGTTTAAGAGCCGATGGAGCAATTATTGATTTATGAGAATGGGGGCACCTCAAATTTTGTTCATTTCTCTCTTCTTCTTTTTTTCTCTCTTTCTTTTTCTTTCTTTTCTTTTTTTTTTTTCCAAAGCTCATCCATGTTTAAATCAAGAAAGCAAAATGCTCAAATAATTAAAAAAAATATGGATGTTTGATTGCAATGAAAAATTTTATTACATGATAAAAAAAGGGACTGGCATGATCTATGAAAAATATACGAGAGAGAAAAAAACATAAGGTGATAGATCCAAACTTGAATTTAAACTTAGACTTTGAGATTTGTACTCAGCTTGGAATTCAATCTCAAATAGATCAAATTAGTTGAACTTGAACTTGAACTCTTCCATGTCATACCACTTGGGGCTGAGGTAAAGTGGGGTTGAATTAGGTTTGGGTTTGGGTTTGGGTTCTTCATCATTGTTCAGGTTGACGGTGGGGAATTTAGGTTGAAATGATGCACTTTGGATGTAATCTTCAACCTTTGATGCAATTGCAACCAAATCTTTGAAAGTGGGTATGTAATGGGTTAACAAATGGACTTGGTAGGCTAAAAGTAGGTTTTTGACAAGGATGTGCACTTGTTCTTACTCTATTGGTCTGTTTATCATTTGAGCAACTTTAGCCTTCCACCTTGTAAGGAACATACAAAAACACTCCTCTAGAAGCCACTTGGTAGTTTCTAAGTCACTCCTAGCGACGCCCATTTCACCATTGTAATGATAGTGCTTGACAAAGGCATGACATGTATCATTCCACACCTTTTTCTAACTCTTGTCTAATGAAAGGAACCATCTTCTGGTAACACCGGTTAGTGATTGTTGGAATAGTCAAGCAAAGAGCTCATTACTAAGTCCTAAAGGTTTTATTGCCCTCACATATATCTTCATATGGGTCTTAGGGTATGTAGCTCCATCAAATCTCTCCAATTTAAGCATTTTCAATTTAGAAGTTTGGTATCAGTGAACATGGTCAAACTATCCACATCAATTAAGTCATTGTTATGCTAAGGATTTCATAGTTTTCTCTATAGCTTCAAGTTTCTCTATGAGTAATCTAATTTCTAGATAAGAGAAAACTTCCCCACCTTAGTTTAGATATGGGTTGGTTTGGCTCAAATTTGGGCTAGGATTAGTCTAGTTCAAGATAAAGTTTAGGTTAGGATAAGGTTGGCTTGGTTAATTATAGCCTGAATTTCCTTAATGATGAATTGGCTTTGTTCCTCAAATTGGGGCTAGGGTAGATCAAAAATGCTCTTCTTGCTTTTTAAGGAGTTTGGTCACAAGTATGATTAGAAAAGCCATGTCAAGCGAGTTGGCCATTAGTACCATTAAACCAAAGCAATAAGGTAAGTGACAGATATGGAACAGAAAAGATGATGAAGGTATAGGCATGCAGATCTTAAGAGAAAAGGCTTCCTTATTATGTCACGAACTAACCATTTTTTTAGGCTTAAGGTATGATGGGGCAAATGTTTTGGGCTTAGGATAGTAGACTGGACCAAAGATATTAGGTTTAAGGTAGCATGTTGGGCTAAAGTTGTCAGATTTAAAGGTAACAAGTTGGTTTTGAAGGTAATGGGCCACAGGTGTTAGGCTTAAGGATAGTGGATTTGATTTTGAACAAGAGGTAAGATTAAGATAATGGTTTTGGTATAAAGAACCTAAGGTGTCCAGGCTTTTTTTTTTCTTTTTTTGGATAAGGATAGGGACTATGGGATAGGCTTATGGTTAGGTAGTAGGGTTTCTAAGGTGGGATATGGGTTTTAAGGTTACAAGTTCATGGCTTAAGGTCCAAAGGTTTAAAAGGGTTTAGGTTTACATTTGAGGTATGAGGTTCAGGTGTTTAGTGTTTAGGGTAAGGCTAAGGTGAGGTGTTTAAGATATGTGGTTAAGGTGATGATGTTTAAGATAAAGGCTAGGGTGAGGTGTTTAAAATTAAAAGTTAGGGTGATGATTTTAGGTTTGTGGGGCTGAAGGTGATTAGGATAAAAGTGAGTGTGTTTAAGGTCTAGGAGTGAAGGTGTTTGGATAAAGGTTAGAGTGTCTAGGGCTTTGGGTTAGGGGCTAAAGTAAAGAGATAATGGTGTTTAGGTCAAAGGTTTAGGGTGATGGTCTAAGGGTTATTGGATAAGTGATTAGGTATAGGTGAAAGTGTTTATGGGGGAAATGTTTGACCTTTCTTTGGTTCAAGGTTTGACTTAAACTTGAGATGAATGCATATTTTGTTATATAATATAGATGCATGATATGCATGGAGAAAACATTTTATGAGAATACAATGATGCAAGGTTTTAATTATGGTACATACAACCTAAGGTCAAGATCTAGGTTCATTACATAAAAGAGTAAAGGCGACTCAGTTGGGTACTCGTCATATTAGAGTAGCGATATACCTAACCACATGTGAGTCAAGGAGCCTCGTGTGGGTCTAATGGTATATATATTCTCATTACACTTTTGAAAGGATTAAAGGATTCATTACGGGGTGGATGATTTCACTATCAGCGAATAGAGCCAAGCGGGGTTACCCACTCGATGCTACTCTTTATCCATTGTTTTCCTAAAATTAGGTTAAACGGCAAAAGGCCTATGCAAGTGTCGCAAAGTCACAATTATATTAAAAGGCCAAACTCTTTTTAAACCAATTAGTAGTCCATTTATTTCTTTTAAAAGAATTCTCCCCAATAGAGTCGCCAGCTATAAGGCCTCACTCGAGCACCGGTCCAATCCACTGAAGGGAATCAAAATGCTCATCTGGAAAAGAACTCATAGGGAAGCCCTCAGGCTTATCTTTGATAGATTTGAAAATTATTTCTTAAAATTGCCACCTTAATTTATTTTAATTTGGGAAAATATAAGGAAAAAATCCATTTGACTCTAATTATTACCTAAAGGAAAAAAGATTACTAGCCTCGAAACCAAAAAGGATCCAGGGACTAGATTTTCAATTTACTTTAATAAAATAAGTTTGGGCAATTAACATAAGAGTGACTTAAAATATATTTCATGAATAATCTAAGATGCATGAACAATTTATAATATGCATGATCATCCAACTTATCCATTCAATAATAAAGTAAATACACAAGTAAAGTTAAAAAGAAAATTAACATTATTATAAAATCTCAAACTTAGGGGATACCTCCTCTAGCCCTTATTAGTTATTGGGAAGTCACACATTCCCTAAACTGTCAATCCTATTTTCAGAGGCATGACGTTCCTAGAACATAGGGAGACATAAGGTCACCTACGCCTATAGAACCCACTTGTAGATATACACATATTGCCTAGAATCGTACCAAAACCTCATACATCAACTTTAAAAAAAACTTTTATAAAGGAAAAACCTTAAGTTGCAAAAGCTAAAAATACACTTTAATAAAATCCATAGAAAAATAATAAGAAGACTCCAAATAAAGTTACCAACATAATATTCCAAAATAAAGTTCCCATAATAACTCCTGGAGCATCTAAAGACTCAACATAGTATGGTATTAATATAACTTTGACAAGGGAGTTTCCCAAGCGGAGTAGGTAGTTTGAGCGATCACCTTGCCTCCTCAGAATGCTCACCTAGAACCACACAAGGAAAATGGGTGCGATAAATGATCTCAATGAGTAAACAATATGACTTATACAGTAACATATATCCCTTAGAAGGTTTCATAACTCATAGTTCATAATTTATGATTCACAGTTCATGGCTTGCGATTTAACAAGGTTTATAGAAATCAAGATATAACTTATAACATATAGAGTGGAGGCTGCTACCTTGTCTGCTCGTAACATAATATAGAGTGAAGGCTGCTGCTTTGTCCACTCGTAACATAATATAGAGTGAAGGTTGATGCCTTATCCACTCTTAACTCATAACATGTAAAGTGAAGGCTGCTGCCATATTCACACATAACTCATAACATAATTCATAACATATAAAGGTAACAATAGCATTGAAGGATACAATCACATGTAACATAATAGCAATAAAGTTTTAGCTTATTTAACAAAAGATGAACAACAGTGTAATTCCATAAAAAATATAAGTTAGGGCAATAATCACAAAGGTATTATCATTGGATAATCAAAAATGGTTTTGGACTAATTGTCCTTTGGCAACCCAAGCTTATAAAGAAATTATTAAAATATAAAAGAACTTGGGTTTCAAGATATCAAAGGTTCACAAAACATGATAGCTTGCACTTGTAACTTGAAACATAATGTTTACTCACCTTGCGATTCCTTCGCTCCTAATACTCATAGTCCTTGAACCTCTAAAACTCCTCAAGCTTTAACATAATATTTAATTCAATACTTAGTATATATTTAATCATCATGCTATCCTATCTCATAACTACCCTATGTATATATAACATTTACACACACTCAGAGTTGCACATAGATGTGCACTCATCACTTACACATAACATATTGACTTTAAAAGTCTTGCCCATTTATCCTTTCTAGGCTCACATGAAAACACATAATAAATCATACCAATACTTTTCTTAAGTCAACCAAAATGTCATGATCTTGATATCAATTCACTTTAACAATCATCTTAATATACTTAACACTTCCATACATGTCAACTTATCAATAGCCTTTCAAGTATCGTGCCTATCTCTTATGCCCAATTCATTCAATTAATCTCCTCATCAATTCAAGACCATAAATTCATTATTGACTCATCATGAAACCTATTTCCATATTTTCCAATCACATTCACATTCTAATAACAACATAAGGTTAAAATACCTTAAGTATACCAAATTACCTTTAGCCTTGCCTAGAGTTATTCCTTCAACCAACATGCAATTTAATCATTTATCATTCATACATACATATCATTAATCATTAAAATATATTATATAAAAATTATAGACATTGGGATAAGAATCCCAATGTAGGTTGAATGCCCTATAAAAGAGAAAACCTGAATTTTTTCTTACTTTTTGCACTTTCTATTTATTATAATAATATGTAGAAACATGGTTTGAACCAAAATTTTTTATGTAATCAAAACAAAAATCATTTTAGAACATCAATATGTAGGAATCAGCACATATATAAATCTATATCAATGAAAATTTCTAACTTTAGGTTTTAAGATGAAAAACCAGGAGTTTTCTTATTTTCGGTACTTTCTAGTCATTACAATAATATGTAAACATGTTATTTAAACCATTATTTTTCATTCAATCACAACAAATATCAGTTTAGAACATTAATACACACAAATCGGCAGCCATAGATGTTTCTTATGTATGAAAATTCCAAGTTTAGGGTTTAGAGCGAAAATCATGAGTTTTTTCTTGCTTTCTGCACTTTCCATTCATTACAGTAATATGTAAACACATAATTTAAATTATTATTTCCCCTCCAAACATAACAAATATCAATCTAGAATTCCACCATACACAAATCAGCAGCCATACCAATATAAAATCATGAAATTTTCCAACTTTCAAGTTCTAGGACGAAAACCTTGAATTTTCTTATTTTTGAAACTTTTCGATCATTATAGTAATATGCAGAAATATGTTTAAATTCAATATTTTTCATCTAAACACATCAAAAATCCATTTAGAAAAAAAATATGTAGGAATCGGCTTCCCTAGTAGTGTTTATGCATGACAATTTCAATTTTGAGTTGTAGAATTCACCTTTGGAAAAATTGCGCAAAGAGGTTGGTGTTTTTGATAGAAAAATTAGTTTCTCTCTCAAGAATTCACCTAGGCTAAATTTTATCAATAAAAATCAGTAAACATTCAGTTTAAAATAATTTTTCCATGATTAGTTTCATAAAAATCAAATAACAAATTGAAAGAAAAGGAAAAACTTATGAAATAGTCGCGAAATTGCAAAGTTTAAAAGTATTTTGTGAATTTCGGTAGAGAGAATAATTTTGAGAGAAATTTTCTACCAAAATAATGAATTAATAGAATAGTGGTTGCTAGAGTGAAGGGCTGGCCGAATTTATCAATTAATATATGTAGGGTTTTGCGCAATTTCCAATATTACTCTTAATGAGTTAGGTTATGAGTGTTTTGGTGTAGTGGGCTTTTGGGTATTTAGACTTTTTAATTATTTTTGGGGCTGATTATAGGTAATTAAAAATAAAATATTTTTCTTATTATTTTCATTAAAATTTCTCTTAAAATATTTATTTAAAAATATTTTAAAAATGCTCATAAAAATTATTTTATGCTTAAAAATCACATTGTGCATGAAAATTCAATTTATGTGAAATAAATTATTTTATACATATGCACTTCATATAAATCACTTATTCCATAATCATAATTCATATTATGCATATTAGAACTCATATAACATACCACATACTCATCAATTACATAATATATGAATTTTCATAAAAGCACACATTTTGTCTTAATAGCTCTAAATTCAAGTAAATTGTCATGAAAACTCCTACAATTGGTGTGGGTTGTTATACAAACTAAGCCTAATAACAAAGCAAAAATAAAATAAAATAAAAGCAAGTAAAGAAGGTGATAGAGGAGAGAGTTGGTTAGTTTTAATTGGATTCGATACTTAAACCAAGCATGCCTGCGTATCCCTTTGAATGGAAATCAAAACTGACGCAATTCTCTCTTCTTGCGAATGGGTTAGTTTAGCCTAACCATTTTATCATGTTTTGATTGATTGATTAAAAAAGGGTTGAGTTGATTGATTTAACCAATTGATTACCAAGTGGAGTTAATTAAGTTAGATTCTAATTAACTAACTTAGCGAATCAAAAATTAGGCAAGGAGCCTTAGAACACAAATCCCAAGGAGAAAAATAATAAATAAAATAAAGAAAAGGGAAAGAAGCATACCTCGGATGACGAGTGACAACTAGACTTAGATGACGTAACGGCTTACCTTGTATGGTGAGCGACAGCTAGCATTGGATAGCGGACACAAGCCTTGGGCAATGGACTTGCCTCGAATAGGCAGGCGAAAAGCCTTTGACTTGTCTAGTAGGAATCAAGGAGAAACCCCCCAACTAGCTTTGCAAAGCAAAGAACAAATGCAAAGCGAAAGAAAAGAAAAGCCTTTAGAACTAGCGTGGTTTGCTTGTTGCAAAAGCTTTCAAGCACTCAAAGTTGATGATTTAAAGTGTGAACAGGTCCTCTATATATAAGGAGAAGATTGGAGGAGGAAAACACTGAAGTTTTGATGTGAGATTGCACAAAATAGTGAAATGCGGAGGAGTCGTTGCACAAGGCTCTGCGAAGCCATGAAGGTCTCTATGGTAATGGGCCCATTTTCTCTCATTTCACTCGTTTTCGCCTGTTCTTGCCCATTTCTTTCTATTTTTCATGATTCTAGTTGTGTTGTATTCGTTACTTAGTCTAAGATGATTTGAAGGGGTTTAAATGTCAAAAAATATGTTTTGGTTTTCCCTATTCCATTTTGAGAGTTTCCAGCTTCTAAAGGTTTGTTTACTGAGCCTAAGTACTTCTAAAATTCAAACGCATACTGGAGGGTGCAAGATTAAGGGTTCACAACATTACATTTCATTTTTCTTTGAATAACAAGAAGTAAAATATCCCATGCCTCCTTTGGCATTTTTACATCTTTTATATATTTAAGAATATCATCTTCAATAAAAAATTTAATGGCATATAAAACCTTACTAGCTTTAGCTTTCCATTTTTATGCAAGAGCTATTGATGCCTTCATCTCAATGTCTTGAGGTGCTATAGTGTCACTTCTATCAACGATCTCATATAATTCATGTCCTTCTAAATAGAACTAGATAATAGTTTGCCAAGAACAATAATTGTGATCATTGAGCCTTTTGATCGCATCCATCATTTGAAAAGCTACATTGTGACTTAATAAATTCCTCTCAATTATCAAGTAAGCTTGGTCCTTGCCCAATTTGCTTCACAGTCATGGACTATGCATGAACAAGTGACTTACAATCCTTGACCATCTTTTCATCAAGCTCTTGATCACAAACATTGGTCCTAGACCAACCAGGCTTTGATACTAAATTATTGTATAAATTCTCATAAATTGTGCGGTGTGGTGGACTTATTCAAAGAAAATAATTCTTCTTTATAATAAATTGATATTTACAAAAATAAATATGCTCACCACACACTTGGTACACATAACATTCACACTCACTTTACTTCAACACTTATAAATGCTCACACTTGGCACTCTCTTGCAGTCGCAAATGGCACTAGCATTACACATATTTAACACTCTCACACATTCACTTTACACGTATATATACTTAGCTTAGGTTGATGAACTAGAGTTTAAGACCACCGACCTTCAATTATAATTTTTAATTGTTAATTTATATAATCTAGAGACTTCTTTATGGTTATTACAGAAAGCTTCTCATGAGCAACACAATGGAGCCTTCTAGAGGGAATGAGGCAGTGTTAATTCTTCATGTGCCAACACAGAATCATTAAGTTAGCATTTGGCTTTCATATATGTATGCAAAACATTAACTTATGATTTGTTAATGGAAAACTTGGCATTCAAAGCATTTGGCATTTGTAGATTGAGTTTTAATTTAAATGTGTTTATAGGATATTAGTAGTGCATAAGTGCATTTTTAAAGTATTAACATCAAATGTGCAAATTCAATATTGATAGAATTATGCAAAGAAAATGATTGATTCCTTAATGAATTGAAAAAAATTTATGGACTAATTTTTTATTATGTATCACCAAAAAAAAAAAAAAAAAAAAAAAAGGTTGCACATATCAGTACCAAAAAGGCCCATAATTAAGAATGTAAAGGCACTTTAAACATAACCAAACTAAGGCAAAACGCCCTAATCCATCACTAGCCAATCCAACTACTCATTCTTTCTTCATTACCACCTAAGAAGAGAGCAAAGGTACATCAAAAGTAATAAGAGCAACCCCCATGTAAAAATTTTCCCTAAACCCAATACTGTCTTTCTCTTCAATAGATCTTTCTTCTCCTTCTACAGTTTGCCAGCCTTCCTCAACAAAGTATTAGTGATATTCTTCACCCATTCCAGATACTCTAGATCAACCCAAATAGAAAATCTAAAATTGCCATGAGGGGTCTATGTACCTAAGTCCCAAATAATCCAAATCAGAAATAGCAAAAATAATTTAAAATCGTTACTAATACAAGTAACCCAAAACAAAAGTAACGTTACTCCATAAAATTTGTAGCCATACAACCATATACTAGGATTGTCTTTAGTCAAGGAATTGCAAAAGGGAGCTTCTTAATTGCATTTGCATATTAGAACTCCATACTTATCTAGCAATTTTAACATTATCGAGGAGATGGAAAAAAACAAAGCTTTTAAGCTTTTGGTTGTTTGAGGTAAGTTTACTACTTCTCTAACTAAGGCTTCAAGTTTCTAAGTTGGAAAGAAAAGAGGAGTGGATCAATGTAGGTGGAGAGGAGAGATGGCAATAACTGAGTATTAAAGAGAAAGCTTGATTGTCATCCTTTTTTTTTTTTTTTTTTTATAAAGAGGTTGAAGCTGAAAACTACACAACTACATTATGAGAGGGATAGAAGTCTCAGTAAGATCATGAAATAACTAGTGAAGCAAACCAGTTGGAGGATGCTGTAATATGTGAAACCTAACAGGGAGGGAACTAGCAAAAATTTGCAAGCCAATGTGCAATAAAATATGTTTCTCTATAAATATGCACAAGATGCACTTCCTAGCTACAATTTAGAAACTCCAAAATTTCAGCTATAACAACCCTTTTTGCATTAAAATTGTTTGAGAAATCCATAACCATCTACAGAGCACATTGGCTATCCATCTCAATAATAACCTTTTTAAATCCAAACTCTCAAACAAGTTGAATCCTTTAAAGCAAACTATATAACTCCATCCTTGTAATAGAGCAAGAGTCAATATTGAATGCAAAACCACCAACCTAGCCACTTAAGGAATTTTGAATTAGACCTCCCGCAGAAGCTAAACCCAGCTCTAATTTAAAGGCTCCATCTATACTGATCTCAATCTAAGAATGTGGCAAAGAAGACCAGCTAATATGCTTAACAACCTTAACTTTTGCTTTATAAAGATTCTTATTTGGCAGGTAATTATTCATTATGTCTCTAGCTTAAATCCAAAAATCTTTAACAATAGACCGAGAAAGAGCTTCATTATTAAAAACAATTCTATTCCTTCGATTCCACAAACACCAAACCACTACCCCAAACGAGATTCTCCACTCAACACCACCCGACATGATTGATGAACTACTAATATTATTACTAATCTAAACCTGCAAAGGATTATCAAAGAACTGATTCCTTCACTACGTCGATAAAATAGAACACCCTGCCTACTTGGCTATCAAATGGTCCCTAACAATATGAGAAGCATCCTCTAATGACTCATTATAGATATGGTAACTAACATAACTGTTAGATGATGCTTGCCCCTTTCACCATGAGTGAGAAATTTCTATTTGTACAGTAACCATAACAACATTCTAATTCATTATGGACCCTCCCACTTCCAAACGCGATTCCATATACTATTTTTATCATTCTAATAACCTTCCATGATAGTAGCATAAGCTGATTTCACTATAAACGCCCCTGATTGAAAGTGCTACCAAAAAATACTAGGGGTGGGCATAGGTTTGGTTCGGTTCGGTTTGAAAAAAATTTTGAAACTGAATTGAACCAAATAAATCCTTAAACTAAAATTTAAATTTCGGTTTGGTTTGGTTTAGTTCGGTCGAAAATCTATTTTTAATTTCGATTTTTACTTTTTATATACAATATAATATAATTTTTTTTAAATATATATTAATAATGTATAAAATATATAATATATAAAATAATTATTTGTAAAATAATATATAATTTATAAATATATAAAATAATTTTAATAAAAAAATATATAAATATATAAAATAAAAATAAAAACAATATTAAAAGTATTAAAAATATATTTAAATATATAATTTTAGTTTTTCGGTTGGTTTGGCTTTTCAACCTCTAAAACCAAACCGAAAACTGAAAATTGAAATTATCTAAAATCTCAAACCAAACCAAATACCAAATAACCAAACCAAATATATAATTTCGATTCGGTTTGGTTCAAAAATTCGGTCCGATTAGTTTTTGCCCACCCCTAAACAATACTATCCTTTTCTGCATCAACTCATGGGGAATGATGGTTGCAATTTTAAGAAGAATGTGGTGAGGGAGAAACCCAACAAAAAGAATGTTATTCTAAAGTCCATCTTCAATTACATAGTGAAGTGAACAACTAAATGATTCAAAAGATCAATGGGAATAGGATGGATAACTTGATAAATCAAAGCCACTTCCCTTCAATCCAACAATCATCCAAAACCTTACTGCCTTGCAATTCCCTAAACTCGATTGAATACCTCCCAAAACAAGGTTCCACAATCTACCCATAGCCCTCCAAAGATGGGAGTCGTTCTTAACAAGAAGGGATCAGGAATTGGATTAAAGGAAACGTTGTACTTGGCCTTGACCACCCTAACCTAAAAACAGTTTACATTACTTAAAAGAGTCCAACCTAACTTACGAAGGAGGGCCTCGTTAAAAGCTCTTCACTTCTTCACACATAGCCCACCTCTCTTTTTGAGTTGACAAACACTATGGCAATTCACTAAGCTAACCTTCCTTTGAGCTTCAGTATTACCCCAAAGAAAATTTCTACTCAATTACTTGATTCTATCACACACAACAACTAGAATAATCAAAGGTTGTATGGAATAAATAGGGATTGCTCAAATAACATAATTAATCAAAGTTACTCTCCCTGCCAAAAAAAAAAAAAAAAAAAAAAGATGAAGCATTCCAACTTGAAAGTCCTTTCTAAATTTTGTCTAATAATTCTTGATAAGTATTCTTGGTCACTCGGTAATGCAACAATGGCCACAAAGATCATTTGTAATACTCATTCTTAGCCCAGTAGCAAGACATCAAGCCTAACTTGATGGAACATTTTTTAGAAAAATAAACTCTAAACTTCCTGACTTAATTTCATAAGTCTCTAAACACCATTACTAACCATAGAATTAATGCCATGCACCAATCTCTCCATACAATAAACAAACAAATAGGGATGCAGTGGATCTCCATGACAAATCCCTTGGGTTGGTAGAAACCCATCCAAGATCTCACCATTCCAAACTAAATTCATAGAGACTGAAGTGACATATATGTGATAAAATAAGTTGCCTAAGATTACTAGGAATGCCAATTTAAACAAGATTATCTGCAATAAACACCCTTTGAAGTTTGTCATAAGCTTTTTCCAAATCAATTTTAAAAGCAAAAAATCCAACTTTTCCACTTTTATGACACATGGAATGAATGATTTCTTGAGTCAAAACAACATTCTCAGCAGTATGCTGATCCAGAATGGAGCTTGATTGTCTTTAGGAAATGTGTAAAAATAACAAGCAAAAAACTAGAAAGAGAGAGAAGGGGACTTTAATGTGCACGTGATACTCATATTAGTGATCTTAAAGTGGTAAAATTGAGTTGAAAGATGAATATATGCATTTGTAAATATTTGAGGGACAGGTGTAATTTATCCCATCATTTTTTAGTATAAATATATCATAATTTTTTTTTTATCTGTTGCAAATAATAAAATTTTAAACTTGTAATATGTTTAACTTAATAGAATATTTTATCTCTAAAACTTTAAACTTGTAATCTAAAAAAAATAAAAAATAAAAATAAATGCACATAAAAAGAAAATGGAGAAGAGACTTGACGCTCATCTACAAAAGCCTTCGTTGGCAAGGAAAGCACCGAAAGAAACACAGAACACGAAACAAAGATATAGAAAACTCGATATTAAACGAGAACAGTTTCAATAGTGCTCAGATTCGGGGCGAATGGCGTTGCAGTGGATGATACTAGCTTACGTAGTGGCAGTGGAGGCGGTTCTGGCGGCGGTCTTAACCGTTCCTTCGCCGAAGCTATTGAAGTATCGATTGGTGTCTCTCGTATCTCTCCTTCTCCAACCTGCTCTCTTCATCGTCCCTTTCGCTAGCTTTCAGCTTCTGGGTATTACTCTTTTCTATTTCTGGGTTTTATTTTTTTATTGTATCGAATGAAGAGTTTTGCTTTTATTCAATTTTAATTGTTGATAGGCATTGGCGAATTTGAAAGTGGGTTTTTAAGTTTTTGGGCATGGAGTTAGAAATGGGGTTCTCATGATTTTGGGTTTTTGCTTTTGTTATTGTGCAGATATCTATTGGAAGAATGAGCATCGCTTGATGTGCACCTCTGAGATCTGCACTGCTGCAGAGAGGGATCGCTATGAGAAATCGGTGAGTCTTCGCTTCTTCTTTTAATTTCTAGAAGATTTTAAGCTTAAATTTGTTGAAAATGATTCATAAGAGTGTTAGTGATTGCGTGATTGGTGGTAATTTGTTCTTTGATAGTCAATTCAATGTTAATGGTTTTTCTTTTGTATAATTAGAATGCCTAAATTAGATGAGAGGAAACTGTCTTCTGTTTTAAGCTTACTGTTGCTGGATCTGTGATCAGAGTTAATGAAATGATATTTGAATGTTTGACGGAATTGATGAGATTAAGAGATAAACAAAGACATTCGTCCCAGCAAAGATGTATAAAATACATGTGGGATGTAATTTCCATATGCAAATCTTAAGTTTCTTTGATACTTTTGGAAAAATAAATATGGTAATTGTAGAGTAAAATTATTTAATTTTTGTATTCTTACACTTTGTTTATATAAATGATGCGACCCTATAGGAACCGATTATATTGAATTAAAACCTTAGGATCAAATACAAAACAAAAACAATGAAAACTTGATCCAATCCAAACTTGTTGAAGAGAACTAAAGCTATGAAGGGGATGAGTGCCACAAGTTTCCTTGATAAGCTTAGATTTGAGTTCTAAACAAGAACTTAGAAGAATTTCTTATTTGTAGAAAATTCAAAGAAAATTATCATTCAAAAAAATTACAATGAAAGTTGAACTTATACGGAGGCTCAACCCTAACCCTAACCCTAACCCTAGAATCTGATAAGATCTAGGAAATCTGAAAATCTTATCTCTACAAGGAAATAAAAATCCTAATTGAAAATCATGTCCTAGAATTATTCAAAATAAAATTAATATGATGTGAACCAATTAATATATCAAGTTCAGGCTCCAAATACTAGAAAAATGTTTAAAACATAAAAACAGTGAAAAACAGAACTTTGAAAACCAGGCCGGCGCCCACAAAAGAGAGAAGCTTGGCTACTGCTACACCCACGATGGGTCAATCTTAAGTTTGTTCTTCCAATTCCAAGCTTTTCCATCATTTTGCATCCATAGGTAAGTTTTCATTCTTGGTATAACTCTAGAAACCTCTTGGAAAGCTTGAAAGTCTTCTAGAACAGGTTCTTTGACTTGTATCTCCATGAAGATGCCTTGCAAAGATTCTTTGAAGTTCTTCGCATCCATGTTTTTGTGATTTGATTGGAAGCTTCTCTAATAGCTAGTTAGGATCATATCAATAAATGAATTTAAAATGTAATTCTAAATAGAATTCAATGTTTGGTATGATTTAAACCTCAAATATGGAATTTAATTGAATTTTGCCTGATAAATATTTGATGAAATCTAAAATTCAATTAAATACATAATCATTTCTTAAAATGAATCTGTTCCTAAAATGTCCTTAAAGAAGGATTTCTTGAAATGTCCAAGGATAGAGAGAGAAACAAGAAGAGAGAGATGGAAAGGATATGAAGAGGAGAGAGAAAGAGGGAGGAAGAGATTGAGAGAAACAATGGTGAAGTGAGAGAGAGTAAGAGATAAAATGAGAAGTGAGATAGAGGATGAGTATTTTAGTTCAAAATTTTTGTTCTATGAGTTTTGTTAAATTCACTTGAAATTCCACTAATTTTAATGGAAATTGGTTTAATTTATTCAATTCCATAGAATGGGAGCAGAAATTTTTTAACATGCCAAACATGAAATTTTTGCACCAAACATTTTTCACAATTTTTGGAATTCATTTATACCCAACAGGGGGATAATATACTTTTGACCTTTTCTCTTTTTATTTTTTATTTTATTTTTTTATTTTTCAAAAGTATGTAATGTTACCAACTGGGTTCTTTATAGGAGTTTGTCCTTAACTCATGGTAGAACCTCAAGAACATTAGCAACATGTTGACTATTCTTTGCCTGCATAGACAAAGAGTTGAGATTTATATGTTTATTTATTGGGTGTATCATTACAGGATGATAGCTTTAGGGGGTTCTTTTGTATGTCTTAGGATTTTAAAAACATACCAAGGTGTTATTATTATTTTTCATTTTTATAAATTTGAATGGGATAGTAAATTTCTGTTTGAGCCTTGTGATCACTTTGGCTGGAAATTATTGAATTATGAAATAGATACTATTACAAAATTATGTAGTTTATGTACCTCCCTCATATGCATAACCCAAGTCTAATTTGTGATTGTAGCCCATATTTGTAATTGTCAACAAATTTGATGTTGCTGTGCAAGGCTTTACCACCAAGTACTTGTATATCCCATCGAACCAGTAATTGTCGTACTCATCTTTTCTTCATTTCTCACACTATGGTGCTCAAAGATGATTGCTTTATTCATCCAATCATGCAAATATCCATTGGGTTACTGTCACTGTTAAATCCAAGTAGATTGCTTTTGATCCAGTTATCAGAGTCAAGCTTAGATGGAGAAATGGAGCACTTGTTCATTGAGGTTGTTGTGCATTGACAGTAGAAGATATTGGTGCATGGACAGGTACAGTTTGAATAGTCAATGTGGTAACTAAACTAGATGCACCATTAATAACATCTTTCTGTTTATCACCAAAGCCTAAAATGAGCTATAATCAAAGCTATAGAGTCCTTAACACTATCAATTTCAGACTTGCTCACATCTAAAACACTTTAATTCAACAAAAAACCAAATATGTCTGTAGAGGCTGTAACCCTATGTTAAATATAAAATTTCTAACTAACAAGGTAGTCAAAAGCGCACTGAAGGTGATAGATCCTTTCATTGCCCAAGGTGCAAGGCGCAAAAAAAGCTTCTCCCCGAGCAAACAAGACACAAATTTCTATAAGAATCCAATAATATATTAAAATTGCTAAAATATTAATACAATACATATATAACAAATAAGCATATTGTTTATAATTAAAAAAAAAAAAAAAAAAAAACAAATATTGTTACCATTTTTTATTGTTTGAATTGAGAAAAAAAAAATTTGGAGAAAAAGTAGTACAACATAAATTCTGCAATATATAAAAAGAGACCAGAGATGGACAAGGAGGGAGAGAGTGGAGACACAAGGGACTTGAACAACTGTGAATCTATAGAAGGATTAAAATAAACTGGAGAAATAAACTAAAAATCAGTGGAAGGAGTAAAATTAAAGAAAAAGAAATAATTGAAGAATAGAAAAAAATAATAATAAAAGGCACGACAAGGACAATAAACACTCTTAAACAGAGTAAGTTTTGAAGAAAGCGTGTTAAGGAACAATATTGCTTTGTCTCTAGTGGTGCAAGAAGTTTTGTTTGAATAAACTGCTAATTGCTCTAGGAGTCCAAATTCTTTGAGTATTCAAGTTAAAAAAAATAAAAAAAAATTGTAAATGATGTGTAAGAAACTACCGTATAAAGTATAAAGACTTATTTTATAATAATATCAGTGTTTCAAGTGAAATAAATAACTTTAGAGATTTATTTTAGACAGGCACGCGCTTTATGTGCCTCTCGCCTCACACAAGGCACTCTCCTAAACACAGGAAGCACGTGCCTCATTAAACACTTCTTGGGTTGGTGGTTTAAAAGCGCTAACACTTATCCTCACCTCGCCTTAGCGCTTAGGCACACACCTTGTGCGCCTTTAACTACACATAAAACTACTTGTTAAGTTCCTACTTGATAAGAAGAATAATTGTGAAGAGGGGTTTCTCTCCTAGATGGGCTAGAATCATGAATCGGACCTAGGCTAAGCTTGCAGGAAGTATATAAACTGCATATAAATGATTGAGGAAGCTTGGCGATAAACTATTCCACGTACATTATATCACACAAATTTGTTGGATGGTCGGCTAAATGCAGAGAGAAAGTGATCTTTCATAGTTGCCGTGGCCTCTGTAAATGTTATGTTTTGAGGTAGCAGAATCAACCCACCTAAATTTATTCATAAAAAATGCTATTTATCATTAATATAATATACATAATATATTGATGTGGATTATAGTAGTGGGACCCATCATAAAAGGATTAAGGTTATGTGTGGTTGTCTATTTAAACCCATTAATACTTCCAGCATATATGCATTTTTGCCTAACTCATTTAATGTAATTGAACTATCATTTACCAGTAAGTCGGATTCTGCATTATTGTTGTTTTAATTGATCGTACTAGGCTGTCTATTTAAACCCATTAATACTTCCAGCATATATGCATTTTTGCCCAACTCATTTGAATGTAATTGAACTCTCATTTACCAGTAAGTTGGATTCTGCATTATTGTTGTTTTAATCAATGTAACTATTAGTTTAAGAAGAAATGAATTTGTGATTTTTTTTTATTAATAAGCACTTCTTAACTTAATGAAGTTTCTTCGATGTTAGTAGAATTTTATGCCTTGTAAATTTATTCTCTCAAACTAAGATGACATTTGGAGATGTTTACAAGTTTTAAATTGCTACACAGGTACAATGAAGAAAATACACAGACTGAGTCATTGAGAGCATTTGGCTTGTGCATAATTTAAATGCATATAGCATGGAATTTAGTTATAGTTTCTTGATTGAATACAGAGCTGGATAATCATTTTCCTGCTAATGTATATGGTTTTTATTTTCTCTCAAAAACAGTGTCTTAGCAGTTCTCATAATTGTATGAGATAGGATGCATGTGCTTAATAAAATTACTATTTTCAAGTTTACTGTTGTTAGATGGTGCTCTTTGATATGAATGAGACTTTCTGAAATTGGATTTCATGCTTTCACGGTTCTGATTTGAAATGGAAAAAAATAAACGGTTTTGTTTTCTATTTTTTCCCCTCCTATTCATCCCTTGTGCCCTTAGTTTCCAATCCCTCAGCTGAACTTTATTGTAAGATCAAATTAACATATATTTATTAATTGTATGCGGTTGTAAACTTATTAAATATGGTGTACTTTTTACTTAAGTTGGGATGCAAGACAATCTCAGCCATTTCAATTCCCTCTGACGAGGGTCTGTGTTGATGGAGCATACATATTTTTGAGTAATAAAGATAGGAGACTCAGTTTCAGTCATTTTCTCTTGAAACTATATGATGATGAAGAACACATGTTATAATTAAAATTTCTTGCAAACTGCTACTTAATTATTGTCTTGATGAGCTAATTGACAAGTTTGGGATGCTATGCAGATTTACAAATCTCAAAGGAATGTGATTTTATGTGTTTCAGCTTGCCTGCTGTACTGGTATGTGTTCATCAATGTAGCGTATATACTGCATAATTTAAAAGTTTACTTGGAAGTCTCAGCTTTGCTGTATCTGCATTTGTTAACTTGTCATTGCATATGGGTGCAGGTGTGTATATCGTTTATGCAAATATTATAAGGAGATTCAGAGTTTGGAGGAATTAGAGAAGAGGTACAAGGACCAGTAGGTTCTTTCTTTTTATCCCCACCTTGGTATTAGGTGCAAACAAGAAGTTATGCTTTACTTTCTGAGGGAAATCCATATTACGTCCAGAGACTGTCTTGTTATGATATGTGAATTTCATGCCTTTGCAAGTGCATCCCTTGTGCTTGCTGCACGTTTTTCTCATGTCTCTTAGCTGCTGCATTCTGTTATGTACGGAATGTGGGAAAAGTGTAGCTGGTTAGAAACCAGGCATTACTATTTCAGGAGTCATTTTCATCAACTTCACAATGTCTTTTATAAAATTTAGCCTGTGCCTTTCTGGAATTATCTCATAATGTTTGTTCATATATTCTGTGGTGCCATTATTAAGCTATGTCAGCACTTTGTTAGTGGTAAGTTAGCAATAGAGTGATTGTAATAATGCAAGGTGAAATTGTTCCAATTCTGGTGCTTAAGACGAGTGTTTGTTTTGATGCAATAGCCTTGGTAGGTTTATTTGTTTACATGTGCATTTTGAAAATAATATATGTGTGAAGTTTGGTTTCCTTTCGTCTTTGGCACTGTGATTATAGGCTGCCAAATTGTGACTTATATTTTGTTAAGAGAGTGAGACTTTTTTTTTTTCAAATAATAAACAGAAATGACTCGATGCTACTCTTATTCTATAAATGGTTTGTCTAGATTGGTGTGCCGAGTCCTCAATTTTTAACCTATCTGCCAATGCATGAAAGTGGGAATTGGTATGCACATCCTAACCGTAAAGGGTTATCTGCCGGTTGATCAAATGGACAATGATGATTCAATGGTTGATATATCATGCCCATGTGAGAATGTGCACTGTAAATCAGCTTCCCGAAAAATGGAAGTTACTTATCATTTCATCCTTTTTCGATGAAAATGTGTTGTTCTTATTTGCTAATTCATTGTTTTTGGCTCGTGAAACTTAAATAATAATAATAATTGAATTACCTGTGTTGTTACATTCCTCTCCTCTTATGTCCAAACTATTATTGCCGCTGCATGCATTCCATGATAAGAATTGCTTTTTGTATTTTAATCTGTACTTTGATGTTGAGTTGTCGTACAATATGATAAAAGTAAATTAAACAATATAATTTATTGACTTGAATTTAAAAATGTAAGCTTTTAAGATATTCTAAAGAATTCGCGTCATTTTTTGAAAATATATATATATATATATATATATATATATATAGGTCTTGTTTGGTTTCTAGGGGTGTGGTGTGGGAATGGGATTGGAAATATATGAAATAGGAATAAAATTATGAAAATAAAAATCGGCATGTAAATTTCGCATGTTGTGTTTGGTAAATAAAACACGATAATGCCAATGAGATTATGAAATGACATATTGACGTTTGGCGTGCAAAATTTGGAATGAAAATTAAAAAAATAATGTGTAAATTTTATTAATTATTACAATATTTTTTCTAGATTTTGAGCGGAAACTTTCTAATTTTTTTAAATTTATTTATTTATCACAAAAATAAAATACATTATTACATAGAAAATTAAAAACAAATAAAATAAAACCTTTGCAATCTATAACCAATTAACCCAATTTGAATTTAAGAACCTATAAACAAATTAATTCCAATATAGTTTTGGTAGTCGATAATCTTAATAAATCACAACAAAAGGATAATAAAATCGTACAATCATCATAAATTTAGCAAGTCATCATAAATCATCATAAACTTATAGAAATATAGAATTGTTATTCTTCAATCAAATCCAACCAAAACCATCTAACACTGCTAAAATTAGCAAGTATAATACAGTCTATCTAAAATTGACAAATAATTCATAACAACAAGAATTAAAATTCATGAGTTAATCGACTTCAGCATATCTCGATGTTTGTCATTAGACATGCTATAAATATTTCAACTTTCTTATCATCTTAACCAATAACTCTTGAAGCTTTAACCAACTTCATTGGAGTGAGTCCTCCAAGATCTTTTAAAATACCAAATACTTACAAACTTTTTTCACTAATATCAATATCATAGGTAAAATACCTTTTTCATATCATTCAAGGACAACGCACATTGTTGCTTAGCTTCAACTAAACTCTTGAGAGTCTTTGATATATCTATAAATTCTGCATCGATAATATCAAGACTTTCCTTTCTCTTTCTTTTTCCATATCTGATATCGAAGTAGCATGAGTCTAGGTTATAGAAGTTATATCATCCCCTTTGATTCATTGCATACCAATAACATCATTACCGCTTGTGGTTATTGCGGTTATCATTCATTGCTCTATCTTTGCATATATTTCAGTTAATTTATCAAAGTGCACACAAGACTTCATAAACAAGGTTGTGGCTCCTTCACAACTCTACAATAACTATTTTTTTTTTAAATTCTATTTATATTTTAGATTTTGAAAAAAATTTACAGTTGAAAATTGAATAAAAGAAAAACAAATGTTATATATTTACTTTTATCTTTCCTATAAAAATGTCTTTGTGACCAACCACTATCTTTTGATCATCCAATACGAAAATTCACTAATTTACCGATCGAAATATCCATCATTAATAATTGAAAATCCATCAGTAAATGAATTTACCGACAGATTAAGGATAGAAACAATTTGTCATTAAAACGATAGTCAGTAAATGATTAGCGAAAGAAAAAATATTTCGTCGGTAAATTTATCGATGGAATTCGGTCAATATTTTATGAAAAGTGGTTGATAATTTCGTTCAAAAAAAAATTGCAAATATTACTATTTCGTCAGTTAATCTGTCGCTAAAAACAACAATCCATTAGTAATTTGTCAGTAATCTATCATTAAAATATAATTAAATATTATTTTTGATCAGTGATCCATCAGTAATTTTCAGTCAAAAATAATATTTTAACATTACGGTCAGTAATATATCAGTAAAGGAACTAAAAAAATAATATTTTATGACAAAACGGTCGGTAATCCATCAGTAATTTTCAGGCAAAAATAATATTTTAATAAAATGGTGAGTAATCCGTTAGTAAAATAACTATAAAAAATAATATTTTATGACTAAATGGTCGATAATCCGTCAGTAAATTTTAGTAAAAAATAATATTTTAATTTCACGGTCAGTAATCCATCACTAAAATAAACATAAATAAAATTATTTTATATAAAATGGTCAGTAATCCGTCAGTAATTTATTAAAAAATAATTTAATAATATTTTCGGTCAATAATCCATCAGTAAATTCGAAAATAATTTTTAATAAAATTTTTATTATTTAATAAATTAATTTTATATAATATATATTAGTTAGAAAATTATAAATTAATATATAATGTGAATATAAAAAATTTTCATTCTATAAAACGTAATATTATTTATAAAAAATGTAATATACTATACACCATATAAATGTTATAAATAACTAAACTAAAAAAACTAAAAAAATAACTAATCATACTCCTGAGCATTATCCTCCTCGTGGCCCTCGACATGGTGCTGGCCATACTCTGGATCTACTATACACGCATCAGCAGCAACAATAGAAGTATCTCCAGCTAAAGTGTGCTGATCAGAAGTAGTAGAAGCCGATGGTAGAACAGGTGGAGCAGCATCGCCAGCAAAATACCTAGAGAAGAACTATTGCATCTGTAGCTCAACCTACTGGCGGACCTTCTCCTGGACTGTCTGCTGCATCTCATGCTGCATCTCCTCCCGCATCTGAGCTACTCGCCTATTGATCTCATGCTGCATATGCTCAGCTATAGGCGGCAGTGGCGGTGGTAGAGCTAAGGAAGAACCGGCTCCAGAATGTCCGAATGAGCAAGCCATCAAACCCATCCCATAGACTTGTCCCTTCTCCTAGCCCCTAATAGCTTTGAAGTATAGTTCAAACGCATCTACTTGAGCTAGCTTAGCGGATCCAGGAGCCGACTGGGACATATGCTCGTGGAGGTTTCTGAGATCTTCCTATTTTCAATATAATAGTAGTTAGCATTTAAAATTTTTATTGTGCTTTATAGAAAAATTACTAATTAAAACTTACATGAATCCACTGAGAGCACTGGTCGACAAAGGTCTGTCGGTCTTCCTTTCTTGTGTAGATGCGAATGAAGATCTCCTTAGGAATATGGTTTCGACCAAGATCGTTTCTCTGTTAAAAATTAAAAGTATCATCCTATATTTAGTAAATAAAAAAATTATAAAATTAATAACTTAAAAAATAAATAAATTTTTAAAGTACGTACGATTTAATTACTTATTATAAAAAAAATTGAAATCGACATCTTACCAATTTTCTGGCCTGCTCTATAGCAGGGACAAACCCTCCAATATGCTTAGAAGGTCCACTCGCTGGACCGCCTTTTTCTGACTTTCTGTTCATGGATGCCTTCTAGGATAGCTGCTTATGCTCCAAAGAATCTCAGTATTTCTTCCAAGCATCCCATGTCTCATGAGGGATCAATGTATCTCTTTTCCCCTTTTTCTTGACGTCGTAGAGGAAGTTCTTGTACCAAATTACAGCCTTCTTAAAAAAGAGTATCTTTACCATCTCTGATATAGCGAGATTTCAGTAAAAATACTTCTGCAAAAAAAAAAAACAAAAATATAAGTTAGTATATAAATAATAATTAATATATAAAATACAAAATTAATTTGCTAATAATATATATCTGTTTAATACATATTACTAACAAAATATTATATTTTATTATATATTATTATAGTTTATTATATATTATTATGTTTCTTGGATGGATTCAAATCAAGTATGAATTTCATATACTTGTTTATTTTACTATTGGTAATATAATAGTAATATAAGGATGCATATGCATTGAAATTACAAGTGCACATACCAAGATTAATTATTATACTAGTATGTATCCGTATGCACCATTTAGCATATCAAGTACTATATATATATATATATAATGGAAGTTGCACATACCAAGATTAATTATTATACTGGTATGTATCCATATGCACCATTTAGCATATCAAGTACTATATATATATATATATATATATATATATATATATATATATAATTTCGAATTCTATATAATAAATTATTCATTACCTGAAACTCCTTCCAGCAGAACTCTTTCGTCTCTTGAGGCACTAATTTCCAACGTGTACCTTTATGTCTCAGCTGGTTCTTAAATATCTTGTAAATCATCCGCGTTGTATCTAGCGGATACATCCTGCAATTAAAAAACTTAAATGTTAGTTAAATGAAAAGTAAGATATTATAAATTAAAAATTACCTTAAGAAATATAATACTTACACATCTCCTTGCAGTGTGAGATGCTGCCTACACCTCGAATATGAAAGCAAGACTGGTGGGGTAGTTGTAGAAGCTAAAGCAGTGGTAAGAGCTACTATAGTGGTAGGAGCTGTTTCAGAGGTAATGACAGTAGGTGTAGAAAATGAAGGATGGGTAGATGGAGAAATAGGCGAATGGACAGTGAATGGAGGGGTAACAGAAAAAATAGTAGATGGAAGGAATAGTAGATGGAGAGATAACTGAAGAAGGGACAGTGGATGGAGGTGTAACAGAAGAAGGCACAGTGGATGGAGGGAAAATGGAAGAAGGAATAATGGAAGGTGATGAAAGTATAGGACCAGTGGATGAAATAGTAGAC
Organism: Reutealis trisperma; assembly: GCA_947687605.1. Taxonomy (NCBI): domain Eukaryota; kingdom Viridiplantae; phylum Streptophyta; class Magnoliopsida; order Malpighiales; family Euphorbiaceae; genus Reutealis; species Reutealis trisperma. The sequence continues at coordinate 296,594 of CANTUT010000521.1, read as the reverse complement.
ATAGGAGGAGGAACAAATAAAGGAATCTGTGTGGTGAAGGTCGAAAGGGTCAACGTAGGTGGTATAGAAGGCAAGAAAGATGGTAAAGAAGAAAGGGTAGTGGGAAGATCACTAGTAGTACCAGGCCCTCCCTGTGAGTGACGCCATTTCCGGGACGTCGTTGTACTACTACTAGAAGTATCTCCAGGAGTCAGTACATGTCTTGGAGTCGATATCTATATATTTAGTAAAGTTTAACAAATTCATTTATTATTTAATGTTACATAAAAAGTACATCCACACAAATAAAATACCAGAAAATTAATATGGCGTAATCGAGGAATAATAATGTAAATATTAAAAAAAATTACAACACAAGTTAAAAATGACTTTATTGAAATATAATGTAACATTGTAAATGTAAAAATAATTTTCTTTTACACAATTAGGAAAAATCCATACACAATCCCTAGGAAATAAGTACACAATACATTTATTCAGAATATATTTCTTTGAGCTCATCTTCGTCTATGTTTTCCTCAGATGTCTCGACATCTGAATCAAATTTGGATTCATCATCTGTATCATTATCATCTTCGTCATCCATTTCAACTAATGGCTCTTCAGGATCATTTAAAGTTGCAGGAGGCTTATCATCATTAACTTCGAGTATAGGCTCATCAACTTCGTAGTATTGAAATGGTTCTTCAGATGTTGTATTTATTTCACTGCCCTCCTTAATCTCTACGACTGATCTAGCTTTAATATTGCATACTGCTCACCAATCTGCTTTATCTCGTCGTAGACTCGGATAGGAAACATAATACACTTGACAAACTTGCATTGCTAGTATAAATGGCTCGTATTTATTGAATCGCTGCCTGTGGTTGACTTCAACAAGATTATATTGCTCATGAAATTTCGTTCCCACATTTGGTGTTGGATCAAACCATTCACACTTAAACAAAATAGTCCTCTTAATTGGAAGTGTAGGGTATTCCAATTGCATTATATATGTTAATCAACCATAATAGTAAAATACATTCTCACTGTAATTGGAACCCTTTATACATACCCCACTATTTATTGATGACCTACCCAAACTTCGCTTTTCAGTATGGAACTTGTAACTGTTCACGAAGTAAATAAGATAGATCGTAACATATCATAACGGACCCTTAGACAAATCAATAATGAATTGATTTGTTATTCTATTCATAGGATCAATGGCCTATGACAAAAATAAACATATCAATTTGATTATATAGGATAGAAATTTAAGATTAATTTTTTTAAGTAATGGTACTACATTATACTTACATATGAATGAAACTAGTGTGCAAATTCTGTCTCTAATTTTTTGTCTATATCAATTGTTGATATATTTGGCACAGTTTGCTTCAACATATCAATGCATAAGCTTCATTCATAAGGAAAATAGTAAGTAAAACGAAAAGGGAACTATGCAGAATGATGAAGAATGAGTTATTTTAATTAGGTTGTAACTTACTCGACATATTTTGCAACTTCGGAGCAATTAAGAAGAATGTTGGATTGAGCTGCCTTATATTCTTCATCGGTCATCACTCTTGTTTTAGGTCGACCAAACGGTCTCCCTAGATGAGTGAATACTAATAAAATACTAGGCGTATTTGCTCCTTCAGGCATTCCACCATCATCATTTTGAGCTACTCTCCTATTGTATAAACATGGGGTTCAAAATAATAAGAGCAAAATGATGAAGCTTCCTCAACTAAGTATGCATTACAAATGGAGCCTTCAACTCTTGCTTTGTTTTTGACATTATGTTTCAAATGTCCATTAAATCTATAGCAAGTAAATATCATAGATTATGACATTTGAGTACAAATGAATGGATGTGATTGTAAATATTAAAATCGGCAAATATTTTACCTCTCAAATGGATACATCCATTGGTACTGAACTAGACCCGCTATACGAGCTTCATAAGTAAGATGTACTGGTAGATTCTCCATAGAGTCAAAGAAACTTGGAGGAAAAATGTGTTCTAGTTTGCACAAGATAAGTGAAATGGTATTTTCAAGCCTCGCCATGTCCTCTTTCCCTAAGAAGTGTTGAAGTGAGTTCTTTGAAAAATAAACTCAACTCTGTCAATGGTTGCCAGACATCCCTCGGCAAAATTTTATGGAATGCAATAGGAAGCAAGCGTTGTATAAAAACATGACAGTCATGGCTCTTCATCCCAAACAATCTTAGTTTCTGCATATCAACGCATCGACCCATATTAGATACATACCCATATGGAAATTTCATATCTTTCAGCCATTCACATAAGACTTGTTTGGTCTGCTTATGGAACACATATTTTGCTAACACTTCATCCATTTCTAACTCCTTACGAAGACAGAACTATTTTAAGTCCTGTCTGGATTTAGCATTATCTTTGGTTTTCCCTGGGATGTCCATTACCGTGTTGAATATATTTTTAAACACATTTTTCTCAATATGCATGACATCCAAATTATGTCTAATCATATTAGTCCTCCAATATGGTAAATCCTAAAATATACTTCGTTTCTTCCATCCACATCCGCTTCTCTTTGCAATTTGAGCATTCACATCATCAGCTCCCCTCCTTCGGTCACCCTCATCAACTTCAAACTAGTTATTTCCTACAACAATTCAATTCCCAAATGTATAGGCAAAGCAGTTGCTTGAACAGCTCTATTTTTTATGAAAGCTGTTTTGTTCCATCTAAAAGGATAATCAGGTGGTAAGAACTTGCGATGGCAATCAAACCACGATTGCTTATCCCTTTTAGGAAGAGTGAAAGAATTTGTTAGTTCCTTGCAATATAGACATGCAAGTCCACCCTAAGTACTCCAACCAGACAACATACTGTATGCAAGAAAGTCACTTACAGTCCCCATTAGAGCAGCTCGCATATGAAAATTCTACTTCATAGACAAATCATATGTTTCAACTCCTATATCCCACAATCGTAGCAATTCTGTAATTAGAGGCTGCAAAAATACATCCAACTTTTATTTTGGATTATGGGTCCAGGAACTATTACAGACAGGAACATGTACTCCTTCTTCATACACATCCTTAGAGGTAGATTATATGGCATCACTATAATTGGCCATGATGAGTATTATTGTCCGGATTGTCCAAAAGGTTGGAAGCCATCAGTGCATAAGCCTAAACGGACATTGCAAATTTTAGAAGCAAAATCTGGATTCACCTGATTGAAATGCTTCCATGCTATAGAATCTAAACAGTGTTGCATCACCCCATCTTCCTCTGCATGTTCTGCATGCCATCTTATATGTTTTGCAGTTGCCTCAGAGGCATACAATCTCTGCAACCTCAGAATCAGAGGGAAGTAAAACATAATCTTATATGGAATATTTTTTTTCGATGGACATACACCCCCACGTCTTGGCTTATATCTTGGCCAATCACAAAACTTACATGCAATTAGATTACTGTCTTAACCCCAATAAAGCATGCAATTGTTCTTGCAACAATTAATTTTCTCAACTGGAAGGCCTAAACCCTTCATTAACTTCTTGGTGCTATAGAAACTATCAACCATTATGTTATCTACAGGTAACGACTCGTTGTACCATTGTAATATATCATCATAACACCTTTCAGATAGATGGTGTTCTAACTTGATATTCATAAGTTGTGTCACAACAGATAATTTAGACTGTTTCTCACAGCCAAGCCATAATTCTTTGTTAGCTGTCTCTAACATGTCATATAGTTTATGAGCGATCAAATTTGGAGCTTCCTCCATTCGATCCCAATCAAAATCTAGCCCAGCGGCATCCATTAACATATTACGGTATGTAGTTGGAGGACAACTGTCTGTATCTTCAACACCTACTTCTACCGCTGTTAAAGATCCAGACCTACTAACTTCACCATGCAAATACCATTCATAATACCCCGGTACAAAATCCTTCTTCAGAATGTGCAACTTGACAGTATCTGGCTCAAGAAAATTTTGATTCTGACATTTCTTATGGTTACAAAGACACCAAATACTAGTCCCACTTATGCAATGTGGTTAGATATCGCGAATTGCATGAATTGGTCTAAACCCTCTAAGAATTTCATATTCAAATACCCATCAGTAAGTCTAGAGTACATCCAATTCCAATCAGTCCTCATAATTATTCCCTGTACATTCAATAGTATTAATTTATTTTTTATATCACACAAACAAAATTACATTTAAATTTATATGTTTGGTTATAATTTTAATTAAGTTCGCAACATCTAATTCTACATCCTTATATCTCCCTCTCTATAAGGTAAGAACTTAACCCATTTAGAAACTCATTGTTGCATAACTGTTATTGTTACATTATACACTCATACATTTGCTAAAATTTCAGCAGCATCTCCCTATAGTTCTCCTAGTGCACCACATTTCAAAAAATCCACATAATCAAGACATTATTTCAATGTGCACTAAGAGAACATAGTGGAAGATAGTACCGAAATTTCAGACATTTGTATGAAATAAAAATGTACACAAACAGTTATATAGACAACGAGATCTCTAAACTACCCAATTTGGACAATTCGATATCCTCTCACCATCCGATGAGCAGGACATCAAACAAGATCTACGTCTAATCCTAAATATGTTAATCATTTTAATTAACAATATTTTTGGACATTTGATTGTAAAAGTCCAAAAATAAAATTAAAATCATTTAAATTCATTCAATAACAAAATGGTATAAATTCGCCATGCAAATAATAATTGCAACATCACAACATAAGAACATATAATCAAAATTAATAAAATAAATTCACAAGATAAATGCAAAACGTTGCTGAATATGATACAAATTCATAAATACATTATACTTTTTTCCATTTTCTTATCGTATCATAATTTTACACATATATATTATTACTTAATAATATATATATTATATATTATTACTTAATAATATATATATTATATTAGATATTTTTTATATCATTTAGGAAAAAATTTAATTAAAATTCTTTTTAATCATTTTAATTTTGAATATTCGAATTTTAATTATTTGTTAGAACTAATTGAGCCGTTATGTATTATTATATTTTATAGACTATTTTTCCTTTAAGAGGATATTTGTCATTATTTTAAAAATCTTATGAAATGTATTTAAAATTTAATTTTTAATGGTAAATTTTTAATTTATTACTTTTTTTTTATTTTTCGTCGAAATATTTTTACTGTTAACTATTTGCAATTTCTTATTTTTTTGTATTTTATAAAATGCATTTATATTTTCATTTTTGGTAGCATATTTGTGAATTTTTTAATTTTTTAATGTGATGAGAATTTTTAGTATTTTATAAAATTCATAAAAAATAAATTTCACTTTTTATGGCATGATTACTTTCTTTTTATTTTTCATTAAAATATTTTTACTCTTGACTATTTGCAATTTCTTATTTTTTTGTATCTTATAAAATGCATTTATATTTCAATTTTTGGTAGCATATTTGTAAATTTTTTTAATTTTTTAATGTGATCAGAATTTTTAGTATTTTATGAAATTTATAAAAAATAAATTTTACTTTTTATGGCATGATTACTTTCTTTTTTTTTTTTATCGCTTTTTTGTATTTTATAAAATGCATATATAACATATAATTTTTGGTAGCATATTTGTAGATTTTTTTTAATTTTTTTAATGTGATGAGAATTTTTGGTAGTTTATGAAATTCATAAAAATTAAATTTCACTTTTTATGGCATAATTAAGCATAAATTTATTAATCATTTTATCGGTATTATTAACGGATTTATTTAAATAAAACCAAAATTACGTCACATATATATACATCTATAAATTCACATTAACTTAAAAATATATTTAAAAATTATATTACAATATACAAATCAATCACAAATTACAAATTCACATCACAATATTTATTTTTTCATATACATTTACAAATAAACATGATAAACTACAAATTATACATAAGATAATTAAAAGAATATTACATTCCAAATTATTATATTTATATATTAGTATAAATAAATTGAATTATAGTACGAACCTCTTGAAGCATGAATCCAACTTATATTGTTGGTCCACATGTCAATTATCTGAAAAAAAATTTAAAATTCTATTAATAAAACTAAGATAATTAAAATAATTACTAACATAATTTAATAAAATAATTTCACCATATTTAATACTATCATAAATTAATAAAAAATTTATTAAGCTTAAAAATATAAAATATCTTAAATTAAAAAATTTATTAGCATATATATATATATATATATATATATATATATATATATATATATATATATATATATATATATATATATATATATATATATATATATATACACACACACACAAATTCCTAAACAATCTAAACAAAAATTCAATTAAAATCATAATCAATAATAAGGTAATAATGTAAATACCGGTGGAAAAATGAAATCTCTAGTGAGGCATGAACGCTGGTTGGTGAACGGGAGGGCGGCAGACAGCAAAGGCACCAGCAGCGGCAGAGGAGAAAAAGAAGAAGAAGAAGAAGAAGAAAGGGAAGAGAGAAAAAAGAAGGTCAATAACTTGTATTTCATGATTACTGACGGATTACCGACGGACAGTATCATATGGATTAAAAAATCCATCCGTAATCCTTCAGCAAAAGGCTAAAGGCGATAAAACACGCACCTATTTTTCACTGTCGTCAGTATTCTGTTAGTATTATTTACAATTTACTGACGGATTACTGATAGAAAGTCTATTGCTGTGTGGTATTCTGTTAGTAAATATTTTGATTCCTGCAAAAACCTTCTGCCCCTATTTTTCAATACGGTCGGTATTCCATCAGTATATGGTTAGATTTACTGACAGATTACTGACGGAATGCCTACTGCAGCAAATAATTTTATCTGTAATCCATCAGTAAATGTCTTAATTGCTGGCAAAATATTCCCATGTATCCTTTTCCATTCGTAATTGGTTACTAAACCGTCAGTAAAATTTGGTCACTGTCTGTCAGTATATTCCATCCGTATTTCATCAGTAATCTTGATTTTTTGTCGATAAACGGTCAGTAAAGAGACGAACGTTGCTAGAAAGTGTTCCATTAGTATTATGTCAGTATTTAGTCACGGATTTCAGTCTATCGCTAATTTTCATTAGTAAATCGTTAGATTTTTGTAGTGATCATCCCATTCAAATCCACTACCATTTCTCTATATTTCTAATATATATCCACAGTGCTTTTTGTAAACACATAATTCTGCACTCCTTGGACATTTAATTGCATAAAACTAGACTTGTTCAAGTTTAGGAGCAATCAGGCTTCCATGGACCTTGGGAAAGCCCTAAGACCTTCAAAATCAACAAATGAGTGAGAAAACGGATGAAGCCAAGCAATCTTCAGAGGCATCTCTATGGTAGATTCCGCAGAGGCTCTTGTGGATTTTTGCCTAGTTTTTCAAAAATCCCATAATGAATGTTTTGGTTTCTGTTCCTCTTCTCCTTTTCTTATAAACAGGAGCCTCCATACCTCATTCTAATGCACTCTTAGATGTTTGAATCTTCTCTTTATTTTTCTTCATACAAGATTTGTAGAGCTAATTTCTCATTGGTCTTAGTCCACTTGGTTTTAATTTCTTTTTATTTGGATGCTAAATTAGTTTTTAATATTTTGGACTTATTTTTATTCCTTGTGCATAGCGACTCCTAAAAACTAATTTTTGGATTTAAAGAAATCATTATTTGAAAGCGATAGTTGCTTGCACATGAATTGAACCGAAAAGAGCATTTCAGTTCCTAGTGGAATGAACTGGTGCTCGAACGAGGCCTCACAGTTAGAAAGCACCTTTTTCAAAGAAGAAATAAGAGGGCTACCAATTTGTTTATAATATTTGGCTTTTAATCTAATAATAACTTGTTCATGCATAATTTGCATAGGCTCCTTGTGTCAAAAACTTAGTTTTAGAAAAACAATAGATTGCGATTTATAGCATGTAGTGGGTAAATCTTCTTGAGTCTATTTGTCGATTGCAAAAGCATTTGCTTCACAATGAATCCTTTCATCCTTTTAAAAGGTGTAATAGGCAATTTATAATGTTGAACCTATGTGAAGCTCTTTGCATCACACACGGTTAGGTATATAATTGTCATAATGTGATAGTACCCTATTAAAGCCATCCATACCCTTTCATGTAATAACAATAATATTTGATGTTAAGGTTGTATGAACCATAACAACAAAACCTTGGTATAACCATATGTTCATGAAACCTCTTTTCCATACATCTATATGAACCTTGCATTTGTACCATGTATCTTGGTTGCACCTTGAACCAATTAAAAGTCAACTTTAGCCATAAACATGTTACCATAAACCTCACCATTAACCTATCCAAAAAGACCTTCACCTTAAACACCATTATCCTAAATACCTCAACCTAAATGCTCAAATTCAAAATCCTAACACATTACCCATAAGCTTAAAACCTTTTGGCCCAAATTGTGAAAATCTTTTTCCCTAAATTGTATATTTATCCTTATCCTAGATCCTCATCTTATGAACCTTTAATTTTTCACCCTTCGGTATGCGTTGGAATCTTAGAAGCACCTAGGCTTGGCGAACATACCCCCGAAAGTCGAAATTGTGAAAAATCACTAAAATGGGAAAATTAGAAATGGAGCCCCTGGAAATGAAAACTATCCCTTTGTCCTTCAAATCACTCTTAATTTATCCAAGATTGAATAATAAATACAACACAACTAGAATCATGGAAAACGGATGAGAAAAGAGCAAGAACGTGCAAAATGAGCTTGTTGCTCTACGGCATCGCACAGGCCTCTATGGTTGTTGCAAAGCCCTCTGTGGTTTCATAGAGAGCTGTGTGGCACTGCTGTAAATACCTTTATGGCTCTGTATAGCCCTTTACAGCAACTCTTGAAAATTTCATTATTTTGCATGATCCCACATCAAAACTTCAATATTTTCCTCCTCCAATCTTCCCTCTATATAGAGGTCCTCTCCACCCTCTAAGACATTAACTTTGAGAGCTTGAAATCCTCTGCATTAAGTAAACCACTCTAGTTCTAAGCTTTTCTTTTTTTTCTTTTTTGCTTTGCATTTGCTTCTTGCTTCGCAAAGTGAGTTAGGGGGTTTCTCTTTGATTCCTAACTAATAAGTCAAAGGCTTTCTGCCTGCCAGGTCTATTTCCCAAGGCTCATGTCCATCATCCAAGGCTAGCTGCCACCTGCTATCTAAGGCAAGCTGCTGCGCGGTCCGAGGCTAGTCATGGCCCATTGTCCGAGACTAATTATCGCTCACCATTCGAGGTAAGTTTCTTTCTCTTTTCTTTATTTTATTTATTATTTCCCTCCTTGGGATTTGTATTCTAAGACTCCTTGCCTAATTCTTGATTTGTTGAGGTAGTTAGTTAGAATTTGACTTAATTAACTCCACTTGCTAATCAATTGATTAAATCAATCAACTCAACTCTCTTTTAATCAATCAATTAAAACATGATAAAATAGCTAGGGTAAACTAACACCTTCACAAGAAGGAATAACTATGTGGGTTCTGATTCTTATTCAAATGGATATGCAAACATGCTTAGTTTAAGCATCGAATCTAATTAAAACTAACCAACTGATAAGTGCATATTTGATTAGATTTTATCCCTTGTTCTTTTTATGTTTTATCATTAAATTGAGTTTAATTTATTTTTTAAGTGGTTTATCAGAGTATTTTGAGGGAATTAGCTAATTTGGAGGCCATAGATCAAGTTGTTTGAAATTTGCAAAGCTAGGGAGCAAATTTGGCGAATTTTGGCAAAGATTTAAAGATACAGTGGTCAACATTCCCAGGAACACAGGCACGTACCAAGGCGTGTTGAACATCCTACCCATGTACCTGGGGGTATTGTAGCCTATATCGAAAAGTTGAATTTTGTAGGAAGATAGACACCCACATGCCCTGAAACATGGTCGTGTTCTAGACTGTGTAAATGAAAGTTGCACCTTTAAAAGACATTTCAAGGAGAAAAAATAAAGGGGATTCTAATTTTTTTAGAGATTTTTACTTTTGGAGAACTTTTTGAGAAGAAAGGAAGAGATCATAGCAGAAATCAAGGTCAAGAATAAGATTGGAGTGGATTTGAAGTGGGTGATTCAAGATAGAAGAGAAGATTTTTAAGAACTTATCTATGGATTATTTGATTTTTCATTGCCTTCTTTTTTGTTCATTGTTCTTTAAATATACCATAAAGTAAACTCTATTTATCTAGATGGGACAAATGAATGATTGGATTTTTAATCAAATCATCCTTAGGTTGAGTTATATTCATGATTTATATTGATAAAGTTTGATTAGCAATTTGGTATTTGATTTCTTATTAAGGAATAGAGATACCTTTGATTTGATCACTCTTGAATATTGGGGATTGCTTGGGACACTAGAGATAGGTTTACAAAATCCTTTGGCTTTAATTCCTTGATCCTAATGCTATGCCTAATCGATTGAATAAGAAGAGATTTTATTTAATTTGTTTAGGGAAAATGGAATTAACTCACTTGAGAAAGTTTTAATTCTAATTTTAGGATTGTCAACTTGATTGATTGTTTGATTTGATTGATTTCGTAATTCATGAAATACATGAGAAGCTAGGGGGAGTTTCTATTAGATAATTAACTCATTGATTCTTTTCTATTGATTTTGCCAATTTTCTATAATTAATTAATATAGTTTGATTTTTAATTTAGTTTAATTTTAGTTTTCTTTAAAATTTGACTTACTAGACAATAGTTAACGTTTGAGCTAATAGTTATATAGTTTCTCTGTGGGATCGACCTCTTTTGTGCTATACTACCTAAATGATAGGTGCACTTACCTGTAGCTAAGGTAGAGTTTATTTAACCTAATGGAAGTTTAAAGCTAACATCACCAACTCTTCCCTCCCCAAATCCCCCCCCCCCCCAATCACCATCACCTTTTTCACTTGCTTTTATTTTCTTTTCTTTTACTTTGTTATTAGATTTAGTTTAGGGAATATGTAACTTCCTTAGAACCTATAAGGGCTAGAGGAGGTATCCCCTAAGTTTAGAATTCTATTGTAATATTAACTGTCTTTTATTTCGAACCTTAGTTATGTATTTACTTTATTATTGAATGGATGAGTTGAATAATCATGCATATTACAAACATCTCATGCATCTTAAATTGTTCATGAAATATATTTTAAGTTACTTTAATATTAATTGGCCAAACTTATTTTATTAAAATAAACTGAAAACCTAGTCACCGGATCCTCTTTGGTTTTGAGGCTAGTGATCTTTTTTCCTTTGGGTAGTAATTGGAGTCAAATGGGTTTTTCCTTATATTTTCGCAAATAAAAATAAATTAAGGTGGTGACTCTAAGAAATAATTTTTAAATTTATCAAAGATAAGCCTGAGAGCTTCCCCGTAAGTTCTTTCCCAAATAAGTATTTCGATTCCCTTTAGCGAATCAGACTAGTACTTGAGCAAAGCCTTACAGCTGGTGACTCCACTGGGAATTGAATTTTCTAGTAATAAAAGAAAAAAAAATAAGTGGATTACTAATTAGTTCAAAAAGAGTTTGGCCTTTTAATATAATTATGACTTTGCATGCATCACTTACATAGGTTTTTTATAGTTCAACCTAGTTTTAGGAAAATAATGGATAGTGAGTAGCATCAATTGGGGAACCCTCCTCGGGTCTGTTCGCCGATAGTGAAATCATCCACACTGTGATGAATCCTTTGATCCTTTCAAAAGTGTAATGAGAATGCACGTACCATTAGACACACGCAAGGCTTCTTAACTCATATGTAGTTAGGTATATTGCTGCTTTAGTGTGATAGGTACCCAAATTAAGCCACCCTTACACTTTCATGTAATGAACCTAGATCCTAACCTTAGGTTGTATGTACCATAATTAAAATTTTGCATTTTTGCATTCTCATGAAATGTTTTTCCCGTGCATATCATGGATCCATATTGTATAATAAAACATGTATTCATCTTAAGTTTAGGTGAATCTTGAACCGAAGAAGGTCAAACATTCTTATCTCCATTCAAACACCTCTCCCATAAACACTCTCACCTATATCCCATCACCCTATCTAATAACCCTTAAATCATCACCCTGAATCTTTAACATAAACACCATTATCCTTTTGTTCTAGCCCTTAACCCAAAACCCTAGACACTCTCCATTCCATCCTAACACCTTCACTCCTAAATCACTTCTATCCCAATCACCTTCGCCCCCACAAATCTAAAACTATCACCCTGACCTTTAATCTTAAACACCTCATCCTAGTCTTTATGTTAAACACCAACTTAACCACATACCTTAAACACCTCGCCTTAGCCTTACCTTAAACAAGACACTCTCAAACCTCACACTTCAAATATAAACCTAAACCTCCTTAGAACTTTAGACCTTAAGCCATAAACCTATAACCCTAAAACCTATATCCAACCATAAAACCCTACTATTTGACCATAAGCCTAACCCACAACCCTTTTCCTTATTTAAAAAAAAAAACTATACACCTTAAGTTCTCCATACCAAAACCCTTATCTTGATCCTACTCCTTGTTCAAAATCAAACCCACCATCCTCAAGCCTAATACCTATGGCTCAGTATCTTCAAAACTAGCCTATTACCCTTGGGCCCAATAACTTTGGTCCAATATGCTACCTTAAACCCAATACCTTTGGTCCAGTCTATTACCCTAAGCCAAAAACTTTTGCCCATCATACCCTAAGACCAAGAAATGGTTGGTCCATGACATAATGGGGAAGCCTTTTCCTTTAGGATTTGCATGCCTATAACTTCATCACCTTTTTTGTTCCATGCCCATCACTTATCTTGAAGGTACCAATGGCCAACCCACTTGACATGGCTTCCCTGACCACACTTGTGATCAAACTCCTTAAAAAGTAAGAAGAAGAGCATTTTTAAGCTGTCCTAGCTCAATAAGTCCAATTCAAGGGACAAAGGCAATTCATCATTGAGGAAATTCATGCCATGGTTAACCAAGCCAGCCTTAACCATCCTAACCCAAATCTTATCCTAAACCGGACTAATTGTAGCCCAAATTTGTGCCAAACCAACCCATATCTAAACCAAAGTGGGGAAGTTTTCTTTTATTCAGACACCGGATTGCTCATGGAGAAACTTGAAGCCAAGGAGAGAACCATCAAATCCCTAAAGGACCACAATGATCTAATTAATGTGGACAGTTTAACCTTATTCTCTGATACCAAGCTTTCTCCTAAATTCAAAATGCTTAAACTGGAAAGGTTTGATAGAACCACATGCCCTAAGACATATTTGAAGATATATATGAGGGAAATGAAACCTTTAGGACCTAATAATGAGCTCTTTGCTCAATTGTTCCAACAATTAGTAATCAGTGCTAATAGGAGATGGTTCCTTTTACTAAACAAAAGCTAGAAAAGGACATAGGATGATATCTGTCAAACGATATCATTATAACAATGAAGTGATGTCATTAGGCATGACTTAGAAACTACCAAGTAGCTTCTAGAGGAATCCTTCTCCATATTCCTTACACGATGGAGGGCGAAAGCTGCTTAAATGGTAAACAAACCAATAGAGTAAGAACAAGTGGACATCATTGTCAATAACCTACTTCTAGTCTACCATGTCCAATTGTTAACTTAGTACCTACCCATTTTCAAAGCTTTGGTTGCAACTGCATCAAAGGTTGAAGACTGCATCCAAAGTGCATCATTTCAACTTGAATTCCACACCACCAACCTAAATAGTGATGAAGAACACGAACTCAATTTAAACCCACCTTGCCTTCGCCTTAACTGGAATGACATGAAAAAGTTTAAGTTTAGCTAATATAACTTGTCTGAGATTGAATTTCAAGTTTGAGTTTGAGTCTGAGTCTATATCTCAAAATTTGAGTCTAAATTCGAGTCTGAGCTGGCATCTTATTTTTTTTGTGTGTTTTTCTGTTGATCATATCGGTCCCTTTTTTTATCCTGTAATAAAATTTTCAATTGTAATAAAACATTCATACTTTTTTTAATTATTTGTGCACTTGTCTTTCTTGTTTTACACATGGATGAGCTTTGAAAAAAAAAGAGAAAAAGAAAGAAAGGAAAAAAAGAGAAAGAGAAAAAAAAAGAATGAACAATTAATTAAATCCACCACCGCTAGCACATGTTAGAATTGAGGTGCCATCAACAATTGTTTTGCTAGCTCTTAACCAAAGAAAGTCAAGAAATAGACCTCTCATCAAATAATTGAAGAAAAAAAATAAATTCAATAAATTACCCATTGCACTTTAAGTAATCAAATGATACAGCTCAACAAGGAGCAACAAGTTTGTCAAATCTAGAATTCAAAGGTCAGAGCCCTATAAAGTAAAGAAAAGCAGCAAATCATGGTGGAATGTTTTCTTCCAAATTATATTAATTCAAGCTTGCTAAGTTGAAAACCCAAAAGAGTGGCTTAGGCAAAAGTTAAAGCTAAGAGAGAGAGCTCAACTAGTCATTTTTCTTTTTGTCCAAAATTGTCAAACTGTCTTCAATCAATCTGTCTCATCTCATGTATTCCAAAATTATCCTTCCTCATTAAAGGCACATTCTCTAAAGTTATATTATTTTTTATGCCCTTATCTCATAGTGGGGGCATATCATTCTAGGTCATCATCAACTTTTATCAATCCATCCCTATCACTTAGTTCAAAGAGCTAATGCATAATCTCTCACATCGCTTGCCTATCCATCACGTCCCTATCTCTTATTGGAACATGATTCCCAAGTTACCTTTTCTTACTAGTCCTTAAGCCACTCCTTAGGGCACTTCCTTTTAGCTAGTATGTCATCTACATTCAAGCCAATAAAGTGTCACCCTAAATGCCTCTTCAATCTTAAAATGGTAAGATTAGCTTGGCTTGTTCTTTTCCATGAATCGTACTACAAATAGCAAAATCAAACAACGTCCATGATCCTTTTCAGAATTTCCAACCCACCTTTGAACCATTCCCAAATTTCATAATGTACCATCCTATCCTTTCAAGCTCAAGCCTCATATTATCCTTTCAAGCTCAAACCTCATACCACCCTTTCCTCAGCAAAATCTTATTATATTCCAAAGGCCAAGCCCATGCACAAAGCTAAAATCCCAAGTCTTTCAAGACTCATCATTTTTAAAACTAGTTTTTTTTTGCAAGAGCAAAATCAAGTCATGCCTTGCAAAGCCTAAGAAGGGCTCAAACCACTCAAAATCAAGTCATTCCATATCTCTTTGGCAAAATCTCATTATCCTTGAAAAAACTAAATCTCATTCGCAAATTACATCATCCATAAAGTTATAATACCCAAGGTTTTCCTAACCTATTAGAGTTAGTAATGGTGACACTACAATGTTCATGTACTGTATAATTCAAAGCCTTTCTGGTGCATTAAGAATCATAAGAATAGCATAGGAAGTAATTTTAATGAATAATGTGACAATGAGTAAAGAATGTAATCAATTTTGATAAGCACTTTTATGATAAAAATGAAAGTCAAACCGAGTTTGACTTAATATGGCCTACGTTAATTATTTAATTGATATGTGAATCTAAAGTGCTAGTAAATGGGCATTAGCATCTCTTAAGTCGTTAGGAGATAACAATAATGACATGAGAAGTTGATTTCAATCAAAATTACAATGGTACAATAGAAGTCAAACTTAGTTTGACCTAGTGAGCCTATATAATATACATACTTGAATAATGCTATTAAAGAGCTAGTAAATGTGCATTATAATGTGTATAGAATTTATCTAATAATGTCCAGAGTTATCTAATAACGTCTAGAGTATGTAATGATATTAGAAGGTAGAAATATGTATACTAAAGTGAAAGAAATGAAATGAAAAATTTGCTAAGTTACTAAGTTTGAAATATGCACATATGGATTTATTAATGGGCCTTTGGATCCCAAAGCCCAAGCCCATTAGAGTGGCTGACCCATAAGGCCTATAAATAGATGAACATAAGCCTTACTAGAGATAAAAATGGTTAACTAAGGTTAAATTAGTGTAGGATGAGTTACCCACCAAATTTGACTTAGTAGCTGCCAAAATTGACTATTTCAAATCCTTAAACAACTTGAACTCTCAATTTTCCTACATAAAGTCTAAATACATTTTTATTATTTTCACACCATATGGTGATCATCATTCATTTAGATAAGATCTTAACTATCCAACTTGATTAAATCACAGCCATTAGATTAAGTATGATTAAATCATCACCATTCAACATTTTATATATAAGTAAAAATTATGCTCATTTCTATCATTGTGCTAATTCTACACCAAAAACAGCACACCAACCAAAGAAAAACCTCTCCATATTGGCATCACTATAGCAACTCAAAAATCAGATCTTCTCAAGGTAAGAAATTATGCTAAGCTTCTTCTTTCTTTATTCTATGTATGACTTTGGTGTTAAAATTGATAAAATCTTTCTATTCTTCCACATATATAGTTCGGCCAAAAGAATAAAAAATAGGAAAATATTTTTTTTATATGTTAGCTAATAAAATATGAAACTTGGGCTTGAGAACTATAGGTTTAACATGAGGAAATAAACAAAGAAAATAAGAAACTCATTTAAGTGCAGTAAAAGGTATGATTCAGCCTAACATATGGATTTTTGAAAGAAGTGTTCTACATTTCATTTATAGTATCTAATGCTATTTTAAATGGAGAAAAATGATGTGAAAATGTCAAAATAAATTTTAGAAACCTGATTTAAGACTTGAAAGTCTTAGTAGCCTAAATTTAGTTTAAAAAGGGAACTTGGTGTTTTAA
Source organism: Reutealis trisperma (assembly GCA_947687605.1). Taxonomy (NCBI): domain Eukaryota; kingdom Viridiplantae; phylum Streptophyta; class Magnoliopsida; order Malpighiales; family Euphorbiaceae; genus Reutealis; species Reutealis trisperma. The sequence goes on along the minus strand of CANTUT010000521.1, from coordinate 279,737 downwards.
TGTTAGATATTAATAATTGAATGATTACATAGGTTTTATATTATGTCAATTTCTTATTTCTATACCTAATTTTAAGAGTTGATGAGATATTATAAGTTTTCTCCATATTTGACCTAAGTGCGACAAGTTAAGGTTCTTATGAATAAGAGTGAATCAATTTAAAATAATTGGTGGGAATTAATTGTATAAGTGTTAATTTGATGAATCTATGATTAAACTGAAGATTTGATGATGAATAAATTATTTTTCCTAAATTTTAGGGTTTATGGACAAATTAGGGATTTTTAGAATTGAACTTGAACTCATAAAATTGAATGAGGAATTAAGCTTAAGAATTGTGTAACATAATTTATATAACATAAATTTCAAAATTCAATTGATAGAAATAATTTTTCCCAAATTTAATGAATTAGGTTCATTTATGGAATTGGAAGGCGAAAGTGGAATTAATCCCATTGAATATTGGAAATTGTTTAAATTGATTTTAATTGGGTAATATGAAGTTGAAAGAGGAAATTGGGAGGAAAAGAATTATATTTCCTTAAGTGAATATATTTGGCCATTAGAAAACAATTAAGGAAAGTGTTAAAACTAGTGACAAGTATATGTATAATGTTTCTTGACCTTAAAAGAAATAAGTTAGTACTATAATGAACAATAAAAAAGTGTAAACAAGTTAAGCTAAATTTAAACTAATGCCATAACAGGAAAGTGATTGATGTGTAATTGAAATGCAAATGTGTAGAAACTAAAGACAAGAACAAGGACATTGTCCAAAAGTGCGAGAAGCACCACTAGCATCAAAGTTAAATGTAAATAGGAGTGAAGGAGTCCAAAGTGAGTACTTAATAATATAATATGATATGTGCCATGCTCTATGAACCATTGTTGATTAAACTATTCTTATTTGAATATCCTAATTTCTTGTTGAACATGAATTGCCTATCGAACGATGTGTTTGAATATGATATTCCTTTATGGCATTTAGCCATTATGAATCCTTTCACATTGATTTCATAATGTAACCATTGATGAGAATTATTCTTGCATTGGTATATTTTACATTGAATTTCCTATTGTGAATTCCCTATGAACCTTCCATTGAATGCCTATTGATAAGTAGAAATACCCTTCTAATGTAAGATAATACAACGGACCTTATGTACTTGGTATAAGCCTGCATATGAAGTGAGAGTACCCAACCTCTATTAGGGGGGAGTGTCTAACCATATGACCTAATCAGTCTTGCGTAATGTAATGCATTCGAGTGAGCAAGGCTTAGGCTGCCACTCTTTAATTTACATGTGTGGGAAGCATTCCGCTTTCATGAGATTACTATTTCTACTAAAGATATTAATTCTATCTTAAATGATAAATTGATCTATAATGACAATTTTGATTAACATTGCTCCATTGCTATAATGACCCATCTTGATAAGATCCCATATACTCACCCTGTATTGTATTATTATGTAGTCACTAAGTTTTGTCTCATTCCTTAGCTATTTAAATTTTTCAAGTAAGATTGATGAGTCAGCAAGGTAAATTCCGAGTCCTATTCTTTCGCTTGGAAGTTGCTATGCTAATTTCAAGTGTTGTGAATCCTGATTATATGATTATGAAGATCATTGGTTTAGAGTTCTATGATTATCGATGGTTTAGTACTAATGAGATATGGGATTGATATGTACTGAGAATTGTAATGTAATTATATTTATGTTGGTATAATTAGTAATGAACATATGTAAATGAGATGAAGTTTATAATGATATTAATGAACATTTGGCCATATATAAGATGACAAAATAGTAGTTGGCAATAAGGCAACTGAGTTCTGATCTTAGGATAATGTTCAACATGGTAAAGAATTATAAGTTAAAAGTGGTTTTACGGGTTTAGGTCACTTTATGTCTCCCTATGCCCTAGGAATGTTACGGCTTAATAAATGGGTCATGACAAAAGTCCAACCAAGTGAAGGTCTGCCAACCGTATGATGGGCATGAAAGTATTATGCATCTATGTTAAAAGGGCAAACCCTTACCCATAACCAAAATCTTTAGCACTTGAGCTAACTATCTTTACCATGAATACCCAAAAGCCTTCATGAAGCCCATAATCTCCCTTAAAGCTAACACTTGATCGAGCCTTCCTAAGTTGACTTTTCCTCTAAGATAAACTTAGCCTCCCAGTTTGACCTCCTACAAAGTCTAGCATCCTAGCCTAGTCCTAAGAAAAAATCTGACCGAGCCTTCCAAATGAACTCCCTAAAAGCCATAACCTAACTGAGCCTAAGGCATAACTTGTCGAGCCTTCCAAATGAACTCCTTACATAAGCTGACCGAGCCAAAGTGGTAGACCTGACTAAGACTTGCATATGAACTTCTCCGAGGACAAGCTTGACAAACTGAACTTCCCTAAACCTTCCAACCTAATCATTTCCAAAGACATGACCCTCATGATCAAGCTCTCCAATCTAGCCTTAAACTAAATCTTGTCCAAAGTCATACCTATTTAAGTCTTTTAAGCTGACTAGCCAGATCTTTTCTAAGGCCACACCTTGCTTGACCTCCCAAAATGACCCCTTTCTAGGCCGAATTGATAGACATTGACCAACTAACCTCATACCTGATATGCCTTTTTCGTCTCTAAGCTAACTGATCAACCAAAGATCAAATAACTAAGCTACCTTCCAAAATGGGGGCATCTTTCTCCCAAAAGCTTAGCAATTTCCTACCAAACTGACCTTTCACAAGGTCAAAGTATCCAATCATTACATAGTCAGATGCATTTCACACTAGAATAGGTTGTAAGTTAGACTTTTGAATCAAAATAGATCACTTTTCATTCATACTAGAAAGGATCACTACTTTTACTATTCCTACTAGATAGGACGGTCATATTTTTAATCTTACCAGATAGGATCATCACTTTTCATTCCTACAAAAAGGACCACTACTTTTACTGTTCCTACTAGATAGGACAATTATCTTTACCATTCCTACCAGACAAGATGTTCATCTTTTTTTATCTTGCTAGACAAGATCATCACTTTTCATTCTTACCAGAAATGACAACTACTTTTAAGTTTCTACTAGACAGGGCATTTATCATTAGCATTTCTACTAGACAAGATGGTCATCTATTTGGTCTTACCAGACAGGATCATCACTTATCATTCGTACCAGAAAGGACCACTACTTTTACTATTCCTACTAGATAGAATAGTTATCTTTACCATTCATACCATATAGGGTCTCATTATCACCACTTTGTCGACTCCTACCATACAAGATCACCTTTTTGTCGATTCCTACCAGTTAGGGTCCTCATCATTCTTACCAGATAAGATGGTCATCCTTTTTATCCTACTAAATAAGATCACCACTTTGCCAATTTCTACCAGACAGGGTCGCTTTCTTTTCTACCAGACAGGATCAACTTTTTGCCAATTCCTACTAGACAGAGTCATCTTTTTTCCTACCAGACAGGATCATCATTATTTCTACCAGAAAAGATCACCACTATATCGATTTCTACCAGACACGGTTGCCTTTTTTTTCTACCAGATAGGAACATTGCTTTTAGCTCCTACCAGATATGACAACTATCGATAGCTACCAGTTGCTAGATCTCCCAAATATACTAGGGGCATCTTTTTTGTCCATTCCTATGTTATCTTTTTTCACCTACCCTTTACCTTAAAATTCAACCACACCTTCCATCCAAACATCTCTAAACTTTGACTTAGATATCAATTTGGTTCCTTTGACCATCCCTCATCCCCAGGTTCACTGTCATTAGAATCGGCTTTCAAACAAAAACAAAGAATATGTGACTTCCCTAGAACCTATAAGGGCTAGATGAGGTACTCCTAAGTTTGGGATTTTATTGTGATATTAACTTTCTTTTATTTCGAACCTTAATTGTGTATTTAATTTATTATTGAATGGATGAGTTGAATGATTATGCATATTACAAATTGCTCATGCATCTTAAATTGTTCATGAAATATATTTTGAGTCACTCTTATATAAATTTGCTAAAGTTATTTTATTAAAATAAACTGAAAACCTAGTCTCTGGATCCTATTGGTTTCAAGGCTAATGATCTTTTTTCCTTAGGGTAATAATTAAAGTAAAATGGGTTTTTCTTTTATATTTTCCCAAATAAAAATAAATTAAAGTGGTGACTCTAACAAATAATTTTCAAACCTATCAAAGGTAAGCCCAAGGGCTTCCCTGTGAGTTCTTTTCCAAATGAGCATTTTGATTCCCTTTAGCGTATTGAACCAGTACTTAGGCAAGGTCTCACACATCTCAATGGGTATCTTTTACCCTAAAGGACTCATATCTTTTTCACTTTAAATTTTGGACTTACCCTTTCTTTCTTTTGTTTTGAAGGGAAAGATGGCCAACAACTGAACCTCACTATGGAAGCTATGCAAGCCTTCTTCACCGACCTATTCAAAAAGTATGAAGAAACTTTACAAACTTGAGAGTTAGGTTTTTATAGTACAAAAGAGGGGGGAGGGTGCATTGTACTTCTTTAAAACTCTTGCAAATTCTTAATCTAAAACACCTCTGGTACTCTATTTGTCTTTAAGTGTGAGGTAAAATAAGAGATTTAAATTTAAACAACAATAGACAAAGCTTTAGAAAGCAGTAGATTAAGAAATGAAGAAGGGTAAGAGACCAATTAGAATTAGCATCTTGTCTATCATTGGACTTAAACTGATTTGGTACATAATGTATTAGACAACTAAATTAGATTTTAATAGATGTAAAGTACTGAGAGTGAAGAAAAGTAAGTTAAAGATTAAGAACTTATTTGATTCACTTTATACCACTAAATTATGGTTAAAGTAATTTCCATTATCAAGCCTCCATTTTCATAAATACATATTTTAAAATGGATCAAGCAACGTAAATGACTAATTTCAAAAGAACCAATATATAGAATAAGCAAATGAGTAGTAGAGATAGAGAAGAAGAAGTAATCCTGGTTTGGCCCTCTTGTCTGCATTTAGTCCTCAAAAGCAACCACTTTGAGGTTTCTCTCCACTAAAATAGCTCTATTAGCAAGCTAGAGTCAAACTTTTACAGTAGCTCCTAACCATCTAGAAGAATACCAAGGAAACTTATCCACATATTCTTGCCCATAAGATTCAAAGTGCTTACAACCTCTACCCATAAACTTAACTTAGGTGTTTGCAACATCTCACTAACTTACAAAGATCTTAACACATTATTCTCAATATTGAAAGCTTGGTTAACTAATTTGAATATCTAAATACACCAGTTTTAAGTCAATTGATTCTTCTAACCTGCAAAAATAATTCTAAAACAAAACATGCAAGTATATAACCATATACTCATCTAAATTTGTTATCATCAAAATCAAGGAACTAGCCTATGGAGCTAACATTCTCTCTCTTTTTGATTTCGACAATACATCATTTTTAAAATGGATGCGCAGGTTAAGAATCTCAAATATTCAGTTTTAAAAATAATCAGAACATAATTATGAATTTCATTAATAGTAAGCTTCCCCTGCATATTAGCTCTGATAAAAATAGATTCCTAAATTTAAGCAAAGCCTAAATCTAGCATTCTTGCAATATACTACCCTGAATATTTGACTTATCCAAAATAAATAAACTCATTTATCATGGATAACATATCTAAACTATCATAATCTATCATGCATAAGAAAGTTAGGTACACCAAAATAGTTTAAACAAATATCTCATTGATTTAATAGATAAAAAGGGTACTTACCAAAGTATCCATTACTAAGATTATTAAAAAAAATTATTTAAAATATCTAGAGTACTAGGTAAACATCTAGATAGCTAATAAAACCTGCACATCCAATTTTCTCCTCTTTTTTGTCATTAGAAAAAGTGAGGTACTTAAACAAAATCAAAATGCAATCTTGTTCAAAATGCAAGATGCAAGGATTAGAAAAGGAAAACTTAAAAAAAAATTATTTAGAAACCCTTTAGGAAGCATAAAATTTAAGGGCTAGGTGTTTTTACTTAATCCAGATCCATAGGCATTTACTTACTATACTTCTCTCCTATTTTATGGGTTTAGTCTCTAGACAACTTCTTCTGGATCTCCTTGGTTGACGTTTGTTGATGCTTTTGTTTATACTTTTTTCTTTAGCTTTGGTTGGCTCTTCTTTTTCTTCTTTGATCTTTTTGCCCTTCAGATCTTCTAACTTAATCGATGTAGTGGAATTACTGCTTGAGACATCTAAGTCCTTCTTAATTTGCTTGCACTCTACATCTATCTTTTTTTTCTTGAGCGATAGAAGTTCCTCTAAGTGACCTAATCTCCACCACTATATTTGAAAGCTCCTTTCATAGACTTATATGCATTCTGTTAGACATTAAAGCCTTGGCTGCTGAGCTCAGCCTTTTTCTCAAATTTCTTAGATCTGACTTTTATTTTGTGTAGCAACTGATAGCCTTCTAATTTCTTGTCTACTTATACAGTTTTATCTGCAAGTTTCAGGTTGCTAATTTTGGCCAGAAGATGATCTTGCATTTCTTTATCCTTTCTAGGATTAGACTCTACTCTTCTAATTTTCCTTCTCTAGTACAGATGTTTTTTAATTTTTCTTATTTTTATCTTCCTGATTTTCTTCAACTCCAACTTTCTTATTTTACTTTCCTCTCCTATTTTTGTAAATAAATCTTCATTGAGATCAACTCTAACTCTTTTTCTTCCTCATTTGTTGTATTTTCCTCTCCATCAGACTCCTCTTCTTTCTCTTCAGTCTCATCACTTTCTTCTTGTTTCCCTTTTTCTTCTTTTTTTTTTCCACTTTTTTTTTTCCACTCTCTTTTTCTTTTTTACTCATTTCTTCTTTCTCACTCTCTTTATGTTTCTCACTTTCCTCTTCTTCAGTCTCTTATGACTTTTCAACGATAAATTATAATTTTCTTCTAGCCAACTTTTTCACTTCAAGCTTCTATAAGGCATAACCCTTATCCTTCTTTTCTTCCTTTTCAACTATTGCACTCTACAACAAATCTACCTTATCTTCAGCACTACTATCTTCTCCTTCGTTATGGTCCTTATATTTGCTATTCTCCACTATGAAATTTCCCTATCATATCATGATGCATATCTATTTCTGCACTGCCAGTTAGGGTCACTCCTAGATGCCGAAACAAGGGAGTCAGAATCATCCATATGGTATTTTGCTATTTTTGGACACACTCAATATTATATTAAGAATTAAATAAGGCTGATTGAACTTTTTCTTCTTCATTATAAGGCACAAATCTAAGTGTACTTACATAGAAAAAGCTACCACTATTGGGCAAAATGTAATGCATTAAAAATTTATGAAGAAACCTATCATGTTTCCCAAATGTTGTTGATTATTCAGTACCCTCATTTCCCCCATATAATTGCTCTAAAAATCCCTTATCCATCAAAATCCTTAACATTTTTCCCATCAATAGTTCCTTCATTAGGTAGCTCATATACCTTGCTAGGCAGCTCAACAAAAATTTCATAAACATTCTTTCACAACTGAATATAAGTAGACTCATTAGAAACTCTAATAATAGATTTCTAGAAATCTGACACAAAGATTCTCATACTATGTCTCCCTCAACTCCATGAGCTTAGTCCAACCTTGAAATTGGAACCAAGACCTAAATATGTACTTTTTATCTCAAAAAATTTGCTAATAAATTGCTTTAGGTTGAATTAGTTTATATTGATCTATCCTTAATTCAATTTGATGGAAGGGCAGATTTGGCTGGTTTCTATTTTAATTTCTGCTTCGCCTTTTATGAAGTCATTGCATTTCTTGCTTGCTGAACTTAAATGCTTTAATGCACTTAACTCTTTTCTTTTTTCCTTTTGCCATGGGTTTCTATCTCTAGGATTTTGGGCTTTTGGTTATGGTTTTTATTTTAAGTTTTAGGAATTTTCAAAAGGAATAGAGAGTTAGGTAACATACTAGTTTGAAGAGGTAAAAACATAGGATAAGAAAAAATAGATGGGTGAATATGGGAGCATAAGGCCTTGCCCGTGCATCAGTCTAATCCGCTAAGAGGGGATTGAAATGCTGATTCAGGTTCATACTCATGTTGGAGCCCTTGAGTTAGGATAGGTTGATTTTTCAAAATGTTTTTAGAGTTGTCACCTTAATTTTATTTAATGAGAAAAATATTAAGGAAAAAATCTAAATTAACTCCAGTTCATTAATTAATTTGCCCAAGGATAAGATCACTAGTCTTTAAAACTAAAGAGGATTTGAAGACTATAATTTTTGTTTTAAATAATCTCGATTTAACTCCTAAGTTTAATTTGACTTTAAAAATCATATTTTATAGACGATAATTATAAGATGACAATTAATAATGCATGATTATGATATAATTATGAATGAATGGAGAAAATTAAAGAAAAAATAAAGTAAAGATCCAACAGCTAAGGAGGGTGTTCCATCTAGTCCTTATAGATTCTAGAGGAACTACATAGTCACTCATTAACTTCAAAATAATTAAATGATTAATTAGATAAATTAATAAATGGGATGCCTTCTATAACCCTTATGGATTCTAAGAAGGTGACAAATTCTCTTAGAAAAGTAAGAATATGAATATTACATTGAAAGTAAAAGGAAAAAGGAATTAATTTGGAATTGGATTTAAGGTTTGGAGTTACATTCTAAAGGTGCCTAGATATCCCATTGGACGAGGATCAAAACCCACGTAATTCATTTTAGATTAAGTGTAATGGTTTAAGGGTTGATCATTTTGATTTGATTTAATTTGAGAATTTAGATGGGTGAGATGAGATATTACACCTTTTATGTGTCGAGCAGAGGGTTTTGTTGGACCAAAGTTCCATCTAATCGGTGCTGGATGGCAAAAATTCTACTTAAGGACAGTGGATGAGAACGAAGGATCGGATTAATTGATTAATTAATTAAAAGGATTAATTAATTAATTCGATTAATTAATTAATTAGATTTGATTGGATGGATTGATTGATTGATTGATTGATTAATTAACTGGATGGATTGATTATGAAAGTAATTAATTAATTAAAAAGATTAATTATTTAAAAAGATTAATTAATATATAAGAGGTAGATTTATTAATTAATTAATTAAAAAAGAGATTTATTGGACGGAGAGAGAGAAAGAGCAAGTGGATAGCCTATCAATAAATGCTTTGAGCTGAAGAGAAATGAGGAAATAAAAGCCTATTTATAGGCAAACGAGGATAGGGTACTTTGGCAAAATGAAATGTGAAAAGACTAAAAGGGCATAACTGAAAAGTGCTGAAAATTAGGTTGAAAAAGGCAAAAACAAAAGGAGGACTATCTGCAAAGAGGGGTGCAACACAGTGCAGCATGCTGTGTGTGTCTACTGTGGCGAACACATGGTGGCACCTTTTTTTTTTTTTTTTCTTTTAAGTGATTGATGTTAGTTCATGTTGAAAAATTGAGTTTCTGTGTAGCAGTCTAGTTAAAGGCCTATTTGTCTTTTAAGGGTGCTGCCCTCGAACTCTTGTCCGCTTACCGGCTAATGAGACCATCATACCAACTTTGTGTAGTGCACAAAACTTAGTAGGTATCAAGTTGTGACTTATCAGGAGGGTGCAAGGATTCATAAGGAGGCATTAGAGTTTTAGAGGTAAAAAGAGTTTTTTAAAAGTGTGTTTATATCAAAGTAAATTACATAGCTACCTCTCCTTAAGTTCCTTAGGTGGTAATAGAAAAGATTTTTTAAAATTTGAAAATTCTAAAAGCTTTGGATAAGATGCTTGAGTGTATGAAATAGATCAAAATTCTGAGATCTTTTTCTTCCATCATTTAAAGCTTTGAAAACACAATCTTTTTAAACCATTTGAATTAGAAGGGTTTTGAAAATGCCAACATGTCAATAGAGAAAAATATACAAAATATGAAAACAACTCAAATGAATATAGTTTTAACTTTCCTCGTCTAATTTTCTTAATTAATATAGTGTGTTAGTGTGAGGCTTCGCCCAAGCACTGATCTAATCCGCTAAAGAGATTTGAAAATGCTCTTCAAGAGAAATATCACGATTGAAACCTGCTATAAGTTTAGAAAATTGTATTTTGTAAATTGTAATTTGCAAAAGGAGTAGCCACTTTAATTTTGTTTATTTTAATTAGGAAAATTAAAGGAAAAATCCAATTTGGTTGACTCCAAAATTATACCATTTATCCCAAGGAAAAGCACTAGTCCTCAAATGACCAAAGAGAGCTCGGGGACTAGATTTTGATTAAAACAATATAAAAAAAATTAGTTTGGCTTAAATAAAAAGTAGCTTTTGTAAAAAGAAGTTTTTATGTATGCATGAACAAATATAATATGATGAATAAAAAAAAATATTATTCGTGCAATACATGAAAAATATGAGATAATGACAATTACAAAATGCGAAAAATAAATAAAAACTACTTAAAATTATTACAAGTTAAAATGTCAAAATTAGGGGATCTTTCCTCTAGCCCTTATGGGTTATAGGAAAAATACACATTCTCCAAATATAATCTAAACAACTAAAGTAATAAAAAGTAATAAAACAATTGTAAGAGAATTTAAAGTTTCAACTTTCTTTTAAGAAAAGCAATTTCAACCCTAAACTATGTGAAGAAGGTGATAGAGAGAATAAGTTGTTAATTTTAGTAGAGTCAATGCCTTAGAGATGGCATGCCTGCGTATCCCTTTGAATAAAAATCAAACCCCATGTAGTTTTTCCTTCTTGCGAAGGAGGGGTTTTTAAGTCATTGCCTTTGTTATCATATTTTGATTGATTTAAAGGGCTTAGGGATTTGTTAATTAAGTTAGGTTTTAATTAACAAAAATTAGATCTTTTGATATTTAGACCTTGAAATTGGAATTGAAAAAGAAAATGAAATAACTTTTACCTTTGGCTTTCGATGATGAGAAATATAGGGTATGAGCCTAGCACCAGATCTAAGTTCCATCTTGGCTTAGGGATAGCACAAGCACTCTTTTTGGAAGAAGGACTCTTGAACTCTTTTGAAGGAAGGACTTTGAATCACCTTTGCTTGAATACCATGAATTCCCTTTGAAAGAAAGAGCTTAAATCACACCTTTTCTTGATTAGGAGGCTTAGAGATAGGGTTTGAGGTGATTAAGAGGCTTATGAATATGGTTTTATGTGATGGAAGAGGTTTTGGAATGGGGTTTTAGAGATTAGAAGGTTTAGAAAAAGGATTTTGATGATTGGGAGGCTTAGAAATAGCGTTTAAAAAGCTTTAAAGAGAGTATAAAGGTATGTAATTATGTGTGGAAATTGTTAAAAGGTGTAAGGTATTTATAGGGAGAGTTTGGAAGCCCAAAATTGTGGGATCAAGAAAAAATGCACTGCGGTAATCACAAAGCATTATGTAGGAACCGTACACCTACTGCAGCTACCAATAAGCTATCGCAGGGACATCTGGAGTAATTGTAGCCAATTGCGAGTTACCGCAGCTAGCCTGTTCTCATCCGTTCTTGATCCAATTTGTGCCGAGTTTGATTCTATGGGTTCATAATAGAGTGTTGGTCATCTGAAGGTGCAATTTTGATTTTATGGGTTCGTAATAGTGGGACTGCCATACTGGCTCTTTATAGTGCACTAATTTTAGCAGGTGTCAAGCTGTAGTCAAATCTTAAGGGTGCAAATTTGATGGTGCATAGTTAGACATGATATATAGATGTCTAATATTAAACATGACAATTTTAGTACATAGAACAACAAAACTAAAATGCAACAAAGTATATAAGTATGACATATATATACAATTAAAATGCATGTATTTATGCCTTTTAAGAATGTCTAGAGATCTTCTTACCATGCAAAAATCATCCTTATTGAGGGTTTTTGTAAGAATGTCTGCTAATTGCTTATCAAAAGAGATAAATTCTAATTCAATATCTCTATTTTGCATATGGTCTCTAATGACGTGATATCTAATTTTGATGTGCTTGGTTTTAAAGTGCTAAACTAGTTTCTTTGGAAGTTTTATAGCACTTGTGTTGTCGCATTTGATTGGAATATGGTCATATCTCAATCCAAAGTCTTCTAATTATTGCTTTATCCATAAGATCTGAGCTACACAACTCCCAATTGAGACATACTCTACTTCAATAGTAGATAAAGCTATAGATGATAGCTTCATATTGAACTGAAAGACTAATGAGTGCCAAAAATCGACATGTTTCTAAAGTGCTTTTTCTATCAACTCTACTCCCTATATAGTCAGCATCACTATAGCTAACTAATTCAAAAGTGTCACACTTAGAAAACCACAATCTCAAGTCAGTAGTCCTAATTAGACTGAAAATTCTTTTCACAGTGGTTAGATGTGATTCCTTAAGACTTTACTGAAATCTAAGAAATAGACAAATACTAAATTGGATATCTAGTCTGCTGGCAGTCAAGTATAATAGAGATGCATTTATTCCTATGTATAGTTTTAAATTAAATGGCTTTCCATTTTCATCTTTCTCCATTTTAGTTGATGGACTCATTGGAGTTGCCATTCTTCTTAGGTCACTAAATTTGAATGTATTAATTAGATCCCTAGCATACTTGGATTGACATATAAAGATTTCAACTTTACCTTGCTTTATTTACAATCCAAGGAAGAAGTTTAGCTTGCTCATAAGGCTCATGTCAAATTCTCCCTGCATATTCTTAGCAAATTTCACTTATAAAAGAGCATTAGTACATTAGTAGACCCAAAGATAATGTCCTCTGTATATATTTGTACAATAAGAATGTCATAAGCACAATTTTTTATGAAAAGAGTAATATCAACTTTTCCTTTTGAAAATCCTTTTCCTAAATGAAACTTACTTAAAATGTCATACCAAAATCTAGGAGCCTATTAAGAGCAGTAGTAAGTTTAAAAATGTGATTAGGAAGTTCATGATTTTCAAAAGTAGGTGGCTATTCAACATATACTTCTTCATTTAGAAAACAAAATAAAAAAGCATTTTTAACATCCATTTGATAAAGAATAAAATCTTTAAACCATGCAAATGTGCACCACATTCTAATTGCTTCAGGTCTAACAACTGGAGCAAAAGTTTCATCAAAATCAATCCTTTCCTTTTGGTTATTGTCTTAGGTAATCTCCATACCTTATTTCTCTTTAACTGATTTAGATCTTCTTACATGGCAAGTATCCATTTCTCATCTAACTAGGCTTTTTCACATGTCTTCGGTTCAATTTGAGATAAAAACGTAACATTACCATGGTGAATTCTTAGTGCAGCTCTATCATCCTTCTATGTAAAGGACTATTAAGGATATTCTCTTTAGGATGGTCTTTCTAAAATTCCCAATCTTTAGGCAACTCAGTGTTCTAGTCAGATTGGTCATCTATACGTTCTAGATCTTATTCTTTTTCATCGTTATCCTTAACACTATTCTTTTCTAATTCGCTTTCTTTGTTAAGCTCCTTATTTGATGCAATTTTTATATCTCTTTCTTATATATTATAGTTAGATTCATAAAAAATAACATTCATTTATTCTTCTACAAAAAGAGTTCTTTTGTTACTCTATATGCTTTGCTATTAGTTAAATAACTAAGAAATACCCCCCATTTGATTTTGAATCAAATTTTCTAAGGTAATCTTTCCTGTTATTCAGTATGAAGCACTTACATCCAATAGCATGAAAGTATGATAAATTAGGCTTCCTACCTTTCATGACTTATAAGGAGTTTTTCATAAAATTGGTGTGATTAGCACTCTATAGCAAGTTGTATTTGTGTCTTATGCCCAAAAGTATTTTGGCAGACTCCTCTCATTAGGTATTGCTCTAGCCATCTCTTCTATAGTCTTATTCTTCTTCTCAACCTCCTCATTTGTTATGGTTTTCTTAGTGCTAAAAAGTGATGAGTGATACCATGGCCATTGCAAAAGGTTTCAAATGATTGGTTCTTAAATTCCCTCATTTGGTCACTTCTAATTGAGGTTACGGTATGCCTCTTCTTATTTTGTAATTTCTTGGAAAAATGCATAAAAGACTCACATGAATCAATTTTAGAAGACAAAAACAATAGCCATGTAAATCTAAAGAAATCATCCACAATGATAAATGCATATCTTTACTTCTTAGGCTTTTAAGTGTAATATGTATAACAAATCTAGATGTAGTAGCTTTAGAGGCCCATGTCAATGTAAAGAAATCATCCACAATGACAAATGCATATCTTTTACTTCCTAGGCTTTTAAGTGTAACATGTCCAACAAATCTAGATGTAGTAACTCTAGAGACCTAGATGTGAAGACTACAGCCTTAGTTTAAAAGATGCTCTAGTTTCTTTACCTTTTTGACACACATCACAAATATGATCTTTTTCAAATTTTATTTTAGGCAAACTAGAAACCAAATCTTTCTTTAGCTATTTTGAAATTAGATGTATATTGGCATGACTTAATCTCTTATGCCATAGCTAGCTTTTTTTTTCTCGACTAAAATTAAACACTTCTCATTCATTTTACATTTAGTCAAGTCAACCATATATACATTGCTAATCCTAAGTCCAACAAATAGAGTATGATTATCATGCATTGATTGTACCTCACAATGAATGGATGCAAAGATTACCTTTCTATTTTTATTGCACAATTGACTTATACTTAGCATATTATACTTCAAAATCTCTACACATGATACATCTTTTATTGGCATATTTGATTTGATTTATACCCATGCCAATTATTTTACCTTTACTTTTGTCCTTGTACTTTACAAAGCCTCCATTAGTATCTTTAAGACTTGAGAACTTGGAGGGTTCCTAGTCATGTGCCTAGAGCAAGTGCTATCAATATACCGTCTACCTAATTCATGCATGCTCCATAGGTATACTTGCATAGACTATTTAGATTTAGGTACCTAATCGAGATTGGGTCTTTTGGGGGTTAATAGAGGTGTGTTTGAATTTATCATATATCTAAGCCTTTTTTTTCTTTTTTTACATAAATGCAATTTTTAGAAGTATGTTCAATCTAATTACAATGCAATCATTTAGCATTATGAGAAGATAATCCAATGCAAGCATTTAGCATTTTGAGAAGATGATCTAATTTCAAACTTAAACATCTAAGTATATGATAAGATGCATTTTTGAAATATGCAATAAATGACTTAGCATTCAAATCTTAAAATTTTTTTTTTTTTTTTGATCACTAATGTTTTCAAAGATCTATGCTTCTAGAAAAGTATCAAGAACCCCTTTTCTTTTAGTGAATATTGCTGCATCCCTTTTTAGTTCTTCAGTGCATCTTACTAAGTTTGATCTTTCAAAATCTAATCTTGAAATGATTGAGCTATTGACTCAACATTTCCCTTTGTTTATCATTCTCATATTTCAAAATTTCATTTTGTTTCAAAAAGATATTAATTGTTTCTGATAGCATTGGACAAGTCCTTGCTTATATGACAACCTTTCCAATTAAAAATTCATTTTTCATGTTTTCAACATGTAATGCAAGATTTGGCTCAATGATATTTTCATGATGTGCATTTAGTTCTGTAAATTTAGATTTTAAGCTCAAATATTTCTTCCTTAAGGTTTTATATTATCTATATATTTCAACAAAAGCATTAAGCATTTCATCATAATTGATAGGTTCAGATGTATTTATCTCAATTTGGACTTTTGGTTTTGATTTTGAATCTAGTTGATCATCTAGTTTTTCCATTAGACACAAATTGGCTATATCATCATGATATGATTTTCCATCGACTTATGAGGATGACCTTCACTTTCACTCCAGGTTTCAATTGCAGCCTTGTCTTTTATTCTTCCCCCTTTTCTTGAGTAGTGGGTAGTTTTCCATACTTGTTGCATTCATAGCAGACCACATCAAATGACTATTTTTAATTGACTCTATTTTAGGTGAGGTGGTCTTTTTTGAATGATCTTATGGATTTTCTTCCATCTTTCTTGAAGAATCTCTTCATTGTTTTTGTAATTGCAACCATTTCCTTATTAGCATTGGTGCTAGAACTATAGTCACTTGAATATTCTACAAGGGCAATCCCTTTCCTTTTCTTGGCTTTTGATTTTAGATTCTCATCTAATTGTCTTTTTGTGGTCATCATTTCATGAGTTAGGAGAGATCTAATCAATTCATTATAAGTGTAGACGTTTATGTCCTTTGACTCCATCAACATGGTGACTTTAGTTTCCCAAGCTTTGGGTATTGATCTTAAAAGCCCTTTCACTTGTTCAATTTCAGTGATATTTTTACCAAGTGATACAAGCTTGTTTATAATACCAGCGAACCTAGTATTCATCTCAACTACAATTTCATTTGGTCTCATCTGGAACATTTCATAATCACCCATAAGGAGATTGGTTTTAGACTCATTGACTCGGCATTCCTTCATAGGTAACCTCAAGTTTTTCCTATATCTACTTAACTATAGTGCAGGATAATACTCCATTATACTCCACTGGATCTAAAGTACTATGTAGTGTGTTTATGGCCTTAGTATTTTGCTAAACTAATCTCTAGTCAACATTTGTGTATTTTGATTCTTCATTAGCTACCTATTCTTGCCTAACTATTTTTTGGGCTCTTTAGGTCCATTAGGAATATTTCTCTAGGCATCTATATTAGTTGACTGGATGAAATTTCTCATTCTAACTTTCCAAACGGAGTAATTTATCCCATTGACCAATGAAGACCTGGTGACAATCTATCCTTCAAGTATCTAAAGACCATGTGCAGCCATTGAATCTTTTCTCAAGGACACTAAGTCTTTTGCAGGTAAGATATGCTCTGATACCAAATTAGAGTTAGGTGTCTATAGTCCAAAAAGGGGGAGGGATGAATTCAACTTCTTAAAAAATTCTTGTGAAAGTGTGAGATAAAATAAGAGATCTAAATTTAAACAACAATAGGAAAAACTTGTTGTACCAAAATGTGTCCTAATAAATCGAAGCTCTAATAGTTACTAACAAGTGCACGAGGTTGCTATAGTAATGGGTAAGACACCTCAAGATCGTCTCTCAAGGAAAACTGTGCAAGGATTGTGTGATTATGAACAAATAAAATAAAAATAATAAAAACACACCTAAACACTTTAATCCAATTTATAGTGGTGAATATTGAAAATTGAATAGCAAACTATCTAAATAAACTAAGCGAATAAATTCAAGTTCAACAATTAATTTGAGGGTCTAGGGTTTAGATTCTTCCAATCAAATTCCCATGTTAAGCTAATTATTAAAATGAATTATTTGCCAAATTGAATAATTAATTAAACAAAACTAATATAGATTACTAGTATGATAACACTAGTATTCATAGGTTATAACCTAGATAGAATTAATTAATCAATTGCTCAATATTTAATTATGTAATACATTTATGATTCCTACCTAATCCTTAATTGAATTTAATTCTGGTATCGAATTTGTTTCTCAACTTTATTCTTTACCTAAGATTAATCAAAGGTTCACTAGATAGTTGATTTCTATTTAAGCAATTCAAATAAGATATGTAAATTAATTAAACCTGTAATTAGCCCATTCATAGTCATTCATAGTCATTCAAAAGGAGTCACCCTAACCCTATACTAGAGAAATTTAACTCATTACCAAATTCTTATTCATCAACTCAACCAGATACATATTCACAACCATCGTCCTCATATTTAATCAATTAAGAAAAATATCAATAATTGAATTGAAAAATAGAGTAGAGAAACTATATTGTTTAAGTTCCAGTCTATAAAGTTCTGCGTTACAATCTCCTTAGAATAGTTTATTACAAGCCAACTAATCTTAAGCTCCCAAAAAAAAAAAAATTTATCCCCAAAATATTGTTAGATCCGGAAAATAAAAGCTAATCCTACTAGTTGTAGTTTTGCTTTTTCTTTTTTAGAAAAGAAATCGAAAAGGAAAACTCCTCCCAAACGCTCTAACTGAGCGACTAAAGACTGCTTAAATAATACAAAAGAAAAACACCCATTTTTGTGAAAAACACCCTTTCTAAGCCTTGGAAAATGCCCCTTTTGTAATGTAAGATGACTCTGTTCAACTTATTTGAAGATGAAAACACCATTGTTCAATTTCAAAACACCCCTTTTCATACTCCTCTTTGTATAATTCTAATGTGTCACCGTTTTGTTTAAAAATCCATAAATTTGTCTCAACTCTGCATAAAAACACACAACATAATACTAACAAAATTATATTGAAACAGACATAGAAATAACCAAATTAAACTAAAAACTAAATAATAAATCCTAATAGAATTATAACAAAATGCGACACAACAAACTCTCTCACACTTGCTCATTTGCCTCAAGCAAAAGAACTTAAAGCACATAAACAAGCAAATTTTACATCAATCTAGAGATTCAATCATAGAATAGCACTCTCCTTCTACCTAAAATAAATTTTTAACATAAATTTATTCTCAACCAGTAAGTCAATCCTTAGTCATATATAAAAAATCTCAACCTAAGCATGCAATCATCCATGTGTAATTCCAAATCCATATGACGAATTCATGACCTTATTCATTAATTAAGAATTAATTTTTAGTAATCATTAAATTTGGCAGTCAAAATAGATGTAGATGTTCTACCTTTTTTTTCTCTTTTTTTAATACATACAGCTCTTCCCTAGGTTTCAATTCCAAAACATTCAACAAAAACTCCTAGGATGATTTTGCATACTCATAATTGGACCACTATTTGATTTAAAAGACAATCATAAAGTTCATGAATGCTCCTAGTTACTAGGCAATCCAATTAAAGGAGTAGAAAGCCGTTATGCTTTTATTGAGAACTACCTCTTCTTTACTTAATTATTATTTTTTTTATTTTTCTATCTCTTTTTAAGAGCATCAAACCTATTTTAATGAGTGAATTTTAACCGTAGTCCTCAAACTAAAGATTAATTCAGTTTGTGGTCCTCCATCTAAAAAACCGGATATAAAAATACTCGAACTATCTACATTTATAACCTCGCGGTCCTTCTGTCTGGTTTCCGTCAACTGCCCTAATAGCTAGCTGATGTGGACAGCCAAATCACTATTTTCAATAATTTTTTTTGCCACATCTCATCTCCTCTTTACTTTAGACCCATTACCTCTCATCTCTTCTTAAAGGGAACTCCAAAACCTTTCAAAACAATAAAACAAAGCCCCTTAAAAATATCAAATCTCTCTCTTTTTCTTCATCTTCTTCATCTATCTACAAATTCTCATCAAAGCAACAAGAAATCACATTTCACTCTAAGCTACTTGACATTTACACCTTAATCACCTACTAATGTGCTCAATTTTTATTTCTTAATTAATTTTGGATTGCCATGTTTTAGCAATTTGTAAACTAAATTTGTTTGATTTATTGGATCTATTGATTTTTTATGATTTGACAATTAAAATTGGTTATCTTTTGATTTGATAATGAATCAATTTGACCTAAGGTCCATCAAGAATTTCTTTTTTCCTTTTTCAAATTATCATTTTCCGTCTGTCTAGTTTTGGGAAGTATTCGAAATGGGAGCCTAGTACTTTATGTTTACTGGGGATGTATTAGAAGCGTAATTACCTCTGGAAAATACCTATAATTAGTTTGTTGTGTTATTATGGATTTGTTGCAATTGCATTTAAGTTGAGAGAGAACCACAGGAAGCAAATTGAATTGGAAGAAGCTCGTAAAGCTGCACTTGCTCTTGCTGAGATTGGTAAGGATGAAAAGGAGATTAACCTTCATATTCCTCAGTATGTCTTCTACTCCTTGGTATCTTAATTTTGAGAAACCTGTAAGTTTCTAGACCACTTTTTTTTTTTTCTTTTTCCAGTGTGTGACATTCTCACACATTCATATGAAAGGTGAATCTTGACTTGATTGTTTTTCTTTATTTGCTTATGAGAGCTTGAAACATCAAAGGAAATGGAAATCAGACCCAAATTATACAAAATCATGGAATGACAGAGGTGCAAAAATTTACCAAGCTAAAAAATAAAGGAAGGGTGCTTGTGAAATGTGAGGTCTTCCTATCTCTCTGTGTCGTGTGTGTGTATGTTTATCTAATTTCAGTTGTCTTGAGTATTTAATTTTTTTTTTTTTCACCTTATGCTAACTCTTGTTAAATTGACGCCAGCAATTCTTATATGTTATTTAAAGTAATAATTATTTTTGCATGTTTGCTACAGTTGTGGAGCCATGGCACATGTTGCAAGATCATGCATGGATAGACCTCGGAAAGCGAGGGCAAGGTGGACTAATAAACACATTGCTCCAAATGAAAAAAGAGTCCTTTGAGCTTGATTATAATGGCAAGAGTGACCGATGGAATGAATATCCGATTAGTAGCTCAAAGTCTATTAACCCTACCCATTAATCATTATGCTCCAGGTAATAACATCTCAATCAGACATTTTATCAAACACCAATCATGCATCCAAGATCCTTCTACATGCATAGTACATACTCACCAAACCACTTTGCGTAAAAGGGTCCTTATCAAATCCCAACTAAACTACAACTTCATGAATCTCCAATCCTTCATTTAAAGCAGAGACCTTAGCAGCAGCTTTTAACAAGGGAGGAAAGGGAAGTGAAAGTGAAGGAGAGTGGCGTTGATGGCAGTGGAGTTGAATGAAAGAGTAATTATGTGTGAGGCTACACATGAAGAGAGAGAAAGGGGGAACTGAAGGAGTGTACAAGTGGCTTAAAAAATATTAAAAAAATGCCACATCAGATAAACGTTATTTGGGCAAACGGAATACTTGACAGAAGGACCACGAGGTTACAAATCTAAATAGTTCAAGTATTTTTATGTCTGGTTTTTTAGATGGAAGATTACAAAGTGCATTAGTCATTAGTCAGAGGACGACATATGAAATTTACCCCTATTTTAACTAACAAAAAGAATAGAAAGCAAAAATTTTTATAAATTTAAAGCGCAACAATAAAGTCACAACTTCACAGCACTTCAAAAGGATAACACACTTCAAACCCCGCAGCTACAGTCAACATCCAAAATTTACCTCCCAAAGATTACCAAGCTAATCAATTCAAAATTTATGCCAAAATTCATTCACTAAGAAAAATTCCACATAACTACAATATTATCTTAGAATTGATGTTAAATATGTAAGTCACAATTCTAAAAATTTAACTAAGCCCCCCTAACACTTGAAACACATAATGTTCTCATTGTGAAATAAAAGGAAAGAAAGAAAGAAAACTCCCTTAAAGAAGATGACATTGGATTAGAAAATCAACGAGAGGAATTGAGAAGTTGCCCTGTGAACTGAACCTACACAAAGATAAGTGTGGAAACAAAGACAACAACTATACAAAAACAAAATAAAGTAAGAAATACTAAGGACAAATAAAGAAAATAATAGTTAAAAAAAATCAATAAAGAAAATGAATATGCTACTGTTGTAGTGGTGATGGTGGTGGTGGTCCAATGTCCAAAGGAGTGACATTGAAATAGTTCTGAAATGATCGT
The DNA here is from genome assembly GCA_947687605.1 of Reutealis trisperma. NCBI lineage: Eukaryota > Viridiplantae > Streptophyta > Magnoliopsida > Malpighiales > Euphorbiaceae > Reutealis > Reutealis trisperma. The sequence continues at coordinate 258,218 of CANTUT010000521.1, read as the reverse complement.
TGAAGCGATACCAGAATAGTCATCATCTCTTTGTGCTATTTTCTAACCTCATATTGGAACTCCATCTATCTCGTCTTAAGCTCTGCTTGGTTCCTTGCAAGCTCTACTCGGTGTCTATCAATATTGTCGAAGCAAATAGCTCAAAAATTGAATAAGTTGGTCCAAAGAAAAACATCATCATCCTTCTCGGAATCATAGGCTGTTGGTTGCTGTCTAGCTCTTTTCTGGGAAGATTCCCCTACATATTTCCGCACTCTCCCAACAATCCCATCGATATCAAAGTCTTTTCATCTAGCAAATGTTTACTAGGTATGGCCTCAAGGTGGTAGTGTCTGCACTAAAATTATTAATTGCCTCTGTAATGGCAGTAATAATTCCACTAGCACAAATTTTACCCTTCTTCCTTAAGACAACCTGCTGAAGATGTAAACTCAAGAATACACCAGCATTTACCTTAATTCCATTTTTCATACGACACAAGAAAAACAACTCATTTCTAATGACATTGCCATTACTGTCACCCCTGCCATAAATAGAACAAGACATGAAATGGTGTAAATAACTAAAGATGGAATCATGTAGATGGGACGATTTGGCACAACTAGAATCATATATACCAGTGCTTAAAGCATAAGCATGCTAGACAGTGTGTGCCTTAAAATTAGGAAGTAATGCAATTACTCCATCATTTGCAAAACCAAAGATAGCATTGAGTTGTTCAGCTGTTAACGAATATGAATTAACAAATAGATTAAATTGCATACTTGCATACATATTAGATGGGATAGTTCGACTTTCAACATTCAAGGTGCTTAAAAATTCCAAAGTTAATGACTTAAAAGTTGGCTTTTGCAAAAAGGCAAATTTTTCCCATCCAATATTAGCCAAGTAAATAGTTCTCTCATTAGAAACTATTAATTTTCAATAGCATTAGCATCTAAATAACGATTAGGAATCATAGGGCAAGCAAAAAGAAAATTGTACCTAGCAGCATGTGTGGGATTTGAGAATTCTGGAATAGGATCAAATGGGGTCACCGTTGTTTGACGAGTCATGCTACCACGTGCCCCTGGTCCTTCGATGATATTCTTTTTACCAGGAGGCATAGTAGGGTACTGGTAATATACAATAGCACAAAACATACACCAACACAGTTCCAACACTCGCAAAATAAAAGAAAACAACATCTGAAAATTAATCTAACTTAACTTGAATTAACTAATGATAGAAACTAATTGACTAACACAATCTAATTAAAGCTATTCTTTTATTAGACTAAAAACTAGACTAAGCATTAAAAATATTCTCATGTAAAGAAGCATTATAATTACCACTTTGTCTAAAACTATTCTTATACTAAACTAGAAACAAAATAAACTGAAACTGAGAACTAAAATGAAAACGAAAAGTAGTTAATGAAAAATTAAACTGAAAAATGATAACACTGACCTCCAAGGATTGAAATCGGCCCAATGAAATTGAAGATCAATGGGTTATGCTATTGATCTCTCTAACGGGAAATTGAAATTCGAGTTGTACCTGGCGAAGGAACGGTGAGGAAGCTGCTGTGCGCTGATGGACTGGGCTTATGATGATGATTAACTCTGGCTACTGTTGGTTGTCGGCAACAGAAATGGGACGACCGAGCAAGCTCAGCGGGTGAATGATGAAGCGCAGTGCGCTGAGCTTGGTAATCGATGGCGACGAACTATGTTGAAATAATGCAAGGACGATGAGCGGGTGGAGATGGAAGACGATCGCTGGATTGGCGACGGCGAGAGAGAGGTGGCTGCTGTCTAAGGTACCTGCACCAACTGATCCCACAAAAGAAACTGAATGCCGCATTTTATATTATTTTTTCTTTTCTTCTTTTTTTTTTTTTTAAATGAAAACACCGATTTTTAAAATTAAAACACCCATTTTATTGCTTTTACAAGCCCCAAAACGCCTCTTTATTTAATGAAAACACGCAGTTGGAAACAGGCGTTTCTCTTGGCGTGCAAATTTCATAATTTTCAATTTTTGAACAGCCAACTCTCCGCCTAAAAACACGAGCGTTTTTTTCAGCCTCATCCTTGAGCTGCTATTGAAACTGATAGTCTCTAAGATATTAATAAGAAAACATCAAAAACTAACACATTTAACAAAAAACGTTATCACTAAAATTATCTAACTAAAATTTATGAAACAAAAAATGTGATCAAAATTAGTAAAATAAAAATAAAAATTAAGAAAAATAAATAAATAACGCGAAGTAAATTGGGTTGCCTTCTAATAGCGCTTATTTAACATTGTTTAGCTAAAAGTTGTTAACCCTTCTTCACAAATATTGGGATTCATCAAGAAGAATACTTTCTACTACCTTCACATTGAAAATTCCTTCTAAGTATAGCTTAACCCTTTGGCCATTAAATTTAAAGGACTCTTTTATTCTTAAGTTAAGAAATTTAATAGCTCCATGAGGGTACACTTCCTCCACCTCAAGAGGTCCACTCCACCTTGATTTGAGCTTATCTAGAAACAATCTCAAACAAGAATTAAATGATAAAACTTTCATTCCATATTCTAGATGCTTACGAATAATATTATTATCATGCAACTACTTAATTTTGGCTTTGTAAAATTTGTGCATTATCATATGCTTTGTTCCTTAGCTCATCCAACTCACACAGTTGCAATTTTCGCTCCTTCCCTGCTGCATCCAAGTCAAAATTCATCTCTTTAATTGCCCAATACGCCTTGTGTTCCACTTCTACAAGTAAGTGGCATGCCTTTCCAAACACAAGGTGATATGGGCTCATCCCAAGAGGAGTCTTGTATATAATCTTGTATGCCCAAAGTGCATCTATCAACTTAGTGGCTCAATCCTTCCTTAAAGGTCGAACTGTCTTTAGCAAAATCCCTTTAATCTATTTGTTACTTGTCTTTATTTATCATGAAGTCTATACATGATATGGAGTTGTTATCTTATGAATGATGCCATTCTTCTTCATGAGCTTCTCAAACAATTTTGTTGCAAAAGTGACTTCCTCCATCACTAATAATGGCATGAGGAAATGCACACCTGCTTAAGATATACTCTTGCATAAACTTGATCACCACATTAGCATCACAAGTCTTTATGGGTATGGCCTCTACCCATTTGGACACATAATCTACATCAACAAATATATATTGAAACCAAAAAGATTTTGAGAATGGACCTATGAAATTGATCCCCCAAACATCAAAAATCTCAAACCACTAAATTATTAGTAAAAGGCATTTCATTCTTCCTACTAATATTACCCATCTTTTGGCACTTATCACACCTCAAACAATAATTATAATCTTTAAACAAGGTGGGCCAACACAAACTTGATTGAAGAACTTTAGAAGGCATCTTACGTCCTCTAAAGAGTCCTCCACAATGTAGCTTGTGGCAAAAGGCCAACATACTCTGTTGCTCCTCCTCTGGTACACATTAGCGGATGATTTCATCCTTGCATATCCTAAACAAATATGGATCATCCCAATGATAAAACATACATACATAAATCTTTTCCTTTCTTGGAAAGATAAATTAGATCTTAAGATACCACAACCAAGGTAATTGACTATGTCAGCATACCAAGGTAACTTTCCAACCTCAACAATTGCTCATGAGGAAAAGAATCAACAATTTCATCATTCAACTGATAAAGAAGAGTTTCATTGCTAGGGACGAGTCTAGATAAATGGTTAACTACAACATTCTCACTCCCTTTCCTATCTTTAATTTTAACATTGAACTCTTAAAGCATCAAAATCCAATGGATATGCCTAGGCTTAGCCTATGGTTTATTCAACAGATACCTCAAAGCTGCATGATCAGTGTGAACAATAACTTTAGACCCTAGAATGTATGATCTAAATTTATCTAAAGTAAAATTATGGCCAAGAGTTCCTTCTTAGTAGTTGTGTAATTCACTTGTGCATCATTCAAAGTTAGACCAACATAGTAAATCACACACAACAATTTTTGACTTAAGAACTACATGGACCAGACTAACCCACTCATTATCTGAGATTGGATAGATTTCTCTCCCATCTAAAAGTTTAAAACCTTCCTTCTTTATAACCTCAAGCATATTAGGGCTCAAATGCCTTTGGGTCTCTCTCACTGGTTTAGCTCCTTATTCTAAAACAATCCTATACATGCATATAGAAGGGCTAATCCCTCTAATATCACTCAGACAACCCCCCCCCCTCCCCCAAATAGCCTTTTTCAACCTTCTTAACTCCCTCATAAGGTCTCTCTTCCCTAACTTAGATAATTTAGAAGAAATTATCACTAGATTCTTCTCCCCTTCCTCTAGAAAAACATACTTAAGGTGTTTGGGCAACTCCTCAAGTTCAAGTTCAGGTGATTGCTCTCTAGGTTTCTCCTCTACTGAGTTTAACTCCAGCGTCTCCTTGCACCTCTTGAACACTCTCTGCTACATTTAAAATTGCACAACATTCTTTCGCATCTTCTCTAAAAATGTTATCATGCTTCCCTAAAGTTAAAGCTAATTCTAGCTCATCATCTCTTTATGCCTGCAAGAAATATCTTTTACAGCAAGATCAATACAATCAACAAATGAGTAATTTTCATATAATGCAATAGAAGGAATGGGAGTTGTATTAAATATGGAGAAGACTATAGGCTCTCCTAAAAAAGTTATGGACAATTTGCCATTCTTTACATCAATCAAAGTGTTAGTGGTAGCCATAAAAGGTCTACCAAGGAGTATTGTGTGCTCCTTCCCACTAGTTTGCACATCACCCACTTCTAACACAACAAAATCAATTGGAACTACAAGCCCACCTACCTTTACAAGAATATCTTGGATAATCTACTTGGGGTACCAAATTGATCTTTCAACTAATTGCAAGCACATCCTAGTAGCCTTAAGTTCCCCTAAATCTAGTGGCTTAAAAATCGAATAAGGCATGAGATTAATATCAACCCAAGATCAAGCATATTTGAGGTCTCCTCGCCATTACCCACTACTATTTTAAGAACAAAAATACATAGATCATTTTGTTTAGGAGATAGTTGTTGCCGCAAAACTGCACTTGCCACCTTAGAGACTAGTACCTTCTTATCATCTTCATATCTCTTTTTATTGGTACTTAGCTCCTTGAAAAACTTCACATATGTTGGCACATTCTTGATAACATTTAACAAAGGAAGGTTAATGTTAAATTTTGATAGAATTTTATATAAATCTAAAAATTATTTATTTTGTTTCTCATTCTTAAGGCAACTTGGGTAAGGAATAGGAGGCCTATAAGGATTGATTACCTTGTGCAACTCTGATATACAACCTCCATCCTTCTTAGTTTCTTTCTTTTTAGGCTCTTCTGTTACTTCATCAACTCTTTATTCACCTATAGAATCAGACACTTTACTAAAAATAGAATTACCTGCATTATTATCTATTATCTTACTACTTCTAAGCACTATGATCACCTTAACTTGCTCAAGTAGACTAGGTAATTTTCCTTTTTGGGTACTCTAATTTAATTTGCTAACTGTCTAACATGGGTTTCAACCCTCTTTATAGAAACCTCTAAAGAATCCAGTCTTCTATTGCTTGTCTCCTGCTGTTAAGGCTACTTAAACTACTAAATGTTATCGATCCAAGAGAAGTTAGGGTGATTCCTCCACCATAGATTACAAGTGTTGGAGAATGGGTCATTCCTTCCTCTAGACTGGAATCCTTGCAAAGCATTTAATTTGCTCCTCCTCACCTATAAAAGTATTGGCTAAAGCATTACAAATATTAGCTCCATGACCATATATACCACATATGCCACAAACCTTTTGAGTTAGTTTATTATAAGTTCCCTTCAATGCCAACAGCTTAACTTACTTAGTTAACTCTGTAATCTGCATGGTCAACTCTTGATTAGGATTCACCTCATAAACTCTTGCTTTTCTTCCCCTTACACTTTTCTGTTAGGAATTCGCTCCTGACATCTCAAATAGCTTTCGAGTTTTTGTAGTTGTTTTCTTTCTCATAGCTCCACCAGTAGTATTATCCACTGTATTCTAGCACTATTGCATTAGCCTATCATTGAAAAATTGATTTAATAGCTGGACATGACAATGGTGTGGGGACATTGTATCAATTGCTGCTTGAACTGCTCTCAGGCCTCATGAAATGGCTCTCCTTCTATTAATTGAAAGTAGCAATTTCGATTCTAAGGTCTGTAGTTTTTTGGTGGGAATAGAGCTTCCTTGTAAACTTATTATAGACCTCCTCCCTGGTGTTCAAAGAATTAAGAGGTAAAGTAAAAATCCATGCCTTTGCTTGATCCTTCAAAGTGTAAGGAAAACAATGCATCCTCAATTGATCCTCAGTTAGACCTTGCAGTGGGAATGTATGAAAAATGGAGTAGAACTCTCTGATGAAGTTGAGAGGATCTTCATTAGGCATTCCATAGAAGGAAGACAATTGGTTGGAGTGGATGGTCTTTAGTTCATAGTTTTGTGGTGCCTTCCCTAATCAAATGCAAAAAGTTGTTGTGCCAATGATAGGCCTCACAAACTCCTTCATTATTAGTTGTCTATTTGCCATGTCTTCTTTTTCCTCTTCTTCCTCTTTTGACCAAAATTCTCTCTCCTCTTCTTCTATTTCAAGAACATCTTCCTCCTGGTAGAATTTCTCACTATCTTCTGAACAATACTCAAATTCTTCCCTGATCCTCTTATTCATTCCTTGAGATCTCCTACCTTGCATAAATAAAGAAAAACACTAGAGAAAACAATTAAAAGCACTCGTTAACTAAAACAAAAGAAAAAAAACTAAAACAATTTTTTTTTAAATAAGAATATATTTATTTTTTTAAATTAAAAACTCACAATCAAAAACAAAAATAAACTAAAACAAATAACAAAAACAATCACACTATGCCTTAGCCTTCCTTGGCAATGGTGCCAAAAACTTGTTGTGCCAAAATGTGTCCTAATAAATCTAAGCTCTAGCAGTTACTCGCAAGTGCATGAGGTTGTTATAGTAAAGGACAAGACACCACAAAGTCATCTCTCAAGGAAGACTGTGCAAGGGTTGTGTGATTATGAACAAATAAAATAAAAATAATAAAAACACACCTAAACACTCTAATCCAATTTATAATGGTTAATATTAAAAATTGAATAGAAAACTACCTAATCAAACTAAGCGAATAAATTCAAGTTCAACAATCAATTTAAGGGTCGAGGGTTCAGATTCTTTTAGTCAAACTCCTATGTTGGGCTAATTATTAGAATGAATTATTTGCCAAACTAATTAATTAACTAAACAAAACTAATATACACCAGTCTGATAAGTCTCGTATTCATATGTTATAATGTAGATAGAATTAATTAATTAGTTACTCAATATTTAATTAGGTAATACATTTATGATTCCTACCTAATCCTTAATTGAATTTAATTTTGGCCTAAGATTAATCAAATTTAGCCAGACAGTTGATTTCTATTTAAGCAATTCAAATAAGATATGCAAATCAGTTAAACCTGTAATTAGCCCATTCATAGTCATTTAAAAGGAGTCATCTTAACCCTAGACTAGAGAAATTTAGCTCATTGTCAAATTCTCATTCATCAACTTAATCAAATAAATATTTGCAATTATCATCTTCATATTTAATCTACTAAGAACAATATCAATAATTGAATTGAAACAAAATTGAACAATAGAGTAGAGAAAATATATTGTTTAAGTTCTAGTCTCCAAAATTTTGCATTACAATCTCCTTAGAACAGTTGATTACAAGCTAATTAATCTTTAGCTCTAAAAAAATAATTTTTTATCCCCAAAATATTGTTAGATCTAAAAAATAAAAACTATTCTCGCTATTCATATTTTTGCTTTTTTTAGAAAGTAATCGAAAAGGAAAACTTCAGCAATTGCTTCTCCATGCTTAAGTACTACAAAAGAAAAACACCTATTTTTGCTATGAAAAATGCCCTTTCTGAGCCTTGGAAAATGCCCCTTTTGTAATGCAAAATGACTCTGTTCAACTTATTTGAAGATGAAAACACCCTTGTTCAATTTCAAAACACCCTTTTTCATGCTCCTCTTTGTATAATTCCAATGCATTGCCATTTTGCATTAAAAATCCATAAATTTTCTTAAACTTTGCACAAAAACACACTACAACATAATACTAATAAAATTATATTGAAATAGACATAGAAATAACCAAATTAAACTAAAAACTAAATAATAAATCCTAATAAAATTATAACAAAATGCAACACAACAAAGTTTTAAGAAGTAAAAAATAAGAAATGAAGATGAGACAGAGACCAATTAGGAGTCTAAATGTAACACAGTTACCAAATGATCAAGTTAGACATCTAGTTTATCATTGGACTTAAATTGATTTGGTATAGAATGCATTAGACAAATAAATTGGATTTTGGCATATCTAAAATTATTAAGAGTAAAGAGAAGTAAGTTAAAGATCAAGAACTTATTGGATTCATTTTATACCATTAAACTCTAGTTAAAGTAATTTCCATTATAAAGCCTCCATTTTTACATGCACATATTTTAAAATGGATCAAGCAGCATAGATGACAAAATTAAAAATAATCAACATGTAAAATAATCAAATGAGCAGAAAAGAAAGAGAAGAAAAAATAAAACAATGATCTATCCTAAATTGGCCCTTTTCCTACATCCAGTCCCTAAAGCAATCACTTTGAGATATCTCTCTACTAAAAAAAAAAACTCTATTAATGAGCTAGAGTCAAGCCCTTATGGTAGCTCCTAACCATCTAGAAGACTACCCAAGAATGTTATCCTCACTTTCTTGCCCAGAAGCTTCAAGGTGCTTGCAACTTTTACCCATAATCTTAACTTAGGTGTTTGCAATCTCTTACTAGCTTATGAGGTGCAACATGAACCTTTATGGGTATTACAAGTTGTGTTTAGTGCTATCTCATTCAATAAATAATCTATATAACATAGATAAGAACTGCCTAAATGAATTTTTCTTTAAAATCATATTTTCAAAATTTGATAAAAACAATTAGGCACAAGGATGAAATTTTTGAAATCTTAAAATATTTTTCTTTTAAATTCACTCAAATATGCTCTATTTCATCAAATCGGAAATGATCTATTTATAGGTAAATTTATTTTAGCAATTGGAGGTAAAAAAAAAAGAAAAAGAGAGAGAGGAAATATTTTAATTCAAAATTGGTTCCAACTATCTATTGTACTAGACTTGCAGACAATGATTATTTTGGGTTCAAGGCTAGTTAGCCTTTCGTTTGTCTATGTTGAAAGTCAACTAAAGAGGAACAACTTTTAATTAATGAGTTAGACAACTATTGTCTGGACCACTTTACTTTTCAGCATGGTTGTAAAAGTAACATCTCACTTACTAATCTCTTTTTAATTTTTGAAAAAAAAAATGGTTGTTTTTATCATTTGACCATGTTTCCTAGGTTAACTAACTTTGGCTAAAGCATATTTTCTTTGAGATAGAAAAATTAGAAGACTCAACCAAAAGAGATTTGATCATCTAATGCATCTAGTAATACCATAAAGGTTTTAGGTCATCTAATTTTGAGTTTGTTATTAGAGATCTCAAGGGATAGTTTTAACTTTTATAACCTCATTGTTAGCTCTAAAAACTTGATTTTAGAAAACAAATTCCCTTGTATGGAACTTTAGCTAAACTATTTAATAAGAAAGTTATGGACTAATCCACTCACTTAAGCCTTATAAGTCTTCTTTTTGGAATTCCTTAACTTTCTAGTGTAGTCTTCTTATTTAACTTGAAAGGTCTTACATCTTATTCTTAACACTTGAAAGCTTGGTCAACTAATTTAAATATCTAAAAACACTAGCTTCTAGTCAAAATTGATTCTTCTAACTTGCAAAATTAATTTTAACATAGAACTTGCAAGTATACAACAATATAGTCTTCTAAATTTATTATCATCAAATTCAAGAAATTAACCTATAGAGCTAACAAAACAATCTTTAGTGCTAATATAAAGAGACAAGAAAAAGCCTTTCTTGTTGCCATAAACAACTAAGAACAATCTCTTATGAACTAGATCAAGTCAAACCCTACTGATGTAAGTTCCTCTGCCACACCCAATGCTTCTAATTAATGATAACCAATTTGACAGCATAGCTTTTAATGTTAATTAGACCAACAACACACTTCCTACGACTATTAAATAGACTAACACCTCACCTTTTACAAGCGCTAACCAACACATTTCATTATTCATCATTCACATCCTTCAAGTTCTCTTCTGTCAATTCATGATGCCATTAAGCTAAAGCAGCTAAGTTGCCTTTATCATTAAATAGGGGCATATTCTCCAAGTTGTTTCTTTGTGTCAAGTGCTTACTCATTAAAAGACCAAATCATGTAGTCTTTTCTCCATTCCTAATGGCTCATTCTTTAATCATTAACTGATGTATTTGTCCCACTAAACCCAACTGATAAAGTATCATTCCAAGAGTTTTTCAATATAAAACAATAAGATAACTCATCTTATCTTCTCAACAAGTCGCAAAGTCTAGACCACTTATGGATAGCCTATAAACCATCCTTAAATTCTAAGTTCCTTGCCAACATTGAAATCAATCATATCTCTCAGACCTCTCAAAAGGTTCAACCTACAAAATCTATACCATTTATGGATAAGCCATAAACCAACCATTAATGCCTTATAATATTGAACCAAAGGCAAAAACCAACCACAAATTCATTTCTTCTTTATAATATTGAACTAAAGGCAAAAACCAACCACAAATTCATTTCTTCTTAAGAATTCATAGACTACATCAAGGATCTCATAAATCCATTTGTTCATGGATAGTCCATAAACACTTTTGCTATTAAAGCTCTCTTATAAGATACCTTCTAATTTTGTATTAGAGGCAAAGCCTAAAGCAAATTCATACCCTCTTAAGAAAATCAATCATCCATACAAATTGAGACTCACAAAAGTTCAAACCACATTGATAGCCCAAACAACACAAACCATCCTTCAAACCCAAACTCATTTAGCATAAAATAGCCTAATGATGGGTATAAGGGGCAACACCAAAAGCAAATTCATCTCGTCTTAAGTTCCATGTGCCACACAGAGCAAATTTACAAATCCATCCATTTATGGATAGCCTATAAATCTTCTCTAATTGAAAGATTAATTTTTTAAAGCAATAATAGCTTTATACATGAGCTCAAATTCAAATGAGTATTTTGATTCTAAACAAACTGGATCGGTGCTTAAATAGGGCCTCACACTTCTTTAATGTTTTCACTTTTGATTCAATATGAGATTTTGCTCTAAGATAAATCCTAAGCATCTTTTCTTTGATTTCTTTTCTCTATTTCAACATAATATTCATTCTTATAATTATAATCCACTTTCCATAGTGCTTGCCATATCAAAAAGTATATCAACCAACACTTTTGCTTGCTCACTATCCTAAGGCCTTTTATTCTTCCCTCTTCCTTGACTAGGATCAAATTGTATATTTTCAATATTTTCATTATGTTCCATTCAAGAGTGAAATAAAAAAAATATAATCATATCACAATAATTATAATTAAATGAAGCAAACAGAATAACTTATGCCATCTATTTTTTCATTAATGAAATATTTAAAAAAAAGAGAGATGTTTCAACCACTATAAATAAATGTAAGAACAATAACTTCATACACATTACAATTAAGTAAAAATAACTTTACAAATAAGAAGCAAATTCTTAAGATGACGTATAGGTTAATCCTAGACTTTCATGAGGTCATTTCTCATATATGAGTGTAAAAGTAACTCGATGTCTGACAGAAACCAAGTAGCTAAGATGGGATTGAGGATACAACATATTACTTTTTCCATGATGTAGCTCCTCATCATCAAAGGGATGCCTAGGTTCAAATGGCTTATATGCACCTGAAGTATGTCGAAGAGGGACTTACGAAGAGCCGCTTCGCTTGGTTGAGGTGGCATAACTATATAATAACATTTGAGCTTCTATAGAACACATGTATCTAGTAGCTTGGAGTTTATTTCATCTATGGTCCTCTAACTTTGGAACAACGTCCATTATAGTCATCTAACTTAATTTCCTTGCTTAAAAATCCTTCAACTCACCCAGATGTGCACTTAAAAGTACTTCTATCAATCTCTCAGCTAAATCTAATGGCACAAATGCCACGTGGACAAAATTAAATGAAAACAATACACATTAAATAGTTGTTGAATCATTATTTAGTCTTATGCGCGTGGATTCTTCTATTCTTTCTCTATCAGTTTCTCTTTTCTCTTTCCCGCTATCTCTTTCATAAAAACTATCTCCATCACTTTACTTCCACTCAATTTTAACCTAAAAAATTATACTTTCAAAGGCAGGAGAAATTGGCACCATTGTGAGATTGGGAAAACTCTACTATACAAAAATCATTCTTTGTGAAAAGGGGAAAAGTAACTAGGGTAACTAAAAAAAATATCTTAAAGACAATACTATCTGTGGACCACTAGGGGCTTTATGGGGACACGAGATCCAGGTATGGACAACTTTATTTGTCTTTTTGATTCTATTCACGGGGATTTTTTGTATTGTTTACTCATGTGTATTTGTTAGGCAAGTGGGTTTTAGCATATGGGTCTGGGAAAGTAGGTTGTTGGCATATGGGTCTTTAGATTACAATATTAATAGTGGGTATTCATATTGATTTAATAATTGATGGAATAGGACAATGAACTAGTATTACAGTTGCAAAGTTAAATGCATTTTTTGAATTAGTGTTAAAATACTAATACAGTTAATTTTATGGTTTTTGTCTTTTGATCCAAATAGGTTGTTTACTATTAACATACATTACAATAGGTTTAAGGGAGAGTGGGCTTATCATGATGGGGAGTTGCATTACATGTAGAGTAATGATCCATATACTTTTGACACTCTTGAAGTTGATTGAGTCTTGTTTGAAATATGGGTGCATGGGAATCTAAGGTATTGGTGGAGGCATCCTCAGAAAGAGTATAAGGATGGTTTAAAAGTGATTGGTGGAAATGCAGATGCCTATGAATTTGCATAGGCAGCATCTGATGCAAGTGAGGTTGACCTTCATGTGGAGCATTCAACTAATGACCAAGTGGAGGAAATTGAAACCACACCAATGAAGAGAGGTGTGGTTATTGAAGAACTAAGTGGGTATGAGGATGGTAACAATGATCATATACCCTTAAATGCACAGTAAAATTTGCTTCCCTTATTGACAATAGAGCCAAGTAGTGGCTTCTCAAGGGCTGCTGATATAACTCTCAAATTGGTGAATGACTTTGATTTTGAGGAAATTGGACACATTGTGGTTCAGATTGAATTAGATGATGCAAGTGCAATTAGACATGAAGACAATAAAGCTAAGGATGATGACAATGAAAATATGCAAATTACAAATGGTGAAACTATAAATGAGGAAGCATATGTAAAAGATAATGATCTCCATGATCCTAATTATGATGTAATTAATGGTGATAAAGACCTAGCTGCAGTCTTAAGAGAAGCAACCAACTTTGAAGCAGAAAAGGTAAACATATCAAACAGTTCTACAAGGCATAGAGAGAGGCCTAGAGGGACTGGATCAACTGTGAGAACACTTGCTACTGAGGGAATGGAGGATGAGCAGCAGGATCAAAGTTTAGAGTATATAGCAAGTGATGAGCTGCATATTGAGTCGAAAGCTAAGGGTGAAGAGATGCTAAGGTATCCAGAGTTTGTGGCATCTAGGGATATGGATCACCCTCACTTTCAAGTGAGCATGTTGTTTAAGGATAGGTTTGAGTTGAAAGAAGTAATAAGGAACCACGAAAATGTAAATAGATTCCAAATTTGGTTCCCTAAGAATGACAAAACTAGAGTAGAAGCAAAATGCAAAAATGTTAAATGTAGTTGAAGGATTTATGCATCACCAGCTAATTCCAAGGATCTTAGTGACAGTGCATTTCAAATTAAGGTTGCCCATCTGACACATACATGTGGCTGTGTGTACAGGAACTTTCATATGACTGCTAAGTAGTTGGCATCTCATTATATAGATGAGATAAGAGACAACCCTAATTGGGAGTTGACAGCTGTTATGGCAAGGGTGTAAAAAGAGACAAGGTTTTTAATATCAAAGATGAAGGCTTGGAGTGTTAGAGATCTAGCATTGAAGAAGATAAATGGTGATGAGGCAGAGCAGTATGATAAACTACATTATTATAAACTTGAATTGCTCAGAGCTAATCCTGGTTCAATTATGGAATTTAAAGAAGAAAAATGAGTGTTTGATGGCATGTATATCTGCCTAGCAGCTATGAGAGAGGGATTTAGAGAAGCTTGCAGGCCACTAGTGTGCTTGGATGGTTACTGGCTAAAAGGCACATATGGTGGCCAATTGCTAGCTGCAGGTGGAGTTGATCCTAATGACTACATTTACCCCATTGCATGGGCAGTGGTTATGAAAGAAAATAAGGAATATTGGGAATGGTTCTTAACATGTCTAAAAGCTGATTTGCAGATATATCTCATCATTGGACCTTTATGTCCAATAGATAAAAGGTAAGTGTCACATAACCTATAATTTTTGTTTTAAGTCATTTATCATGGCATGTTAACTAAGATATTTGTGTAATTATATAGGGGCTTTTGAGTTTTATATAAGGAAGATGTTCCTTAATGCAAAACACAGAATATGTGTGAGACACATGTGGACTAATATGAGGGCATTGGTCAAGGGCAAAGCTTTTAAAGACCTATTATAAAACTGTGCAAGAGAAAGCTACATAAGCTAGTTAGAAGAGTGTTTCAATGAAGTGGAGAAGAAGTCAGTAGAATGCAAAGAATGGCTAAGGCAAAGGCCTTGTGAAAACTAGTGTAGGGCATTATTCAAGCCTGAAACTAAATGTGATATTCTACTCAACAATTTTTGTGAGTGTTTTAACAAGTACATACTTGAAGCAAGAACAAAGCCAATCATAACTATGATGAAGATGACGAGAAACCAATTGAAGAGAAGGATTGATAATACAAAAAAGGAGTATGAGAAGCTTCATGAAGCTAGCATAATTTTGTGTCAAAAAAAAAATTGAACAAAATCAAAGAGGCATCTAGAGATTACTTCCCTAGTTTTGCTGGCTCAAGAGTGCAAGTTTCTAGTAAAGGACACCAATTTGTTGTGGATCTAGAAGCTAAGACTTGTAGTTGTAGGAGATGGGATCTCATAAGCATCCCTTGTTAGCATGCTGTAGCAGTCATATTTAGGAACAATGAAGTGCCTGAGATATATGTTAACTCACTATATCATGTGCAAACAGCTTTATTGGTATATAACAACACCATTGAACCATTAAATAGGCCTTCAATGTGGCCAAAATCAAATGGTGTCAATGTGATAACTCCTCTACTAGTGGTGTTGAAAAAAAGAGGTAGAAAACCAAATAAAAGGAGTATGGATGCTGAAGAATTGGAGAAAGTAGCTACTGCCAATAAGTTGAAAAGGAGAAGGAAACCTGATATGAGGCAAGATATAAAAAAAGAAAAGGGAGTACATTTAGGATGTCAAAGAAAAGAGTTGTAAAAATGAGATGCAGTATTTGTAAGAAGGTAGACAATAACAAGAAACATCACAACAAAGAAAATCTAGCAAGAGACAAGGTTTTAAAGGGTTAATTTGTCATTTGAGTTATTACTGGCTTCCAATGCAATTATGGAGACATTTTAAATATGTGTACTTGTGATTTTTACTGTACAAGCTAAACCACAAGCACATGCAAGGGCTAGAAAAAGTAAAATAGCCACATCCACATCAAGACCAAGAAGGACTACTGTTAATTTCAACCACATTAGAAATGAGGTATTAACTTATGCCATTAATATTTAATATTGAGTCATTATTGTAGGATTACTCAATCAGAAATCTTAAAAAACTATATTAGTAATAGGGCCCTTTACCACACCAGTGGAGGAGCTTTAATTAGCTAAGTACAACTCAAACATCTAATGCAGCTATACATTCTCAGCAATTGCACAGTCAACATAGCAATTTGACATAACAAAGTCCACAGGTAGAAAATCCAAATAGATTTGGCAATGTGTATTATAGATTACCAAAGTCAAGGACCATTGGAACAACCAAAGGTGTTGGAAAATGAAGTAAAGAACATATCAGATTGAATATTTTTGTTTTTGTGTATCTGCAGATTTAGACAACTTATTTTTGGTTAATGCTGCACTAAGCTAGACCATTGTATTTTTTGTTACTTTAGCATGACAAGGGTATTTCAGCTGTAGGATCCATATAGCCATGTATTTTGGGATGCATTATGAAACTATTTGTGATACCAGTCATGTATAAGTTACATTATTATATAGGTTATGGATGTGTAATGACTTGTTTGTAATGTGGTTATTTGCACATCTGAAATGGAATGTTCCTTTCTTTTTACATTATTCATTGCATGTTATTTTTATGTCAACAAAATGCGTGTAATAATATGGTTATTATGTTATGACAAGAAGGGTCGTCTGGTGTTTTTCATGTTTTGCATTACTTTCTTTAACCATAACTTATTGAATATTGAAAAAAATGATGGCATAGGTTGCTTTTTCAACAAAAAAAAAAAAAAGGAATTTAATCCCAATACTTTCATTAAAATAAGTTTTCATTTCAAATATATCACATTACATCTTCTGCATTGAAACAATCACTAAACCTATATAACCTTCCTAAACAATGACTGAAATCACATTTAACCAAAATGCCTAATTTTCTAGAAAGTTCATCCTTTCTTCACACCCAACACATAGGTAAACATAAGGACTCCAATGGAAATCAAAGCAACAAACCATACAAAAACACTCCCAAATGACATAACCCTTTGCCTTTTTATAATTTCATTCTTCTCACTCTCTAGTCTCTCTGTTTTCCTCAAAAGACTATTAATCACATTCTTGGCTTACTCTGGGAATTCAAGGTCCACCCACATAAAGAAATGACACCTACCTCTTGTAGTCTACAAAGAAGAAATTTCATAAATACATTAGCAAATTTCGTATTTTGCCAACTTTTTTTTTCTTAACTAGAAATCAAAAGCAAGTATAATAAACAAGCATAAATCACTTACCCCATAATTTGGACAGCCATAAAAATGCCTCCTTAGATTTACCTCTATCCAAAAGGTCCTTAGAGGAGCATCTTCACCACATTCACAAATAGGTTGGCCAAGAGAAGATATATAGTGTGTTACAATATCAGGATTTTGAGATTCTATCTTCATTCTCGCTGATTTGAGATTAACCTAAGCTCGACCTTACTTTTGATTCCTTTGATTTCTCATCCTTTGGTTAACTAGAACAAAATGGGGCCATGACTGGTTTTTAAAAAAAAAAGAAAGAGAAAGGATATTCACTCCATATGTCTCTATGCGCATTAGGATAGATGATTACGTGGACAATTTTAAAATTAAGATTTTGTCTAGCTGGCGTTAGTTACTATAGTTAGCCGTTAAATTTAGTTGAGAGATTGACAAAAGTACTTTTAAGTGCACATCTAGGTGAGTTGAAGGATTTTTAAGCAAGGAAATTAAGTTGGAGGACTATAATGAGCGTTATTCAAAAGTTAGAGGACCTTAGATAAAATTAACTCAGTAGCTTGCACTTTCCCAAGTGTAATTGGATCCTGGAGAGAGTGGTCTTAAAGCCAACTAAGCCTAAGTGTTATAGCCAGATTATACCCTTATCAACTTATAATTATATTATTTCAGCTTATAATTATATTATTTCTTTTCTTTTTCAAAGTGCACTATCACTTTCAAAGCTTGGCTATGGTGTTATCCGGGTTTGTTCATATTCTTGAATTTTTATTTTTTAATTATTTTAAAATAAATAATAAAAATAATTTATTATTTTAAAATAAAAAAATATTGTTTTAATATAATTGTAAACGGTGTTAAGCCTTGGTCTAACAGAAAGTTTTAATTAACTTAAATAAGTGATTATGCAAATTATTTGTTTCAAAAAATAGTTTAGGGGCTTATTTGCTTCTCAAATATGAAGAACATGGAGATTAAAAAAAAAAAAAAGAATGTGTAAAGCAAAAAACTAGGATATGAAATAAGAAATCACTGATAAGAGATTTGAAGAAAAGAAAGAAGAAGATTTAAAGTAAAAAAACTCAATATCTGAAGCATGAAATCAATAACAAAAAATTTAGCAAATTTAAAACACATTTTCCATTTAAAAGTGATGAAATCTAAAAAAGAGATTACCTCATGCCTACCTGACCCTCGAGTTGCATCAAAAAAAAAAATCATCTGACAATGATTGATTGACAGTATTGGTGATTGTGAGTCAACCTCAGTCAGTACCAAACATAGATACACAAACCCATCAAGAACTCACTATTTGATTTGTTTCAAAACTGAGATGAATTGATGAAGGTTTTTAAATACAAAAATAGTTGACAGATCAGTTGATCTACATCAAGAGCGATCTCTTAATAATTATTTATATCTTATAGGATTTTATTGGTAATTTTCACTTTTGCATTGGAATTGAAAACTTTTTGAATATTTCATTCTCTTTCTTCAATTAATAGTTGAATTTCAATTTTTCTTTACCAAATTTTCATTTTCTTTTCTTAATTAATATTCAATTTTCAATATCTCTCTTCAAAATTTTGATTCTCTTTCTTAATTAGTATTTAATTTTCAATACCTCTCTTTCAAAGTTACATTCTTTCTCTTCAATTAAAATTCAAATTTCAATCTCTCTCTTCAATGAACTCTTCTACATCTAAAGACCTTGAATTCGAAATTTGAATTATTAATAAATTTAGATACAAATTTTTTTTACAAAATTAAGAAAAATAATTACATACCTAAAAAAATTAATAATGAAAATAATGATCATATAATTAAAAATTGAAAAAAGAAATTAAATCTATGAAAATTATTTTAGACCAAATAAATATCTTAGTTATGTTGGATTTGATGATAGTAGAGGAAAATTTTTAATTTTTCGAGGGCAATTTAAAAAAATAATAGTCATTTTTTATTTTTCACAAATAAATCTATGTTATACATATATATACAATTAAGGGACACCTTCACATACGTATTTATTATTGATAATACTAATGTTAATAATAATTTATCATGCATATATATAAAGTTTCTACTGTATTTCAACATGAATAACATGATAAATTCCAGTGAAAATATAGATTAAAAAAAATTTAAATATGAGCTAAATAATGTTTAATGTACATAATTTAATATTTTTCAAAATGAAGCAATCAAATAAAATTTATAAAATCAAACATATTTTTAAAAAGTATATGAATCTTTTTCGGAGAAATTATAATTAAATTCAAATTTTAAATTCATTTTAGTAGTTTTGGTTGTTCTAAATAGTGTTTCTTCTTTTCTTTTTTACCAAAATTTGTGGATTTTAAACAATTTTCGAGTATAAATTGGTTTAGAGTTATTTTTCCCCCTGATTTACTAAGTCATAGTTTATATTTAGAAGGGATATGTTGTTAACTTGAAAACCAACAAAGATATATATAATTCATTATTTATAAATAATAAATCATATATACATGTATATAGATAATAATAGATTATAGGTAAAATATATATTAGTAAAATTAAATTGTGCCTATTCTAAATCCAATTAGCACTATATCTTAATAGGAGTGAGCACAGGACACAGATAATCTAAACCAACCCAAATTCTCAAACCGTAAATACCTCAAACAGAAAATATATGTTGATCGTTTGACTTTGTCTAAACCAAACTGCTCTGATTTTTTTTTTTTTGTATGGTCTTGGAGATTAATAGTTATCCATACCAAAAACCGTATTGAACTGTTCCAAATAGATGAAGAAATGGTGGAGCCAAATGCAGCAGAAGCAAGTAGTGAGGTGAAATTTCAAACATTTTAAAATTTCACTTCACCCAATTTTGGTCCAAACATCCATTAAAGCAATCAATTAATTTGTGTGTAAAACACATATGCATAGAAAGAAGGAAGAGTAATCATATTACCTCTTATAAGTTTCTTCTTTCTTTATCAAAAAGCTTTCCAAGTGTGATGCCTCTAGATCATCCACACCTAACTCACCTCTAAGTTTTCTTTAGGTTTTTTTTGGTGTTCTTGAATCACTTTGTTGGTTGCCCAATTTTGATTTAAGATTTTCCCTCAAAAACCTTTAAGATGTTAAGGTTTCTCTTTGGTTTATTTTAGACTAAATATATTTTCAATTTGTAAGCATTTTTCTTTCACAAAGAACAAATAAGAGAATTGAAGATCAGAAGAAAAATTGAAGAAACACTTTCTTCATCTTTCCTTTCCTTCTCTCAACTTCTCTCTCAAAATGCTTTAAATATGAAAAATGATGTTCACTTTTTTTGCAACATCAAAACTCAAAGCTTTTACATCTTTTAGAAGACTTAACAATTAAGTCTTTGTACCAAAAGACCATTACACCCTTTTAGCTCTTCATTAGGTGAAGGGGCAAAGTTGAATTTTGCTTATTCAAATGGTGAAATGACCATTTTATCCTTTAGGGGTAAAATGGACATTTCCATTAGCCAAAAGATATGATTACAATTTTAACCTTAGTAGAAAATTCTCTAACCCTTAAACCCATCACATGGGCTCATGAATAGTGAATTTTCTCTAACCCCTAAATTGCCTCTTTTCCATATCACATATGGGCTTAGGCCACATCTTATGTGTTTAGGATTTTCACTAAGCTTAAAATTAATAAGTCTTTGATTTAGTCCAAATCCATTTCAATTTAATCTTTCTCATTTGTATCATATACAAATTAAGATTTAATTAAATAAAAATCTTCATAGATTAAATATCAGGACATGCTAGGGTCCTTGTAAATTTAATTACATGTTTAATCATTTTACCACTAATCAATTAATTAAACACTTTAATTAATTATTATGGTAAACCTTTTACACTTAGAAGGTGATCACTATTGAGTGTGTGACTTTCTAGGTTCATATCTAATTAGCAATGGGAATGAGAAAATATTTTTCTCTACTAATGTGAAATCCCCACTTCACACTTAATCTTATAAGTCGTGAGTAACATCTAGCATTCCATGTCACGACTACTTAATTAGAAATGAATGTTTATAGTTGATAACTTTAAATATCACATGGACCATCGATCATAAATCATCATGCACTAGAATCCTTTCATTAAAGATCCCAATGTCGACTAGGGTAATGGTTAATGTCAAACCCTAATGTGCCTCGATTCTATATCCTTATCTCGGTTCTAATTCTTGATAAGATTAGATTCTTACTAGAAACTCTTTCTAATAAATGTGTCTGTCCTGGCCAAGATCTTTAGTTATCAAGAATAATCAGATAGTATAAGATCTTAACCTCATTTACCCGAGGTATTGAATTCTATCTTGACGATCACTTATCTCTATACATAATAAATTAGAACTATCACATGCCATATATCTGTACATGAATAGTATGTCTATGTAAGTAGTAGTAAATCCTAACCATCTATGTATAAGATATAGTATCCCTCAAGTTTAAGGATTATATGCACTATTATGACTTAGATGATAAATAATTGACAAGTAGCAAAACCCCATATTATTATCATCTAACGTCACAGTTCAACTATTCATCCTATGAATATCCATGTTTGTATCGATATCATATATCAAGCAGTATGAAACTCACTGCTTCTATAATCATCCGTATCACATACTGATTATAGAAAACAAACCGAGGTGATGGTCTTTCAGAATTAATGATACCCAATCATTAATCCTACGACCATGAACATATTTAAAATATTTGTACAAGAGCGATCTATCTTCCATATTCTCAACACTTAAGAATATATCCTCTTACAAATACTTAAGGACAATATTCAATAATATGAAACCCTTTTCACATTATGAATATATTTATTATGCCAATGAGAATTAATATCTACTATTACATAACTATCATATGGCTCCTAGGGCACATACTGCTATCAACAGAAGAACTGAACTATAGCTAATTTTGTATATATTAGCAACGCATCTTGAGGAAATTCAATGATATATAAGTAAAATTTAATTTTTATTGATTATAAAATTTCATTTGCAATTAGTTATAACATTGCAATTTTGTAAGTTTAAGCTAAATTTTGAAGAAAGAAAAGTAACAATATGCATAATTCCAATATTATTTAAAATTTCATAAAAATTTAATAACTTATATAGTACTAATACTAATAAAATTTCTTGGCTAAAATTCAAGAGGAAATTATTGAAACTATACTTAATTTATTGAAAAATAAATATTCAAATTTATAATATATATCAATATATATCATATAGCATGATAAAGTAATAATTTATATTATTCAAAAATAGATAATAATTTGATTTTTAAATTATATATTATTACTATTCAATGTTATTAAGGTTGAATTAAATTTTAATAAGGTTCAGTTTAATCTTAATAAGGTTTAGTTCAACCATAATAAGATTGAATTCAATCTTATTAAGGTTGAATCATACTTTATTAAAGTTGAATTTAACTTTATTTATTATGCTATATGATATATAATTAAAAAGTCTGAATATCTAAATTTTCAACAAATTAATTAGTCTTGATATTTAACTTAATTTAATTTATTTTTTTAAAATAATTAATAATTTATTTAACAATGGTTATATCATATATATTTAAACAAATTATATATCATATAATAAAGTAATAATTTATATTATTCCAAAATGGATAATAATTTGATTTTTAATATATGTAATTATTATAAAATGTTATTAAGGTTAAACTCAATTTTATTAAAATTGAAATCAAAGTTATTAAAGGAGCACTCAACTTTATTAAAATTAAGTTCAATCTTAAGATTGAATTCAACCTTAATACAGTTGAATTCAACTTAATAAAATTCAATTTAACCTTAATAACATATAATAATAGTTATGTATAATTTAAAAAATGAATTATTAATATATTTTGGAATAATATAAATGTCTACTTTACTATATGATATATAATTTGTTTATATATATATATATATATATATATATATATATATATATATATATATATATATATATATATATATAGTCCATTATTATTTTATTTTTTTATAATTACATATTATCAAATTAATTTACTTATCCAACTAATTACTTTATACTTTCTTTGTCGTCCTATTCTTATTATTATTTTACTAAAAAGTTGAACTTTGAAATTTTAAAAATCATATTATATGATATACAAAACTATAAATAAATTTGTGGATATTTTAAATATGGACAGATTAGATATTGAAATTTATATATTTATCTTATATTCAAAACTAATAAAACTTTGGTTCAATGTTATGTAGTCATTTCTAAAATTAAATAGTCTCATGTTCAAATTTTAATTGAAGTCAAAAATTACAAAAAAAAAAAAAATTCTTGGATTCAAATCTTAGCATAAATTCAATACAATTAAAATCTAATTTATCTTAGATACAATTAATATTACACCTACTATTTTGTTATATTTTTATTGTTTTTAATCATGTTTTTGGTTGTTTAATTTAGTAATGTGCTGTTGATTTTGTGCTTTATAGTCGTGCTTTTAATGTGTTTGTTAGTTGTGCATAGTTTGCTTATTTATTAGGTAGATGGATAGATTCTTGAAGTGATTTGACGTTGGCTAGGCAAGCATTCTTTAAAGGAGCTAAAAAGAAGAGTTTTAGATCAACATGACCATGCTAGAGGAGCTGCAGGGCCATGCCAATCAAACCTCAAGCTGCTAATGAAGGAAAAACCCAACTAGAGTTGGCATGGCAATGCTAAAGAAGCTGCACGCCCCTGCAAATTGACCCTGGGACTGCCATGTTGTAAATTTGCGATTTTTAACAAGATTTAATTGGTATGGCCATGCTAAAGAAGATGCACACCCATGCCGATTCTAGGAACTTAAAACTTTATTTTGAAAGAGATATAAAAGGGAAAGGATAAGTTTTTGTTGGGGGGTCTTCTATAGGAGGTATAATTTTGGAGGAGAGCATACCAGATTTAGCGATTTTAGGGAGAGAAAAACACATCCATTCCTTTACATTTTTTAATATATTTTTTAAGATCATAACCACTCTAGATTAGGTTTGAGATTATTTTTGGGAATCTGTTGTGAAGATTCAAGGTGTTGAATAAGAACAAAAGTGCAAAATTTGAGGTTTCAATTTCTTATTCTCTATTTTATTAATCTTAGGAATTTTGTTGATTAATATTCTTAATTTGATGAATTCTTGGGATAATAATAACATTGAGATGATCATTTTTGGTATTCCTATGAACTAATTTGATCTTACTCTAAGGTTTGTATGAATTTTATCATGATTATTATATGATTGAGTTTTCACCCAAATTGTTTATGTTTCAATTTTCCTTATTGAATTGAATGAATGATTATGAACAATTGATTGGCCACCATTTGTTTAACTTAGGTATTGAATGAAGGATTGAGAGATGAAATTTAATACCAGAAATAATTTCAATTGGGATCTTTGGATGAATTAGAAATATAAGTCCTAGGAATTAAGTTTTAGTTTCTTGTGAGAAGATTCATTGAATAAAATTTATGAATGCGAGAGCTAGTAAATTGTTTTCAATTAGTTCAATTATTAGAAATAAAAAATCGAAAAAATAATCATTTGGGTGGGTTCATGGACATATAGGATTGATAAATGAAATACCAACCTAGACGCCTTCATACATAGCATTTAAGTTTTAGTATCCATATAAACATTTGCATTTTAATTTCAGCATTTTAAATATTCTTTTTCTCAAAGTTAATTATAAATTTGAATCAATTCTTTTATTCTTATTTGTTGTTAGAAAAATAAATAATTTCCAATTGCACTTCCTTAAGAGATACGACCTTAGGTGTTTCTGGTGTACTACAATTGCCCCGTTTGCTCACGGGAGCCTTTTTGGACAATACATTCTGAGGCAAAACAAGTTTTGGCACCATTGCAAAGGAAGTTTGCTAGGCACAATTATTTATTTTTCTGATAAAAAGTTATTTTACTTTATTTCATTATTTCTGCTTTTACTTTTTGTTTATTGACTACTCTGTTTCAGTCAATTTTATGCACAGGAGAAGATCTCTGGAAAGAGAACTTGCCTCGTTTATTGATAACATTCATAGACAAGAGAGACTTAGAAGGGAAGTTAAACAAATTAAAGAAGACATTGAGTAAGAAGAAGTTGAACAAGAAGTGCAAAAAGACATAATGGCACAAGCAAGTAGACTAATGAAAGAGTATGCTCGACCATTCATAGGTACAGCTACATCATGCATTAGACTTGATGCAACTATTCAAAACTATGAGCTTAGGAATATTCATTACAGCATGCTTTCTTCATTCTATAGAGTGCTAAATGAAGATCCCCTGAACTTCATCAGAGACTTTTATTCCACCATTCAAACCTTTCCTCTATAAGGTCTAACTCAGGATCAACTGCAGATGAGGTGTTTTCCTTACACCTTGAAAGATAGTGCTAAAGTATGGCTGATGGCATTACCTCTAGATTCTTTAACAACTTAGGAGGAGGTATACAACAGGTTCATAAGGAAGTTTTATTCCTATCAGAAGACAGCTGAGTTGAGGACAAAGATTGCTACTTTCTCATAAATGGAGGGAGAAGCGTTTCATGAGGTATGGGAGCAGTTCAAGATGTTGCAAATTCAGTGTCCTCATAACTATTATCCATTGTAGCTACTTAACCAATTTTTCTATAATGGGCCTACTCTTCCAAGCCAAGGTACTTTGGATAATGTAGTTGGAGGGGCAATGGGAGAAATAACTACTAAGGAGACATATAACCTATTTGAAATGCTTGGTGCTAACTCTCAGCAAAAGAGTGTGAGAGGGAGAAGAGTTAGAGTTTAAGAAGGAGCTCCTGGGAAAGATGTGGCTATGCAAATAGCCAAACTCACTAGACAAGTCAAGCTCTTAACCATGAAAGGGAACACACCTATGTAAAACCAAGAGGTATGTGGTATTTGTGGTGTATTTGGGCATGGTGCTAACATTTGTTTTTCTAGTTTTGATGCCTTTATAGGAGAACCGGAGCAAGCACAAGCTTTGGATGGTTACTAACCTTGGTCAAGAAATGACCCTTTCTTTAACACTTACAACCAAGGTTAGAGGAACCATCTAAATTTTTCTTGGAGGAACAACAATCAGCAGCAACAATAGCCTCAAGTTCAAATGATGCAAAAAGGACACCAGTTTCAAGGAGAAGCATCAAATCAAAATTAGCAAAAGAAGCCATCCTTAGAAGATAGCTTGAATGCTTTCATTCAGGCTAGCACTCGAATTTTGGAGGCTAATAATTGAAGATTTAACTCTTTGGAAACAGCAATGAGATATGTGGAGACTCAAGTTGGTCATATTCCAAATCAGGTGCAATTAAATCAAAAAGGGAAACTTCCTAGCCAACTGGAGCAAGCTAAGTCCATCACGGTTCTTTAGAGTGGTAAGCAAATAAATGATAATATTGGTGAAGTTTCTAACTCTATAGGTGTTCTACAAGAAAATTCAGAAGAAGAAAGGTGAAGCCATAAACCTGTTAACTTTTCAGTGGAGGAAGAGAAAGAAATGGAGACAGGCTCTCCATTTAAATTATACAAAGTGAATGATCCTTATCGACCTCCTATTCCATTTCTAGGCTGTTTACAAAATGGTAAGCAAGACAAGCAATTTGATAAGCTTTTTACAATGTTATCTAAGGTAAGTATCAATTTGCCCTTACTTGATGTGATTAAGAATTTCCCTGCATATGGAAATTTTTTTAAGGAGCTGAATTCTAAAAGAAGAAGGCTAGAGATGGAGGAGAAAGTAATAGTGTCTAAGGTGATTAATGTTGTACTCCAATAAAAATTACCTTCGAAAGCTAAGGATCCTGGTAGTTTTGTTTATTGACTTTAGTATGGATAGTGGTGAAAAGGCTAAAGCTATGTTAGATTTAGGTGCTAGTATTAATTTGATGCCATATGCCTTATTTAAGCAGTTGAATTTAGGAGAGC
Organism: Reutealis trisperma; assembly: GCA_947687605.1. Classification (NCBI taxonomy): domain Eukaryota; kingdom Viridiplantae; phylum Streptophyta; class Magnoliopsida; order Malpighiales; family Euphorbiaceae; genus Reutealis; species Reutealis trisperma. Next base: position 231,073 of record CANTUT010000521.1, on the reverse strand, counting down.
TGAAACCCACCAAAATGAGCTTGCAATTAGCTGATGAGTCATTGAGATTTCCTAAGGGAATTATAGAAGATGTGTTAGTGCAAGTAGGAGGGTTGATAGTGCCTATTGATTTTGTGGTGTTGAATATGGGAGATGAGTTGTCTAATATGTTAGAATTGCATATCTTGTTGGGCAAACCTTTTATGAAAACTACTAATACTTTGATTGATATTAAAAATGAGAAATTGACTATGACTTTTTTGGGCCAAACTGTTGAATTTTTCATTTTTAATAGTTTATCTATTCCTACTACATCACTTATTGAGGAATGCTCTTCTATTGAATACTTTAATACTATTGTCAAAGATGTTTTCTTGCAGGGATCCTATGATAAAAAAATGTTGTAGATGTCTAAGTTGGTTGAGCTCTAGAAAGAAGTGTATGGGAGCTCTCAAATATTCAAGGAACGGGCCAAATCTCTTCGTGATAAAAGCCATGTTTGAAAGTCTCTTGAACCAGGTATGAAAGTACTACTCTATAACTCGTGGTAGCATCACAATCTAGGTAAATCTAAACCCATTTAGAGTGGTCCTTTTTATTGTGAATGTAGTGCATCCCTCTAGAGTAGTATATTTGTTTAACTTTCTTAGAGACAAAATTTTTAGAGTCAATGGTCAGAGAGTTAAACCACATTTTGAGGAGTGGAAAAATTTAAGGAATTTAAGGTTCCTTAATGTCTTCCAAAATGTCTAGCTAAGACGACATTAAAGAAGCGCTTGTGGGAGGTAACCCGCATTTTTAACTTTTCTTTATGTTATTTATTTTTAGAAATTGATGTAATTTTAATTAGAATGTTAATTGTTTTGTCCATTAAATATGTTTTTGCTTTAGTATGATAAATTTTTGGCGTTCCAGAAAAAAAATAAAAAAAAGGGATAGCTTCAGGTCCATCATGCACGAGCGTGCATCCCATCTTGCATAGGGATGCAGGGTCTGTAGAGTAAAAAAAAAAATGCTAAACCAAAAATGATAGAATTGAGCTTTGATTGCACGGGCGTGTGAGTTCAATGACATTGGCATACGCGACCTGCACCCAGACTTTCATTTAAGTATTGTGTTAAAGGCAATTCTTATAATTTGTATGCGCTATGCTTCTTATCCTTGATTCACAATCTAGGTTTCTTCTACCCCATGTGCTTTACTATATGTCTTAGTCCACATTGAGGACAATGTGTAGTTCTAGTATGGGGTGAAATTGCCCATTTTATGTCTAGTTATTTTCTTTTGTGTTTGTGTTAAGTCGTTGTTCATGGCATAATTGTTGGGAATTAATTAATAATCTTGTTATTTATGGAAAAATTTTCAAACTTCTCTAGTGCGAATGTTTCAAATAACTAGCACCTGTTATGATCTTATTATGTTTATGATTGCCTCAAATTTGCAGTGAAGCAAGATAGACTCTACTGTACCTTATTGAGCTTTTGAGCCTATAAACACTATTTTTCTTATTATGATTGAGTGTGCCATCTTGATTGTACATCTCTAGAGCTTGCTTAGGCATACCTATTGAGATCATATATTAATTTATATTTAGGCATTAAAGTGATTAAGGCATTAGGTTTACCCCCTTTAGCTTAAATGGCTGACCTTGAATTTTAATTTCCTTTAGTGAGCCATTTTGAGCCTTGACCATTTCTTTGTAAAACACAATTATGTTTAGCCTAACCTTTCATTATAGTCTTCATTTGTTTTATCCTTCATTGAGGATTTGAGCATTTGAAGATATTTTAATAGGACTAATAATGCTGAAGTAAGTGTGGGGTTAAGGAGTCGTCATGTTTTAGGGACATGTTTTGATTGATACAGAAAGTTGAATTGGGCTTTAGTTTGACCAAAAAAAAAAAACAATATATATATATATATATATAATAAAAAGTAAATAATTAAAAAAAAAAAAGCAAATAGAAGTTAAAAATATATTAGCATTACAAATTTTTGTGAGAATAATATGAAAGAAAGATGGGGAAGTACTTTATCTATGAGCTTATTATTTTATCTTTGAAAGCTCTTATGCTTAATGATTGAACTTTTCTTTTCCTTTTTCTTGCCTTTTTACCCTAGCCCCATTACAACCAAACAAAGACCTTTTGTTTGATGCCTTGAATGAAATTAGTGGTGGAGAGTGGATAAATAAGCAAGTTTATGGTAGTTTGCCTTTGAGAATGGTTGAGTGTTACAAATGATTTTTCTTAATAATTTGAGAAAAACACTAAGTTGAGCAAGTAGTCTGTCTTATTAGTTATGAATAGAGATAATTAATTTCTTAAAAACAAAGGTGTTATTAACTTGTTCATTCATGTTAGGAAATTGTTAAAGAAGTACTTGAATTGTAGTGATTATTGATAAAATCATAATTTATGCCATGATAGTTGCTTGAGGACAAGCAACATGTAAGTGTGGGGTAGTTGTTTTATTATATTTTTATTGTTTTTAATCGTATTTTTGGTTGTTTAATTTTGTAATGTTTTGTTGATTTTGTGCTTTATAGTGGTGCTTTTAATGTATTTGTTAGTTGTGCATAGTTTGTTTATTTATTGGGTAGATGGATAGATTCTTGAAGTGATTTGACATTGGTTAGGCAAGCATTCTTTAAAGGAGCTGAAAATAAGAGTTTTAGATCAGCATGACCATGCTAAAGGAGCTGTAGGGCCATGCCAATCAAACCTCAAGCTGCTAATGAAGGCAAAGCCTAACTAGAGTTGGCATGGCCATGTTAAAGAAGCTGCATATTCTTGCGAATCGACCTTGTGACTGCCATGTTGTAAATTTGCAATTTCTAACAAGATTTAATTAGCATGGCCATGCTAAAGAAGCTGCATGCCCATGCCGATTCTGTGCACTTAAAACCCTATTTTGAAAGAGGTATAAGAGGGAAAGGATGAGTTTTTGTTGGGGATCTTCTTTTCTTCTTTAGGAGGCAAAATTTTGGATGAGAGCATAATAGATTTGGGGATTTTGGGGAGAGAAAAACACATCCATTCATTTACATTTTTTTATATATTTTTTCAAATCATAACCACTCTAGATTAATTTTGAGATTATTTTTGGGAATCTGTTGTGAAGATTTAAGGTGTTGAATAAGAACAAAAGTGCAGAATTCGAGGTTTCAATTTCTTATTCTTTGTTTTATTAATATTTGGAATTTTGATTAATAATATTCTTAATTTGATGAATTCTTGGGATAATAATAAAATTGAGATGATAATTTTGGATATTCCTATGAACTAATTTCATCTTAGTTTAGGGTTTGTATGAATTTTATCATGATTATTATATGATTGAGTTTTCACCCAAATTGTTTATGTTTCAATTTTCCTTATTGAATTGAATGAATGATTATGAACAATTGATTGGCCACCATTTGTTTAACTTAGGTATTGAATGAAGGATTGAGAGATGAAATTTAATACCAAAAATAATTTCAATTGGGATCTTAGGATGAATTAGAAATATAAGTCTTAGGAATTAAGTTTTAGTTTCTTATGAGAAGATTCATTGAATAAAATTTATGAATGCGAGAGCTAGTAAATTGTTTTCAATTGGTTCAATTATTAGAAATAAAAAACTGGAAATATAATCATTTGGGTGGGTTCATGGATGTATAAGATTGATAAATGAAATACAAACTCTAGACGCCTTCATACATAGCATTTGAGTTTTAGTATCCATATAAACATTTGCATTTTAATTTCAACATTTTAAATATTTTTTTTCTCAAAGTTAAATTATAAATTTGAACCAATTCTTTTGTTAGAAAAATAAATAATTTCCAATTGCACTTCCTTAAGAGATACAACCTTAGGTGCTTCTGGTGTACTATAATTGCCCCGTTTGCTCGAGGGAGTCTTTTTGGACAGTACATTTTGAGGCAAAACACCTCTATTATTATCACTCTTCTTAGCTATTTTATTTAATTTAGTTATCATATTTATTTTCATAGTTGTTTTGTAAGTTTATTATTTTAAAAAATAAATAATTTTTAGTCAACAAGTTAAATAATAATTTAATGTTCAAGTAAGAGAAGAACATATATTCTTAACATACACTTGTAAAGAATTTCTACGTGGCAAGTAGTAAAAGTTTCCTAAAACAAAAAGAGGAAAAATTGAAAGTAAAAAAAAATAAAATAAAAAAAAAGACAATAAAAAAATAAAAAAATTGATAGGTTTCTTTGATCTTATCTCAATGTATTAATGGGGAAGAATTGACCCACAATATGAGCAAATTATATCATAGATACAAGATCATGGACCCGAGACCATCGTACATCATAGATCAGGGATTATGTTAATTATAATGTATGTAGTTAAAAATACAAAAAGTCTACCTACACTAGATAGTCAACATGCTAGCCTTAAAAGAATTTAAATGTGCTTGGGTTAAAATACTAAACATAAGTATTATTTGTATTTTTTCTTTTTTAGTTAATTTTTTTATTCCTTTTCTAGTTAATCTTTTTATTTTTCCTTTTCAGTTCCTTTTTTTTTTCTTTTTCAATTATTTTTTGTTTCTTTTCTTTGTTTGGCCTTTTCTATTTGTTTGTAATATTTATAATTAAAATTATATTTATTTTATTTTATTTCTTTAAAAAAATTATATTAATGTTTAAGTTTTTTTATTTGTTTAATTGTTCTAATTAAATTTATATTAATTTTTATAAGAAAAATAATATATTAATGGGTGGATTTTTTTATTTGATTTTTATAATAATAATTAATTTTAATATTATTAATTTTTCAATGTAATTTTTATTTATAAATTTTAACATTTTTATGGGTAATTTTTTAAATAGTTTTTAAGGATAATTTAATGAAAAATAAATATCATATTAACCAAAAGATAAATATCATATATATTTATCTTTTTTTATGATAGTGAATTTTCAAAAATCAAATCTTTTTTTTTAAATAATAATAAATTCATTAAAAATTTACTGTCAAATATAATTTATATAATAATCATGTTCATCACTTATAAGTAACATGTTTATTAAGTATTATTTATAAATTTATCAAATATATAGTGTAGATTTATCATTTGTAAATTGTAAATTCATACTAAATTTTAAATTATCAAATTTATTAGATTTAATGTTAAAATTCATCACATATAACTATCAAATTCATTAGATATAACATTTAGATTCATCATATATCACATGTAGATTCATTATCTTTTACTGTCAGATTTATGATTTAATTATTTTATAATTTAATTTTATTCATATAACTATTAGATTCATAATTTTCATTTTTTAATATTTCACATATAATCGTGAGATTTATAGGTTTAAAGTTTAAATTCATTATATATAACTATTAGGTTTATTAGATAGAACGTTCATCACATATAACTATTAGATTTATTAGATATATCATATGTAAATTCATTTACTTTTACTGTTAGATTCATAATTTAATTATTCTATAATTTAATTTTATTCATTTCTCATATTTATAATTTTCATTCTTTAATATTTTATAAATAATTATGAGATTTATTAGATTTAAAGTTTAGATTCATTACATATAACTATCAGGTTCATTAAATATAACGTTTGGGTTCATCACAGATCACATACAGATTCATTATATTTTATTACCATATTTATGATTATAAATCAATACTAAAGTATCTTTTTTTTTTTTTATTAATCAACAACTAACTCTGTTATTTCGATCGAGTAAAATTCAAAGTAATATAAGTAACAGGTTTATTAAGTATTGCTTATAAATTTATCAAATATATGATATAAGTTTATCATTTGTGAACTATAGATTCATCAGTTAATAAGTGAATTTTATTTGATGCATCAAATAATTTACCTAAATAAATATAAAATAATATTTAATAACTCTATTAGTTTTTTCAAATTTAACATAAATAAAAAATCAAACTGATAATTTCATAGAAATAAATAAATACTTATAAAAAATTCAACTATTAATATAATTTTTACTTATAAAAATAAATATAAATTTAATTACAATAATTAAACAAATAAAAAAAATTCAACTATTAATATAATTTTAATTACAAATATTACAAAAAAAAAAGAATAACTAAAAAAGGAAAAAAACAAAGAATAAATAAAAAAAAAAGAAAAGAAAGATTCCGCTGAGATATGAACCCACAACCTTAAAAAAAGGGATGAGACTCATATGTTAATCAATTATACCAGCTAATATTATTATTCATATTATTACATATATAATAATTAAAATTTGAAATTCAAATTTATGATGTAAGATGAATATAGATTTATGATATAAGAACTCTATAATATGCCATTACTTCTTTTTTTTTGGCTCTTTACCATGAAAATATTAGCGCCAATTTTACCTCCAAAATTGTTAAACATTAAAGTCCATTAATTTTTAAAAAATTGCAGATAGATTGCTATTGATCTGTTTAGCACGACTCTTAAATATAGTTTATCATTGAGATTGTCATTTCTTTGCATTAAAAAGATAAGGTGGAGTGTATTTAATCATTGTGAACTATAATTGTGTCTATTAAAATAAATAAATAAATAAACTCTCCATATTACAAAGAGAAAATTTTAATTGATTTTATATTAGCCGTGTGTTATATTAAAAAATCACTCCTTTTAAACCTTAAAATGAAAATATCTTGTCATGTAAATACATCTTGGCTATTAATTTTTTATGACTAATTCATTTAAAGTCAGTCAAAATTAATTTAAAAAATAACAAATATACTTTTTTTTTAATTATTCTTTGTTTCTTTTCTTAATTTTTTTATTCCTTTTTCAGTTATTTTTTTTTCAGTTCCTGTTTTCTTTTTCTAATTATTCCTTGTTTCTTTTCTTTGTTTGGCCTTTCTTTTAATTGTTTGTAATATTTACAATTAAAATTATATTTATTTTATTTTATTTCTTTAAGAAAAAATTATATTAATGTTTGAGTTTTTTTTATTTGTTTAATTGTTTTAATTAAATTTATATTAATTTTTATAAGAAAAATATTATATTAATGGTTGGATTTTTTTGTTTAATTCTTATAATGATAATTAATTTTAATATCATTAATTTTTCAACGTAATTTTTATTTATAAATTTTAACATTTTTATATGTAATGTTTTAAATGGTTTTTAAAGATAATTTAATAAAAAGATAAACATCATATTTATCTTTTTTATAACAATGAATTTTCAAAAATCAAATCTTCTTTTAAATAATAATAAATTCATTAAAAATTCACAGTCAAATATGATTTATATAATAATTATATTCACCACTTAAAAGCAACATGTTCATTAAGTATTATTTATAAATTTATCAAATATATAGTGTAAGTTCATTATTTGTAAATTACATATTCATATTAAATTTTAAATTATCAGGTTTATTAGATTTAAAGTTTAGATTCATTAGATATAATATTCAGATTCATTAGATATAATATTCAGATTCATCATATATTACATGCAAATTCATTATCTTTTACTATCATATTCATGATTTAATTATTCTATAATTTAATTTTATTTATTTCACATATTTATAATTTTCATTATTTAATATTTCACATATAATTACGAGATTTATTATATTTAAAGTTTAGATTCATTACATATAAATATCAGGTTCATTAGATGTAACGTTTAGGTTCATCATGCATAACTATCAGGTTCATTAGATTTATCACATGCAGGTTCATTATCTTTTACTGACAGATTCATAATTTAATTATTTTATAATTTAATTTTATTCATTATTCATATTTAAATTTTCATTCTTTAATATTTCACATATTAATTAAGAAGTTTATTATATTTAAAGTTTAGATTCGTCACATATAACTATCAGGTTCATTAAATATAACGTTTAGGTTCATCATACATAACTATCAGGTTCATTAAATTTATTACATGCAAATTCATTATCTTTTACTGATAAATTCATAATTTAATTATTCTATGATTTATTTTTATTCATTATTCATATTTAAATTTTCATTCTTTAATATTTCACATATAATTATGATGTTTATTATATTTAAAATTTAGGTTCATCACATATAACTATCAGGTTCATTAGATATAATATTTAGGTTCATTATACATAACTATCATATTCATTAGATTTATCACATGCAGATTCATTATCTTTTACTGATTGATTCATAATTTTATTATTCTATGATTTAATTTTATTCATTCATCATATTTAAATTTTCATTCTTTAATATTTTACATATAATTACGAAGTTTATTATATTTAAAGTTTAGATTCATCACATATAACTATTAAGTTCATTAGATATAACGTTTAAGTTCATCATACATAACTATCAGGTTCATTAAATTTATCACATGCAGATTTATTATCTTTTACTGACAGATTCATAATTTAATTATTATATGATTTAATTTTATTCATTCCTCATATTTAAATTTTCATTCTTTAATATTTTACATATAATTATGAGATTTATTAAATTTAAAATTTAGGTTCATCACATATAATTATTAGGTTCATTAGATATAATGTTTAGGTTCATCATATATAATTTGCATATTCATTATATTTTACTACCAAATTCATGATTATAAATTAATACTAAATTATCTATTTTTTTTAATTAATCAACAACTAATTATGTTATCTCGCTCGAGTAAAATTCAAAACAATATAAGTAATAAGTTCATTAAGTATTACTTATAAATTCATCAAATATATAGTGTAGGTTCATTATTTGTAAACTATAAATTCATTAGTTATAATAGTAAGAAAATAAAATATATTCTTTAAAAGTGATGAATTTATATTTTATATTTTATGAACTTATATTTTATAACTGATAAACTTATTCTCTATGATTTATGAATTTTGATAAATTAGTTTATAACCATAAAAAAATTTTAGATATTATTTTAATGATATAATTATTACAACAAAAGTTTAATATCATAAAAAATAAAAATATTATTTTATAATTAATTTAAATAAATAACAATATATATATATATATATATATATATATATATATATATATATATATATATATATATATATATATATATATATATATATATATATATATATATATATATATATATATATATATATAGACACACACAAAGTGAATTTCATTTGATAATTTACCTAAATAAATATAAAATAATATTTAATAAATCTATTATTTTTTCAAATTCAACATAAATAAAAAATCAGATTGATAATTTTATAGAAATAAATAAATAATTATTTATAAAAAATTCAACCATTAATATAATTTTTACTTATAGGAATAAATATAAATTTAATTAGAATAATTAAACAAATAAAAAAATTCAACTATTAATTACAAATATTACAAACAAATAAGGAAAAAAAAAAGAATAACTAAAAAAGAGAAAAAAACAAAGAATAACTTAAGAAAGAAAAAAAATTCTTTTGCTCAGATTTGAACCCACGATTTCAAATAAAAAAAAAATGAGTTTCATCTATTAACCAGCTGCACCAACTAATATTATTATTAATTTTATTATATATATAACAATTAAAGCTTTGAATTCAGATTCATGATGTAAGGTGGATCTGAATTCATGATATAATAACTTATATGAAAGTGCATTTCTATATATAGGCATGTTTTGTACATGCTCACACACATGCGCATATATATATATATATATATATTGCGCGCGTGCGGAGATTTCACGCAGCAAATTAAGGAATCGTCCAACTTTTGTTACACAGGTGCCAATTTCGGCTTCAATTCTTGAGAAATGAAAAGACGGCGATATAATAATGATGTGTGCTGTTCCCATTACAAGGTATTAGGGGAATGGCCCATAATTGGAATGAAAAGATGGCGATATAATAATGATGTGTGCTGTTCCCATTACAAGGTATTAGGGGAATGGCCCATAATTGGAATGAAGACATTAGCCGCATTAACGATGACACGTTTGAAATGCGCAACACTTTAAGAACGTGTCCATACACAAAATTCTTGCATCCAAATCATGCCAATGGATTTTTTAAGAGTTGTGAAGGGAAAAGTAAAAAAAAAAAAAAAAAAAATCTTTTGGTCTTTGTTATAAAATAAAGAATAATTATAAAAAATAGAAGAGAGAATAAATTTCTGTTTATTATTTCATTGGCTATAACACTTATTTATAAGTATAAAAAGTTACAGAAGTAAGATAAAAAATAACTATTTACTTAAGAAAACTATTTATAGAGATAATGATAAATATTCAATCATATCATACTATTCATTTATTATCATTAATATTATCACAATACTCCCCCTTAAATGTCTATTATAAAGAATATGTCTCGTTGAAACTTTACTAAAAAAAAATTTTATAGGAAAAAATCTTAATGAAGAAAAAAAAGTACATTATTCTTGTAGATATTTGCGCCATGATACTGACTCGTTAAAAACCTTACTAGAAAAATTCAACGAGATAAAACCTAAGTTAAGGGAAAAAGAGTACAGTGCACTAAAATCTCCTCCTCATGAAAACATGATTTATATCAAAAATCTCTTAGTCGACGCATGCCAATTTTATTGACTAGCTTCTTAAATGTAGTTGTAGAAAGTGCTTTTGTAAACAAATTTGCCAAATTACCGATAGATCGAATTTAATGAACATCTAAAACTTCTTGCTTTTGAAGCTCATGTGTGAAAAAAAAAAAACATTGGCAAGATGTGCTTGGTTCTATCCCCTTTAATGTATCATCCTTTGAGTTGTGCAATACAAGCAGCATTATCTTTATATAACACTTTTGGACATTCTTTATCAAATTGAAGATTACATGTTTCTTTGATATGTTGGACCATAGACCTCAACCATATGCATTCTCTACTAGCCTCGTGAGTTGCCAATATTTTAGCATTATTAGATGATGTGGCAGTCAAAGTTTGCTTAGTAAAACGCGAAAATATGACAATGCCACCATATGTAAACAAGTAACCCGTTTGTGAGCAAGTTTTATGTGGATCAGATAAATATCTAGTATCTATATATTTGATTAATTCTGACTTTGAGTCATGCGGGTAAAACAAACCCATATCTGATGTACCATGTAAATAATGGAATTCTTGTTTCACACCATTCCAATGTTTTCGAGTTGGTGAATAATTGTATCTCGCTAGCAAACTTATAAAAAATGTTGTATGAGGTTGTGAACCCTCAATTTTACACCCTCATCATCCAACCACAGTCTTAGTACTTGTTGAATTTAACACGCTACATAGAGCTGTTACAGTGGTCTCGTTAACCAGTTAGCGGGCAGGAGTGCCCTCGAAAGAAAATTTTTTTAGACTTCAATTACATTACCACCAGACATCCAAATCTCCCAAACTCCATACCAACAACCAATCTCTGAAAAAAAAAGAGCAAACTCGAAAAACGTGCCAAGTGACACGTGGCATGCCGCACAACAGGCATGCGGAGCCACTCAGACTTGTGCGGCGCATCACGCCTTGCGTGCAGCACGCTGCAAAAGCCTGGGGTGGCACAAAAGCCTGGTGTGTTGCCGCACTAGGTTCTGCAATCTTCTGACCATCCTGTGGGCCCCACCTGTGCAAGAAATGACCTTTTTACCTTTTTCAATCCAATTTTCTGCCATTTCTGGCCCTAATCCTCATGGTCTTTTCACATTTTCATTACCTAAACTACCCTCAACCCCATTTGCCTATAAATAGGCTTTCCATTCCCTCATTTCTCTACACCTCATGAATTAGTATTGATGGTTATCTACTAATTCCTCTCTTCTTCTCCCTCCAACCACTCTTTAATTAATTAATTAATCTTTTTAATTAATTAATTTTTCTCACTCTAACCAAGTTAATAAATCTTTTTAATTAACTAAAAATCCTTTTTTAAAAATCAAAATTAATTACTCAATTAATTAATTAATTAATCTTTTTAATTAATTAATTAATTAATCATTTTTTCTCTAAAATCAAATTAATCTTTTTTTATTCACCTCTCATCTAAATTAATTAATTATTTTTTTAATTAATTAATCCATCTATCCATCCATCCATTTCATCACATTAATTAGTTAATTAATTATTTTAATTAATTAATTAATCCCTCAAATCAATTCAATCACCCGGTCCCAATAAACGAAACTTCAGTCCAGTAAAATCCTCCGCCTACCAAAAGCAAAGGTATCAGCCTTTTTCCCTCACTCTCAAAACACCCAAACCAAAATCAATCTGATCAACTCTTAAAACCCCTCCACTTAACCGTGGAACGAACTACGTGGGTTTTGATCTCTATTCAATGGGGTACGTAGGCACGTTTGTAATCTAATATCAATCTCTTTTCCCTTTTTTTTTAATTAATTTGTTAATGTTTTATTTTCACCATGCATTCATGTTTTGCCATATTCATGTATTCTCTTTAATATCATCTTATAAATGTCATTCATGAAATCCAATTTTCAAGTCAAATTAAACTTAAGAGCCAAATTTAGATTATTTAAAATCAAAAACCTAGTCCCCGAACTCAACCTGATTTAAAGGCTAGTGATTTTTATCCTTGGGCAAATTAATTAAAAAATTAATGAATTGGAGTCAATTTGGGTTTTTTCTTTAATATTTTTCCAACTAAATAAAATTAAGGTGGCGACTCCTAAAAATCATTTTCAAAATCAATCAAATCTGAACCCGAGGGTTCCATCGTGAGTCTAAACCCGAATGAGTATCCCGGTTCCCTCTAGCGGATCGGGCCAGTGCTCGGGCGAGGCCTTACAGAGGTCTTGTTGATGTGGCGGTTCCCTCTAGCGGATCGGGCTAGTGCTCGGGCGAGGCCTTACAGAGGTCTTGTTGATGTGGGTAAAATTTAATACCCTAGTCTCTAAGACTAAGTACAGAGTGAGTAGGGTGTCAAACCCTAGGGAATTTGGAGTAATTTTTATATTAATCGGGTAATTACTAAGATGGATAGGCAAACAACAAACAAAAGATGTTGATTTATTCTATCTAATCTAAAATACTAAAGTTTTATTGTTTCTTTAATTAATAACAAAAATAGAATTACAATTCAGAATTAATTTTGAACTATAAATGTTTAACAACATATAAACATATGCAATGATTGGAGAATATGACCATCAGTCCTTAAAAGCAACTCTCGTTGTCAATTAAGGGTATTTTCATTTAGAGTCTACAAGCACTCTCATGACATTGTAGAGATAAACAAAAACCATTAAGTTCCATGCCAATTCTTTAACCCCTCAAAGTGGATTTCTTGTCTCTAGGTACTTTCCTATCCTTTAAGTAATTTCAATTGCATTTCCACCAAAATGCCCTAACTCTCATTGTGAACAAAATGATTAACAAGTTATATATGGTGATCAAGCATACATAACACAATGTAGCATTCTATTGAAACTAAATCATTCATGCATATTAAGAATGTAGTTCATAAAATTAATTCATCATTGCAATTCTAACAACTTATTAAACTAAGTACATGGTAAAATATGACATAAAAATAATGCAAGCATTCATTATTGAATAGTAAAACAAAAATCAAAGAAAGAAAGAAAGATTGATGAATGAAGACTCCTTTATTCTTCAGGAAATGACTTGCATAATTCTTAAACTTGAAGTGCCTTTTGGAAGGACACTTGATATAAACCAAGTACTTGATTCTAATAAGGTGTTTGCAAGGATTTTAAGTAAGTTTTTCCTATGTAATACAAATGTATCTCTCCTCCAAAATGAAGCTAAATCTAAGTATTTATAAGCCCCAAGGTGTCCCATAAAGTGCCTCTTTGAAAAAGGTGTCAAAATGAAAGGGTGCCTTAAAAGGGTGCTGTAACTACTCGGCACAGGGGGAGGATGACTCGGCACCATAGGCTGCTGTCACTAGTCAGCACACTTTGTTACTAGTCAGCATAGAAGGCTACTGTCACGACTCATGATAGCCTGGGATGAGTCGGCACGGTCTTGTCTTGGCTAATCTTTGCAAAACTTCTTCCTTTTCAAACATAGAACCCTTGATCCTTTGAGAGTTACCTAGATTACTTAAAGAACACTTAAAAATAAGATTAAAAGCACCACTTTAAAGATAAAATTCATGCATTCAAATACAAAATTAACTATTAATTGATTAGTTTAGGTATACATATTTGCATCATATCACTTGCACAATTAGCAAGATACATTAATGCATCAATTGGACTAAGATATGGTACTTCTGGACCAAATATTTCCTCACCATCTTCTCGAGGACGAAAAGGGTCTTTTTTCACATCAAGGGATCTAACAATCATGGGAGAACTCATTGGATGGGATTTATCCATACTAAAACATTTTAATATCTTTTTAATATAAGCCGATTGATAAATAAAATCCCTTTAGATAAATGCTCGATCTATAGGCCACAAAATTTTGTTTGTCCCAAATCTTTCATTTCAAATTCATTTTTCAAAAAAGTTACTATCTCTGTCAATTCTTTAGGAGTCCCAATGATATTTAAATTATCAATATAAACTGTAATTATAGCAAAACCAAACTTTATTTTCTTAATAAAAACACATGGATAAATTGAATTGTTAGTATATTCTTCTTTCAAATGATATTCACTAAGACAATTATACCATATTTGTCCAAATTGTTTTAGTTCATACAATGATCTTTATAGCTTAATTGAATACATTTCTCGAGGTTTTGAGCTACATGCTTTAGGCATTTTCAGTCCTTCAGGGACTTTTATATATATGTCATTGTTAAGTGATCCATACAAATATGCTATAATGACATCCATAAGTTGCATATGAAGTCTTTCTAAACTTGACAGGCGATTAAAAATCTAAATTTAATTGCATCTACAATTGGAGAATAAGTCTCCTCATAATTAATGCCAGGTCTTTATGAGAAGCCTTGTGTTACAAGTCATGCTTTACCTCTCATAATTTTATTTTTCTCATTAAGTTTATGCACAAAAACCCATTTATAGCCTATTGGCTTAACATTTTCAGGGGTTAGAATAATGGGCCTAAAGACTTGGTGTTTTCTAATGAATTTAATTTTGCCTGGATTGCATCTTTCCATTTTGGCCAATCATCTCTATGCGACATTCATTAATGGACTTTGGTTCAATGTCCTCACTTTCTTTTGCAATATCAATTGTTACTGCATATGCAAATACATTGTTGACAATAGTTTTATTTCGTTCCCATCTCTTTCCTGAATTGACATAGTTGATTGAGATCTCTTTGTTATCATTTTCAAGTACTTGAACCCTCTTCTGGGGTTATTTGCTCATTTATGTCAACTATTTTTGTTATAGGCTCTTCAGGAGCATCAATAGTTTGGGAATTATTACTTTGTCTATTTTGTTCCTTTTGTTTTTTAGATTTTTATCCTTGGAACCCAGAGGCCTACCACACTTCTGGCATGTCATGGACTCATTTGCCATATTATTAACATGTCCTACTGGGACATCAATTCTAATTGGAGCATTTTCAGCTAGAATATGAGATTTAGTAACTCTTTTTGGATTACAAAATGCATTTGGCAATTAGTTTGCTATACTTTGCAAATGAATGATCATCTGAACTTCTAATTCACATTATTTTGTATAAAGATTAAGATGATTTAATGATGGCTCATTCCAAATAATTTGTTTCCCTAATTGATTGTTCTCTCCCCCTAATTTAGGAAACAAAGCCTCATTAAAATGATAATCATTGAATCTTGCAGTAAAGACATCCCTCGTTAATGGTTCATGATAATTAATTATAAAAGGAGATCATATCCAATGTATATTCCCAATCTCCTCTAAGGTCCCATTTTTATGCAATGTAGGAGGTCAATGGGGACATAAACAACACATCCAAAAATTCTCAAATGGGATATATTTGGCTTTTAGCCAGAACCCAACTGTAATGGTGAAAATTTATGATAATTAGTTGGCCTGATGGGTATAAGAATTGCTGCATATAAAATTGTATGTCCCCAAATAGAAATTGGGAGGTTTGTTTTCATAAGCAATGGTCTAGCAATTAATTGAAGACGTTTGATATGAGACTCTGCTAGACTATTTTGAGTATGAACATGAGCTACAGGATGTTCAACAGTTATTCCAATTGACATGTAATAATCATTAAAGGCCTTAGATGTAAATTCACTAGCATTATTAAGATGAATTGTCTTAGTAGTATAATTTGGAAATTGTGCTTTTAATCAAATTATTTGAGCAAGTAATCTAGCAAATTCTAGATTTTGAGTTGATAATAAACATACATGTGACCATCTTGTTGATGCATCTATCAACGCCATAAAATATTTAAATGGTCCACGTGGTGGATGAATTGGTCCATAAATATCACATTGTATACGTTTTAGAAATTTAGGTGATTCATTTTGAATTTTGCTTGGTGAAGGCCTAATAATCAGCTTTCCTTAAGAGCAAGTTGAACACGAAAATTCATTACATTGAAGAATCTTCTGGTTCTTTAATGGATGGCCATTTGAGCTCTCAATAATTTTTCGCATCATTGTTGATCTAAGATGACCCAATCGATCATGCCAAATAAGAAAAGAATTTGGGTTAGTTAACTTTAGTTTACTTATACATTTGTTTCAATTGTACACATATATGTGTAATATAAGTTGAAGGAAAAAGCAGGTAATTTCTCTAATACACATTTCTTACCCATTACAAGGGTTGTGATATAGAGATATTCACTATTTCCAACATTTGTAGTCTCAACATGATATCCATTTCGGCGGATATCTTTGAAACTCAATAAATTTTTGCTAGATTTGGGAGAGAACAATGCCTTTTTAATAAAGAAATATGTCCCTCCAGGTAATAATATATTAGCTCTTCTAGGGCCTTCAATTATTCTTTTACTACCATATATTGTATTTACATAAGTTTCTCCCATCGTTAGGTGAGAAAAATATTTCTTATCTTTTAAAATGATGTGCATGGTTGCTCTATTTGTAAGACATAAATCTACATCATTTGTTCTTACTCCTATTAATGATTGAGCAGGATCCATAATATCTTCACAAAGATAAAACATATTTGTAAGAAACAACTCAATATAAATCATTGATTTCAAATCCATGCAAAAATACTTAATAAATAATTCACCAACACTTTAAACTAGTGTTTAAATTGAAAACATAAATCAAACTAAGGTAGCTTAAGGAAACACATTATTTTAGGCATTTATATTGCCATCACCAATCAAATGATCAATTTTTTCCTTTAGGATTCTCAAAGAAATCCGACACATCTAAATGTGTGACATCAATAGAGTCATCACCAAAAACATCATCATTTTCTGCCAAATTTGCTTCTACATTCTTGTCTTTCTTTTTCAAGGACTCTTGATAGAGATTAGAAAGATACTTTCGCATACGACAGTGACGAGACCAATGCCCTTTCATGCCACATCTATAGCATTGATTTTCTGCATTTTACTTTGATCCATTATTATCTTTCTCTTCATGATTCTTCCACTTCTGGTGGAAAGATGCATTATTATTTCTATGACCACCACAATTGCTATTATTATAATTTCGGCCATAACCTCAACCATATCTTCAACCATGATTATGTTTTTGTCCTCTTCCTCGTCCACGCCCAATATTATTATATATTATCACATTCACTTCAAGGAATGGAGCAAAACCAGTTGGACGAGTTTCATGATTTTTCAATAAGAGCTCATTATTTTGCTCAGCAACAAGAAGACATGAAATTTATTCAAAATATTTTTTAAAACCTTTTTCTCGATATTACTGCTGTGAGAGCATATTCGAGGCATGAAAAGTAGTAAATGTCTCCTCTAACATATCATGGTCAGTAATATTTTCTCCACATAATTTCAATTTAGAACTAATTCTGAAAACTATAGAATTATATTCACTTACAGTTTTAAAATCTTACAATCGTAAATGCATCCATTCATAATGAGTCTTTGAAAGGATGATCGATTTATGATGGTCATATCTCTCTTTCAAATTATTCCAAAGGACTAATGGATCTTTAACTATCAAATATTCAAGTTTCAATCCTTTATGAAGACGATGACGAAGAAAAATCATTGCCTTAGCGCGATTTTTTTGATTCTTGATTTTTATCTTTGATTGTATCTCTAAGACCCATTGCATCCAAATATATTTCAGCATCTAGTATCCATGATAGATAATTCTTACTCATTATGTCGAGGGCCGCAAATTTGCGTTTTGTCAAGTTCAACATTGTCTATACAAAAATAAGTAATATGTCAATTTGTATCGTAATTAAATAGTATTTTAAAGAGTTGTAAACAATGCATTTAGTTCTTCGGGAACATAAAATAATTCTTTAATGAATTGGATACTAGATTTCATGATACTTAGTTCTTCAGGAACTTAGGCCAAAATTTTTCAGGAATTTATACTTTAGTTGTTTATTTAAGTAGTTCTTCAGGAACTATAAGTAATACTAGTTTCTTCAGGAACTAGAATTTAAAATATAGTATTAGTTTTTCAGGAACTAGAATTTAAAATAAAATGCTAATTTTTCAGGAATTAGAATTTGATTAATATTCAAATGAAAGGTTATATATATAAAAAAAAAGAAACTTCATTCATATCAAATAAAAACAAAACGATTTCATATATCTAAACAACATTAAAAAACAACTAACACTATATGGTATTAAAATATATAAAAAATATATTATTAAAATATGTTAACATAATGTTTGTTAACATAATGGTTGTTTTGAAAAACAAAAACCGATTCATATAAAAAAAAAATGATTTCATGGTAATATGCTCATTTTTACAAAATTTATGCAAATAATATATATGCAAAAAATGATTTAAGGAATTATAAAAAAAGATTAAAAATGAATTATAAGAAAACGAGTCACATGATTTGATGAATTATAAAAATGATTATAATCGTTTTATATGTTGCTAAAAAAAAATTACATCCGAATAAAAAAACGATTGTAAAAAAAAATGTATATTTTAATTTCATTGACACAATAAAATAAATAAATCTCGAATATATATGTGTATTAAGCTATAGGCATATGTCTATTTGAGAACATATATGATTCATATGTCATTCGAGATGAGAAAAAAAAATCTTGGGAAAAAAATGGTAGAACAAATTCATGTTGATAACGTGTTATAAAATAAAAAATAATTATAGAGAATAGAGCAAAGAGAGAATAGAAGAGAGAATAAATATTTGTGTATTATTTCATTGACTATAGCACCTATTTATAGGTGTAAAAGATTATAGAGATAGGATAAAAAATATAGTCCTATTTACATAAGAAAACTATCTATAGAGTAGTGATAGACATCCAATCATATCATACTACTCATATGTTATCATTAATATTATCACAACAGTTTCATCTTTTTATATTTATGGGTCTGTGGTTTTTTGTTTTTTGTTTTTTTTTTTTTGACAATGAAGATCTTGTGGCTTGATTTGTTAACACTTAAGGGTCCACAGCCTTAACACTGTTAGTCAATGTTGACATGGCATGGTTAATGTTAATGTAGTGCTGATGTGGCATATGTGGATCCCACTTCTTAATTTTTTTTAAATAGCCACGTAGATAAAAAAAAAAAAGTGAGACCCATAAGCGCCACATTAGTGTTGACTATGTTACATTAGTGTTGATTAATAGTATTAGTGGCAAAGACCCCAAGTTGCTAACGAAACAAACCATAGGACCCTCTTTGTTATTAAAAAAAAAAAAATTCACAGACCCATGAGTGTGAAGGGATCAAATCATAAGGTCCTTTTTTATACTTTTCCCTAATTTATATCATACATGACTAGAATAAATGGTACGAAGGGTTTCACAATGTAATGCCAGAAACAATATAATAAATAACATTAACATAATACCGTAATTGGTATAAAATTAGAAAAGGGAAGTAATTTCTCTATTTGAACAATCAACATATACTTAGCCGAGCATATATCTAGGGTTCATGGCTTTCTTTAAGTAGGACAGTGATAATATTTTTGACCTTATCAGTTGAATCACTGATGCACATGATATAACGGATTTTCCTCTATTAGCAAAGACATTCTGTCGTTCATGTGGTTTATGGTTCAATCACAACTTAGTGCATACAATAGCAATAGGTTAGCACAATGGCCTCATATTAACAATTTAAACAATTATCAATGATGTTACAATTAATCAATATGGCCTTTCAATCTTTATATCTCAAAGATCACTGATAACAACAATACTAGTAATAATAATTATTGTTAAATTTTAGGTTAATGAATGGATCTAACAAAAACAATTCATGATAAGTTACAACACACTAATATATTTCATAACTCACCTCTTTTACTGTGAATCTTTTAATAAAGCACATATCAACCTTAAAGCTCAACTTTTCCTTAGCTCATCTAACTCATAGATTTACGATCACATGCCATCTTAGAAGGATGCGATAGTCCTATGACTTAAGAATCGCATAAGGCTACCTAAGCCCGTGAAACCCACTAATCTAACAAGATATAAGGTTTTAATATGGAAAAGGGTTATTTTATTATTCATTAATTAATCCACATTCAACATCCAAATGTAACAGTATAATATGCAAACATTATTAATTATTTGCAAAACATCATAAATAACTTTCATCAAACCAAAATAGTTTAAATAGGCTTGCTGACAAGTGATAGCCAATTTGTTTTTTATTGCAACAAACAAAAATGCCATGAATGTTGACAATCGAAAACACATGCAAAAGCAAAAAAGAAATCATCTTTCGAACTGATTATCCCAATAACCTAGATGATGCATGATGAAACAAATTTTTAATGATTAACAAGACTTGATGATCCATGGAGCTCTAATCCAGATGACGACTCTGACCCTTAACAGTAGGTATATGTCTTTTAAGGTTACCTTAGTTAGCTCAATCTCCTTGATGGTATAAGGAAGAAAAGAAATGGGTGTGAATAAGTTTTAGTGAGTTAATAATAGTACTATGAATAAAAGTAATAACAAATTAGGTAAGTGATTGAAACTCTCAATCAAATGAAATTACAACTGTGATGTAAGCTTAGACCTACAACAATAAGTTTTCAGTTTTATTTATAAGAGTATTCAATTATTCAAATAAAGGATTAACTCTACCAGAAGTCATATAGAGAGGAGACGGTGTGTCTCTAATTGATCAAGAGTGGTGGCCTAAGCCTCGCTCACCCTAAATACACCATGATGTGCAAGGTTAATCAGACCCCATGGCTAAGACCACCCTTCCTAGCTAGGGCTGGGTATGCTCGCCCTACCTACGGGCTTACATGTACACATGACCAATGTGACCTCTACATTGGAAGGGGACTATTGCTTTTATTTTCTTTTTACAACATATTATTATTATGGCAAAGTTCAAAGAGTATTAGAAAAGAAGATAAGGTATAGCATAATAATCAATTTAGGACATCATGGTCTTTTGGTACAGTGAACTATTTGGTTTAATGAAATGATAAAATGATAGGAACTTAGGAAACGAATACCATTATTAATCATCCTTAGTTGCTAACAATGATGACACAGGTGTTCATACACTTGCACCTCCTCTATCTTGTCAATGATTGACATATCAAACCAAATTACTAAGAATCCTATTTTAATAATGACTCTCTCATTACAATTCAAGCAACATATACAATTCAAGTGAACATCAAAACATGTATGCACAACAATCATGACATCTAGTCAAAATGTCTAAGCTATGAGGGTGACACTCACTACAGTCCCTCACCATAGCTTCTATAATGAGTAACAGTAATATAATTAACATTGCAATCATTTTAAATCACTTTAAAGGATTAAGCACATTAAGAGTCAATTTCAATTCTTATACTTATTTAGGATTCGCTAACTAAACCTTAAACTAGATTAAATCAAAGTAAGAATCATAGTATATATTTAGACATATTACTATCTATTTATTATTATTATTATTGTTGTTGTTGTTGTTGTTATTATTATTATTATTTCATTATATTTTTTTATAAGCATAAACATTCAATTTCTTAACCAATATTGTGATTTCCTTTCTTAGAATAGGATTTCAAAAACATTATTATAAATGATGACTATTAAAGATATTATTTACAAAATAATAATCCTATAATTTAGTAAATTAATAATCAAACATATGAGCAATAATTAATTCAATAATCAAACATAGCAAATTAACAAACTAAAAAGAAATCATCATAAATCTCTACAAATGCCAATATTTACACAAAACAATTAATTAAATAATTTTAGGGCAATGTTTAGAATTTCACCTTTAGAAAAGGATGAAAAAGGTCTGCAGAAACCTTATTAAATCAAACAAAATAACAACAAAAGTATTCTCAATTTGTTTATTACTAATAGAAAATAGAGAATAATTACAAAAAAGAGGGTTTGAATAAGTTTTATATTAGAATTTGATGAAGAAAGGGTTAGGATAGCTATTATTTAAGAGAGATTAGGTCTTTATGAGTGTTTTAAAGTAGGTAAAAGTGGCAGAATAGGTTTAGAATTATATATATATACTATAAGCTCTTTAGGGTTACTCGACTTAAAATCTCTGCAATAAAGGTAGGCACACGACACCATTTTAATTATCACAAGTATGTTATGTAAATAACAAAGCTGTGTCATATGGTGGATGAACGTGACACAGGCGTGTCATGTTAAATGACATGGGCATGTCATGCATTGATGGTGTATAACATGGGCATGCTACACATAGGCAATTTGGATGGCAGGGGCGTGTCATGATATATGGTAAGGGTGTGTTATACATAGCAAGGGTGTATTATGCCTAAACCAATTCTAACTCAGCAAAACTCAAATTTTAGCATACAATCGCACAACCAAGGTCAAACTTAATCAAATTAGCAATTCAATCATCAAACATAACATAACCCAATCATTAATCAAGAGCATTACCAATCAATCAGCAGGCAACTAGGGTTGATGGACTTAGGGTATTACATTCTACCCCCTTTAAAATAAAATTCATCCTTGAATTTTAAAGAATGACCTGATCATGCAAAAAGTCAAGGGTATGCTTCATCATGTTTACTTCACTTTTCCAAGTGCATTCTTCTACCCTATGGTTCTGCCATTAAACTTTAATAATGGGAATTTCCTTATTTCGCAATCTCTTGACTTGTATATCGATGATGGTAGTAGGTTATTCCTCATAAGAGAGTTCTTTGTCTACTTCAATGTCATATGGTTTCAATACATGTGATGGATCATAAACGTACTTCTTTAGTATTAAGAAGTGGAATACAAGAGACACATGCTCTAAGGCAGGTGATAAAGCTAGCTTATAGGAAACTTCTCTAACTTTGGATAGGATCTCAAATGGTCTGATAAACCTTGGCGATAATTTCCCTTTCTTGTCAAACCTCATCGCTCCCTTAATTGGAGAAACCTTTAAGAAAACATGATCGCCTATAGAAATGTGAACATCCTTCCTTTTCAGATTAGTATGGCTCTTCTATCGATTGAAGGCAGTCTTCAATTTGTCTCAAATGAGCTTTACCTTTTCTTGAGCATCCTTCAATAGGTCAAGTGCCTCCATTAGCTGTTCTCTAGCCTTGATCTAGCAAATAGGCGATTTACAATTTCTTCCACAAAGAGCTTCATACGGCATGGTAACTATTATTGTTAGCAAACTCAACTAATGGCAAATACTTATGTCAACTTCCTCTGAAATCTAAAATGATATCCTTAACATGTCCTCTAGAGTTTGAATGGTATGTTCTAATTATCCATCCGTCTGAGGGTGAAAAGTGGTATTGAAGTCCAATTGCATTCCTAAAGCCTTTTGGAATTATTGCTAAAATTTAGAGGTGAATTATGCTCCTCGATCAGAGATGATAGACATTGGAATGCTATAAAAGCTTTACTATCTCATCTATAGAGATTTGTGCTTACTAAGCTGCGACATGAGTGATTTTCACCCCAATGAAATGTATAGACTTAGTAAGTCATTCCACGATAACCCAAATAGAATCAAAACCTCTGGCAATCTTGGGTAACCCAACTATAAACTCTATAGTTACCCTTTCCCATTTCCATTTAGGAATTTGAATCTCTTGCAACAACTTTAATGGTCTCTAGTGTTTAATCTTAACTTGTTGACATGAAGCCACAAAGTTGGCTATATCCCTAATCCCTCTTTAACCTTGGCCGCCAATAATCTTTCTTCATATCATGATACATCCTGGTGGCTTATGGATGTACATTTTATAGTGCTTGATGAGCTTCTTTGAGTATCTTCTCTTTTAAGCCAGCCATATCAAATGTGCATACTCGATCTCCACACATTATCATGCCATTGATAACTCAAAACTCTAATGCTTCACCCTTTTCGACATCTTTCTTTATCTTGGCCAAATAGGGTCTTAATCTTGTAGTCCTTTAATCTCTTCTAAGATCTTTGGCCTTACTTGAAAATGAGTTAGTAGACTTTGACTCCCGCTCACTTTTAGCTATAACCATTATCTAACAACTCCTTGAATTCTCACACAATTGGTCACTCCACCATTGTAATGTGAGACAGACTCCCCATAGACTTTTTGCTTAACGCATCAATCACTGCATTGGCCTTTCCAGAGTGGTAGAGAATTCGACAATCATAGTCCTTGAGCAATTCCACCCATTTTTTTTTGTCTCGGGTTAAGATCTCGCTACTTCAATATATATTGTAGGGAAAATCTCACACTTCTCTCCAAATAGATAGTGCCTCCAAATCTTAAGTATGAAAACCACGGTAGCCATATCTAAGTCATGGGTGGGATAATCGACCTCATGCCTTTTCAATTATCTCAAAGCATAGGCAATAACCTTGCTATGTTGCATCAGAACACAGCCCAAACCCACACTTAAAGCATTGCAGTAAATGGCAAATCCTTCATTCCTTTCTATAGTGCTAGAACTAGGGAAGATATCAAACACTTCTTAGCTATTGACACCAAAATGTTGTCGATGAAGATGATGACAAACTTGTCCAAATAGGGCTTGAACACACGATTCATTAGGTTTATGAATGTATTAGGTGCATTGGTTAATCCAAAAGGAAGAATTATGAACTCATAATGGCCATATCGAGTTTGAAATGCAATCTTATAGATGTCACTCTCTTTGATCTTTAATTGATGATACCTTGATCGAAGATCAATCTTGGAGAAATAGCTCGCTTCTTGCAATTGGTCAAATAGGTCATCAATCCATGGAAGGGGATATTTATTATTTATAGTTACTCTATTCAGTTATTGATATTTGTGAACTCTTAATTTTGCACCCTCTAGTATGCATTTGAACCTTAGAAGCATTTAGACTCGGTAAATAAACCTTCAAAAGTAGAAAATTCTCAAAATGGGAAAATTGGCAAAATCAAAATATGTTTTTTTTTGAAATTTAAACCCCTTCAAATCATCTAGGATTGAGTAATGAATACAACACAACTAGAATCGTGAAAAACAAAAGAGAAATGAGCAAGAATGACCGAAACAGACTAAAACAAGCTTGTTGATGTAGAGCTTTATGGCACCATAGAGATTTGTGCGGCACTTCCGCAGAGAGCTCTATAGTGTTATAAAGCCCTATGGCAACTTCGGTGAATTCTTCTATTTTCTTAATCCCACATTGAAATTTTAATGTTTTCCTCCTCTAATGTTTTCCCTATATATAAAGGGCCTCTGCACACTTCAAAGGACCAACTTCTAGAGCTTGAAAAGCATTAACTTTAAGTAAACTGCTTTGTATTTGCTCCTTGCTTGGCAAAGCAAGTTGGGGGGTTTCTCTTTGATTCCTAATCAACTAGTTAAAGGCTATCTACCCTCCTATTCAAGACAAGTCTATTACCTAAGGCTTATGTTTGCTATCTGAGGTTAGCCGTTGCCCACCATTCGAGGCAAGCACTATCGTCTTAGGCTAGTTGTCGCCCGTCATTTGAGGCTAGCTACTGCCCACCGTCTGAGGCTAGCCACCAGTCACCATCTAAGGCAAGCTGCCATGCTCTCCAAGGCTAGTTGTAGCACGTCATCTGAGGTAAGCTCCTTTCCCTTTTCTATTCCCTTTTCTTTATTTTATTTATTATTTTCCCTCATTATGATTTGTGTTGTAAGGCTTCTTGCCTAATCCTTGATTCATTAAAGTAGTTAATTAGAATTTGACTTAATTAACTCTACTTGGCAATCAATTGGTAATCAATCAATCAAAACATGATAAAATGGCTAGGCTAAGCTAACTCCTTTGCAAGAAGGGAGAACTGTATGGGTTCTGATTCTCATTCAAAGGGATACGTAAGTATGCTTTGTTCAAGCATTGAATCCAATTAAAACTAACCAACTTTCCCCCTCTACCACTTTCTTCACTTGTTTTTATTTTGTTTTCTTTTACTTTCTTATTAGGCTTAGTTTGGGGAATGTTTGACTTTCCTAGAGCCCATAAGGGCTAGAGGAGGTATCTCCTAAGTTTGGGATTTTATTGTAATGTTAACTTTCTCTTATTTCGAACCTTAACTGTGTTTTTACTTTATTGTTGAAATAGATGAGTTGAATGATCATGCATATTATAAATTATTCATGCATTTTTATTTGTTCGTGAAATATATTTTAAGTCACTCTTGTATTAATTGGCCAAACTTATTTTGTTAAGATAAATCAAAAACCTAGTTCCCAAATCCTATTTGGTTTTTAGGCTAGTGATCTTTTTTTCCTTTGGGTAATAATTGGAGTCAAATGAGTTTTTTCCTTATATTTTCCCAAATAAAAATAAATTAAAGTGACGACTCTAAAAATAATTTTCAAATCAATCAAAGATAAGCCTAAGGGCTTCCCCATGAGTTCTTTCCTAAATGAGCATTTCGATTCCCTTTAGTGAATCAGACTAGTGCTCGGGCGAGGCCTCACAGCTAGCGACTCCACTAGGACTAACTTTCTTTTAATAAAAGGAAAAATAAGTGGACTACTAATTGGTTTAAAAAGAGTTTGGCCTTTTAATATGATTGTGACTTTGGATGCATCACTTGCATAGGCTATTTATCATTCAACTTAGTTTTAGGAAAACAATAGATAGTGAGTAGCATTGAGTGGATAACCCTTATTAGGTCTATTCACCGATAGTGAAATCATCCACTCCTCGATGAATCCTTTGATCCTTTCAAAGGTGTAATGAGCATGCATGTATTGTTGGACCCAGATGAGGTTCCTTGACTTACATATGGTTAGGTATATCACTATTCTAGTATGATGGGTACCCAAATAGAGCCACCCTTACCCTTTTATGTAGTGAACTTAGATCATGACCTTAGGTTGTATGTACCATAATCAAGATCCTGCACCTTTGCACTCTCATGAAATGTTTTTCCCATGCATATCATGCGTTCATATTGTATAACAAACCATGCATTCATCTTAAGTCTGGGTTGAACTTTGAACCAAAGAAGGGTCTAACATTCCTACCTCCATTCAAACACCTCTCTTATGCACACTCTTACCTATACCCCATCACCTTATCCAATAACCCTTAAATCATTACCCTGAACCTTTGACCTGAACACCATTATCCTTTTACTCTAGCCTTTAACCCAAATACTTTCGCTCATAAACCTTAAATACACTCACTTCTATTCCAATCACCTTCGCCCTTATAAACCTAAAACAATCACTCTAACCTTCAATCCTAAACACATCATCCTAGCTGTTATCTTAAACACCATCACCTTAACCACATACCTTAAACATCTTACCTTAGCCTTACCCTCATACCTTAAATGTAACCCTAGACCCCCTTAAACCTTTGGACTTTAAGTCATAAATTAACCCTAGAACCCATATCCAACCCTAAAAACCCTACTACCTTACCATAAGCCTAACTTACAACCTCTATCCTTATCCAAAAAAAAAAAAAAAAAAAAGATACCTTAGGTTCTCTATACCAAAACCATTATCTTCATCTTACTCCTGGATCAAAGTCAAACCAACTATCTTTAAGACCAACACTCATGGCCCAATACCTTTAAAACTAGCCTGTTACCCTTAAGCCCAATAACTTTAGTCCAACACGCTACCTTAAACCCAATACCTTTGATCCTACTCTAAATCCAAAACATTTGCCCCAACTTACCTTAAGCCTAAAAAATGGTTGGCCCATGACGCAATAGGGAAGCCTTTTCTCTTAGGATATGCATGTCTATACCTTTATCACCTTTTTTTGTTCCATGTCCATCACTTATCTTGTTGCGTTGGTTTGGAGGTACTAATGGCCATCTAGCGTGACATGGCTTTCCTGACCACACTTATGACCAGACTCCTTAAGAAGCAAGAAGAGTATTTCCAAGCTATCCTAGTTGCTCAACAAGCCCAATTTGAGGAGAAAAGACAAATCATCATTGAGGAAGTTCAGGCTATAATTAATCAAGCTAGCCTTAACCATCCTAACCCAAACCTTATCTTGAACTAGACCAATCCTAGCCTAAATTCAAGCCAAACCAAAACATATCTAAACTAAGATGGGGAAGTTTTCCCTTATCCAGACTCTAGATTGCTTATGGAGAAACTTGAAGCTATGGAAAGAACCATCAAATACCTAAGGCACCGCAATGATCTAATTGATGTGGACAGTTTAACCTTATTCTCTGATGCCAAGCTTCCTCCTAAATTCAAAATGCCTGAACTAGAAAGATTTGATGGAACCACTTGCCCCAAGACTCATATGAAGATATATGTGGGGACAATAAAATCTTTAGGAGTTAGCGATGAGCTCCTTGCTTAACTATTTCAACAATCACTAACTGGTGCTACCAGGAGATGGTTCCTTTCACTAAACAAGAGCCAAAAAAGGATGTAAGATGATATCTATTGTGTCTTTGTCAAGCAGTATCATTACAATGGTGAAATGGATGTCACTAGACATGACTTGGAAACTACCAAGTAGCTTTCAAAGGGGTCTTTCTCCATGTTCCATATAAGGTGGAGGGCAAAAGCTGTTCAAATGGTAACTAGACTAATAGAATGAGAAAAAGTGGACATCCTTGTCAAAAATCTACTTTCGACTTATCGAGTTCACTTGTTAACCCAATACCTGCCCCCTTCGAAGTTGTGGTTGCTACTACATTAAAGGTTGAAGATTACATCTAAAGTGCATCATTTCAACTTGAATTCCTCACCACCAAATCGAACAGTGATGAAGAACCCAAATCTAATTCGACCCACTTTACCTCAGCCCTAAGTGGCATGATATGATGTTGAAAATTACATCCAAAGTGCATCATTTCAACCTGAATTTCTCACCACTAATCCAAACAGTGATGAAGAACCCAAATCGAATTAGACTCTACTTTACCTCAGCCTCAAGTAGCATGATATGGAAGAGTTAAAGTTCAAATAATCTAACCTATCTAAGATGGAAATCCAGGTCTGAGTTTGAGTCTGAGTATAATTCTGTCATCTTATTTGCTTCTTAGTGTATTTTTTTAGTTAATCATGTTAGTCTCTTTCTGTTAAAAATTTCCATTATAATAGAACATCCATATTTTTTTTAGTTATTTATGCACTTATCTTTCTTACTTCAAACATGAATGAGCTTTGAGAAAAAAAAAAGAGAGAAAAAGAAAGAAAGAGAAAAAAAAAAGAGAAAGAGGAAAAGAGAAATGAACAGTCAATTAAGTCCACCACAGCTAGCACTTAAGGTGCCATCAATAATCGCTTTAAGGTGGTTTAGAATTAGACCTCTCATCAAACAGTTGAAGCTAAAACTAAAAAAAAAAAAAAAAAATTTACCCGTTGCACTTGGGTAATCAAATGATATACCTCGACAAGGGGTAACAAGTTCGTCAAATTCAAAATTCAAAAGTTAGAGCCCTTCAAAATGAAGAAAAATAGCAAATCATAGTGGAATATTTTCTCCCAAATTTCATTAATCCAATCTTGCTAAGTTGAAAACCCAAAAGGGCGTAAGAGAGAGAGAGAGAGAGAGAGAGAGAGAGAGAGCTCATCCCAATTATCTTCCTTTATGTGCAAAATTATCTTCAATCAATCTATCTCATATCTTGTATTCCAAAATTATCCTTCCTCATTAGAAGCTCACTCTCTAAAGTGATATTGTTTTTTATGCCCTTATCTCATAGTGAGCGTATATCCTTTTAGGACATCATCATCACTTGCCAATCCATTCTGTTGCTTAGTTCAAAGAGCTAATGCATAATCTCTCACATTGCTTGCCTGTTTGTCATATTCCTATCTCTCATTGGGAGCATATCCCCAAGTTGTGTTTTCTCGCAAGTCCTTCAGCTGATCCTTAAGGCACTTCCTTTTAGCCAATATGTCATATGTGTTTAAGCCAATAGACTGTCACCCCAAATGTCTCTTCAATCTCAAAACAACAAGGTTAGCTTGACTTGTTCTTTTATGTGAATCATATAGCAAAATCATACAACCTCTTTGATCCTTTTCAAAATTTCTAACCCACCTTTGAACCACTCCCAAACTTCAAAATGTACCCTTTCATCCTTGTAAGCCCAAGCCTCATACCATCCTTTCCTAAGCAAAACCAAAGTTGAGGCATATCTCCTAAGGCCTATCATCCTTAAGTTGATTATGAAGGGTTTGAACTAGTCAAGGCCCATCCCATGTCTCTTTGGCAAAATCTCATCATCCTTGAAAAGACCAAGACTCTTTGGCAAATTACATCACCTATAAAGTCTAATTGAGTCAAGGCCTACCAACCATATGATGGGCAAGACAATTTGATGCAACCACAACAAAAGGGCAAGCCTTTATCTATGAGCTTGCAGTATCCTTATGATCAACACCTATAGTACCATACTTAATATAAAACAACCATTTTCTAAAGAGGTCCAAAGCACCCTTGTAGAAAAGCCTAAGTTGACAAACTATCCTTAAAAGCCTAAAAGCCTTTTAATAAAAAATCTTTAAGCCTTTGCCATAAAGCCTTTACCATGAAGCCCAAATTAAGAAGCCTTCACCATGAAGCCTAAACCAAAAAGCTTCACTATAAAGCCCACTCCCAAAAACCTTTACCATAAAGTCCAAATAAAAAAGCCTTCACCATGAAACCTAAACCAAAAAGCCTTCACTATGAAGCCCAAGCCTAAAAGCTTTCACCATAAAGCCCACTCAAAAAAAGCCTTTATTATAAAGATCATAATCTCTTCCAAGGCTAAATCTGACCAAGCCTTTTTGAGCTAGTTTCCTAGCCTGACCTTTCCTCTAAGCTAAACTTAGCCTTCTAGTTTGACCTCTTACAAAGACCTAGTTCTAAATGCAATAACCTAATCGAGTCTCCTAAACTTGATCGAGCCTAAGGCAGAACTTGATCGAGCCTTCCAAATGAACCCCCTAAAGGCCATAACCTAATCAAGTCTTCTAAACCTGACTGAGCCTAGGGTAGAACTTGACCAAGCCTTCCAAATGAACTCCCCAAAAGGTTATATCCTAATCGAGCAGAAGTGTAAGACCTAACTAAGCCCTCAACGTGAACTTCTTTGAGGATAAGCTCCATAAACTAACCTTCCCTAAACCTTCTAACCTAATCATCTCCAAAGACTTGACCCTTCTGGTCAAGCTCCCTTATCCAACCTCAAACCAAATCCTCTCCAAAAAGTCAAACCTATCTAAGTCTTTCAAACTAAATAGCCTAATCCTTTCTAAGATTGCACCTTGCTTGACCTCCTAGAATGACTTCTTCCTAGGCTAAACTGATAGCCATTAACCAATAAGCCTCACACTTGATATGCCTATTTTACCTCTGAGATAGCCAATCAATTAAAAACTAAATGACCAAACCACTTTCCTTTGTTGAGGGCACTTCTCTTCCAAATATTCACCTTTCTAAAATGGGAGCATTTTTCTCCTAAAGATCAATATTTTTATATCAGGCTTACCCTTTCATAAGTTTAAGGTATCCGATCATTGCATTGTTATCTAGCATTTTTGCATTAAACAGGCTCACGAATCAAGATTGATTGTCAAACTCTCAAAGTAAGACAGATCATCAACCTCGATCAATCTTAATCAATCTCTTTTCAAAAATTAATCTCAATCTCAAGATCATTATTTTTACTACTCCTACTAGATAGGATAATTATCTTTACCATTCTTACCAAATAGGATGGTCATCTTTTTTATACCACTAGACAAGATTAGTACTTTTCATTCCTATTAGAAAGGACCATTACTTTTACTGTTCCTATCAGACAGGATAATTATCTTTACCATTCCTACCAGACAAGATGGTCATCTTTTGATCCTACCAGACAAGATCACTACTTTTCATTCCTACCAGAAAGGACCACTACTTTTATTATTCCTACTAGATAGGACAATTATCTTTACCATTCCTATTAGATAGGACAATCATCTTCTTGATCCTACCAAACATGATAATCACTTTTCATTCCTAGTAAAAAGAACCATTACTTTTACTGTTCCTACCAGATAGAACATTTATCTTTACTATTCTTACTAGACAGAATGGTCATCTTTTTTGTCCTACCAGACAGGATCACCACTTTGTCAATTCCTACCAAACAGGGTTGCCTTCTTTCCTACTAGACACGATCATTATTTTGACCATAAAGGACAATTACTTTTACTATTCCTATCAAACAAAACAGTTATCTTTACCATTTCTATCAAACAGGATAGTCATCTTTTTAATCCTACCAAACAGGATCATCACTTTTCATTCCTAGCAGAAAGGTCCATTATCTTTAATGTTCCTACTAAGCAGGATAGTTATCTTTACCATTTCTTCCAGACATGGTGGTCATTTTTTTTATCCTATCAGACAGGATCATCACTTTTCATTCCTAGTAAAAAGGACCATTACTTTTACTGTTCTTACTAGATAAGATAGTTGTCTTTACCATTTCTACCATACAGGATGGTCATCTTTTTTATCTTACCAAATAGGATCATCATTCCTACTAGATGAGATTATCATTCCTACTAGACAGGGTTGCTTTTTTTCTTATTGGATAAGATTACCATTTTTACTACATAGAAACACCACTTTTAGCTCCTACCATAAGGGACAACAACCAAATGCTATCAGTTGACAAATCTCCCAAATTTACTAGGAGCATCTTTCTTAAAATTCAATCACACCTTTCACCCAAATGTCTAAACTCTAACCTGGACATTAAATTTGGTTCCTTTTACCATTTCTCATCCTTAGGTTCATTGTTGATTGTGCCAAAATGCATACTAACAAACTGTAAGTGCACAGGTCATTATCAAGTAATAAATTGATGAGTAAGTATCATTTTCCATGAGGATAGTTTATAATACTAATGCAAACTTCAATTATTGTGCTGTGAAAAATCAATTAAAGGATAATTAAAACTAAAATAAACTAAACTAAACTAAAACGATGAGAAGATTGATAGATATAAATAAGGATAAAGCTACCTAGATATGAAACCCCCTAGCCTCTCATATATGTCATGGATAATAGAATCAATTAACAAAACAATGCATTGAATTGGCATTCCACTAATTTAGACTAAAACCTCTCTCAAGCAATTTAATCCCTAATCCCTAGGTAGAGTGTAAGGAATCTCTTCTTAATACACAATTAAATAGTTCATGCATTAAGAACAAGGAACAAAATGCCAAAGGGTTTTGTAGGACTATCTCTAAAGCCCCAAGCAACCTTTGATTCTTATGAGTGATCAATCCATGTCAAGGTATCTCTACTCATTTGACATGGAAACAAAATCTAACTAACAAGCTAGCAATTGCTAATTAGAACAATAATATTAATCATAAAAATCAGACAACCAAAGATGAATTAATTAATACTGATATTATTCAATCCATAAAATCAAGAACTAGGGTTCATCAATATCTAGATAAAAACAATTAGTTCATATTAGATTTGAAAGACAATAAAGAAAAGATAAAAGGAGAAAGAGATCTCAAACAACCCATGGATGACGCTAAAGAAATCGTCTCTCCAATCCCTTGATTACTGCTTCGAATTTATGCAATGATGGATCTTTATCTTATTTTCAGCTTCAATCTCTCAAAAATGAAAGAGCTAAAATGGAATTTGGGGATTCTAAGAACCCTAGGTTGAAAGACCAGGTCCCTATAATGGCTCCTCCATTGTTTCTGCTCAAAATTCTTTATATAGCTGCTGAATCTTCCGCTCATGGCCAATTTCATGGCCATGAGTCACCCAATGAGAACTGCTTAGGTTACATCATGGGCATGAGTCAGGCCATGGCTCACATTATGATAGGTTACTGGAATTCTTCAATTTTGCTTCTTAAGTCATGACCAAACTCACGAGTATGGCTCACCCTGTGACAGGTTACTGTCCTTCATTCTTTCGCCCTTTTTGCACCAATTTCATGCCTTGGTTCTGTATTTCCAAGCTAATTTGATCTATGACATCCTAAAACATAATATTACTAAAAGAAATATTAAACAACACTAAATAAACAAATTAAACTCAATTTAAAGATAAAATATATTAAGAACAAGGGGTAAAATGTAGTCAATTAAGCACCTATCAACTATCATTAGAATCACCTTTTAGAAAAAGAGAATTCTAATGAGAGGCAGCTGTGAACCCTTAATTTTGTACCCTCCAGTATGTGTTTGAACCTCAGAAGCACTTAGACTCAGTAAACAAACCTCCAAAAGCTGAAAACTCTCAAAATGGGAAAATTGGCAAAATCATAATATGTTCTTTTGACATTTGAACCCCTTCAAATAATCCAAGACTAAGTAATGAATATAACGTAACTAGAATCATGAAAAATCAATGAGAAACTAGCAATAACGGGCTAAAATGTGTGAAACAGGTGAAAACGAGCCGGTTGCTACAAAGCTTTGCGGCACTACCGCAAAGCCCTCTATGGAATAGCAGAGATCTATACGACATTATGAGGCCTGGCCGGAGCATCGACATGATTTGTTAGAGGGAATTGAGAATGCTCATTTAGGTTTAAACTCACGATGGAACCCTCGGGGTTCAGATTGGTTGATCATGAAAATGATTTTGGGAGTCACCACCCTAATTTATTTTTAAATGGAAAAATTAATGAAAAACCCAATTGTGACTCCAATTCATTAATTTTAGTTAACTAATTTGCCCAAGGATAAAATCATTAGCCACGAATCAGGTTGAGCTTGGAGACTAGGTTTTTAGTTAAATAATCACGATTTGGCTCTTAAGTTTAATTTGACTTTGAAAAATTGATTTCATGAATGACAAATATTCTATGACAATTATAATATCATGACTAATGTATGAGCATAGTATAAGTACAATGAGAAAATTAAAATGAAACATTCATAAATTACATTAATTAAAAAAGGGGAAAGAAGATTTATTGGGATATGGATTTGAGGTTTGGATTTAGATTCCAAACGTGCCTACGTACCATATTGAATGGGGATCAAAACTCACATAGTTCATTCCACGATTAAGTGGAGGGGTTTAGGGATAGATCATATTGATTGATTTGATTTGGGTTTGTGAGTGAGAGGAAAAGGCTGATACCTTTATTTTTGGAGGTCAGAGGGTTTTACTGAACCAAAGTTCCGTTTTATCGGGACCGGGTGATTAGATTGACTAGGAGATTAATTAGTTAATTAAAATGATTAACTAACTAATTAGTATGATGAAAAGGATAGATGGATTAATTAACTAAAAAAATTATTTAATTAATTTGGATGAAGGGTGGATTAAGAAAAATGATTAATTTGATTTTGAAAAGTGATTAATTAATTAATTAAAAAAAATATAGTTTTAGTTAATTAAAAAGATTAATTAACTTGGTTAGGTTGATATAATTAATTAATTAAAAAGATTATAATTAATTAATTAAAAATATTAATTAATTAATTAGAGAGTAGTTGGAGGGAAAAGAAGAGAGGAATTAGAGGATAGCTATCAACCGTAACTCAAGATGTTTTGAAATGAGGAAATGAACAGACTATTTATAGGAAAATGAGGTAAGGGTGATTTGGGAAGTGAAAATATGAAAAGACGTAAAGGATAGGGCTAAAAAATACTAAAAAAATAAGAATAGGGGGGGCATTTTGGACCTTTTAACTTGGGCAAGGGAGACAGCTCTGACACGGATTCCGTGTTAGATATACACGGCTGCCGCATTTTGCTAGTGCGGATCTGTGTTGCCACAGACCTAGATCCACACAGCCTTAATGTGGAGCTGGGTCAGGTCTAATGCAGCTCGGCTAGCTTTTTTAGGTATTTTTTCGGTTAGTTTTTGAGGCTTTCGGGTCAGTTTTTAGGAGTTATAGAGTTTAAAAATCTTATTGGTCAGTGTCAATAGGCTCAAAATTAATTTTAAAATAGTTAGACAATCAGTCTGAGAGAAAATTCAGTTAGTTTTAGAAAAATACTATCTAGTACAGAAGGTTTGGTTTGGGGTGGAAAAAGTGTTAAAGTCTGAAAAATTAAGTATCCTCTTACAAATGTGACTAAAAGCCTATTTTTTGCTCTGGAGGCACTGCCCCCTTGACCCTTGCCCACTAAACGGCTAGCAGGACTACCGTACTGACTCTGTGTAGCGCACTAATCTTTATGCATGTTAAGCTGCGCTAGGATGATGAGGGTATAAAATTAAGGGTTCACATTGCCCCCTTATCAGAATTATCTTATTTGTATGGTAATTCTGATGATAGTGAACCCCGAAGAAAAGGGTGGTACAAGGAATCAAAGTGATATCTATGTGAGTGCTTAGACATGTTTGGGTGAGAGACATGATTAAAAGAGGAATATGGTAAAAAGAACCATAGGGATATTTAAACAATCATTCCTAAACATTTATAGGTGAAAAATATGGCTGATGAATGAAAGTGAGAAAATAGACCAAAGGGATATCTAAGCTAGTGGCTAGATATTTTTTGGTGAATTGATGGATTTGAGTAAAAGATGTAGAAAGTGAAACCATATAGATGTCTAGGTGATCGTTTCTAGACATTTACGGGTGAAATTGATGAACTTGGATAAAAGATGTGAAAGTGAAACCATATAGATGTCTAGGTGATTGTTTCTAGACATTTATAGGTGAAATTGATAGATTTGGATAAAAGAGATGGAAAAAGGAATCACATTAATGCCTAGGTGATCATTTCTAAATAGTTATGGGTGTAATTGATGGATTTGGATAAAAGAGATGGAAAAAAGGAACTACATTGATGTCTAGGTGATCATTTCTAGACATTTATGGGTGCGGTTGATGGATTTGGTCAAAAGAGATGGAAAAAAGGAAACCCATTGATGTCTAGGTGATTGTTTCTAGACATCTATGGGTGGATTTGATGGATTTTTGATAAAAGAGATGGAAAAAGAACCACATGGATATTTAGGTGACCATTTCTAGACATTTATGGGTGGAAGAGAATTTTGAACAAGATAATTTAGTGAAAGGAGAGTCTCAACCTTTGGTGAGTTGGGTTGAGAGATTCTGACAAGATTTTTGTAAAGGGAGAGCCTGGGCTTGTGGTGAATCAGCTCGACAGTTTTTGAAAAGATTCTAATAGGAGGAGAGCCTTGGCCTATGGTGAGTCAGCTCGACAGATTCTGAAAGATATTGGTAAAGGGAGAGTCTCAGCTTATGGCAAGT
Organism: Reutealis trisperma; assembly: GCA_947687605.1. NCBI lineage: Eukaryota > Viridiplantae > Streptophyta > Magnoliopsida > Malpighiales > Euphorbiaceae > Reutealis > Reutealis trisperma. The sequence continues at coordinate 193,381 of CANTUT010000521.1, read as the reverse complement.
CAGCTCAAGAGATTCTGAAAAGATTTTGATAAAGGATGAGCCTTGACTTATAGCAAGTCAGCTCAATAGATTCTGAAAAGATATTGGTACTAGGTAGCCTCAACTTATGGCGAGTCGGCTCAAGAGATTCTGGAAAGATTTGGATAGGAGGAGAGCCTCAGCCTCTGGTGAGTTGGCTCAATAGATTCTAAAAAAGTTTTGGTTGCACCAAAGAAACTTAGGCTTCTGAATGTGAGGGGTTGGGCCTTTCAAAAGGCTTAAATGAACTTTGCTAGGAGCAAAAGGACTCTAGAAGTCACACTTCATTGATTAGATGTGGAAAGGTATTTTTTAGCTTTAAAGAGACATTGGTCAGCTTTAGGAGGTGTCGATTAGCTTTGAGGAAGTATTGGTTAGCTTTAGGAGATGTCGATGAGGCTATTGGCTCAGCTTATGCATGATGATACATAATTGCAAATGATTGCATAGATATTGGTGCACAGATGATGTATGCATGTTTCAGAATTTATAGACATTTTATTTGACTTATGTGCCATGCAAGATTTGTGATAATGGATGATTGCATGGATGCATAAGGGTGGATTTAGGCATTTGCTTTGTGAATGTAAATTTTTTTTTGGTGTGACTTTTTCACCATAGAGCCATATATTTATGGACTGAGAAACTTAACAAAGTTAAGGAACTCAACTTGGGTTGATATGGAATAGTTGCCATGCTAGCATTATAAGGAGTTCGAGTGGATTGAGATTTTTCTGAGGGCTTGCTTCAAGTTTTAGGATTCGGTAGTCTATGGTTTCTATTTTGGTGTTGCAGAAGAGGAGTTGTGCCTATTCTAGAGGAGTTTAATACTATGGTTTGGCTGTAATCCAGAAGTAGCTCTGGTAGTGCCAGAGCTTAGAGTTTGGCATCTCCTAGATTTTTCAAGAGTTTTTTTTTTGGACTTGTCTCAGGATGTTGCAAGCCATATGATGCTTAGTGATGGTCAAGTGAATTTGACCATTGTGATTAAGAAGTTCCATGATCCCAGTGACCAGGGAGATATAAAGGGGTAGAGTCTCAATATTAGGGCCTTGATTTTCTATTTGAGTGTCAAATATGGGTCTATTGATTGGGGTGATGCTAGAGTGGCAGATGGAATAGAGGCATTTTATGGTTAAAGTTGTGCTGGCAAAGACATTGATGAGCCTTGATTGCTTTGTTTAGGATTTAGAGAGATGAATTGTCTTGCCATTTATTCACCAAGTGGGAAAATTTTATCTATTCTTACCCTTTCTATTCCGGATGCTTTGTGGGTGTATGTTTGGGTTATGTTGGAAGTGTGGCTGATGGATCATTTTCATGTGGTGGCCCTTCCTTTTCAGTTTGCACAAGCTTTATTGAGACTCAGTTAGAGATTGGATAAGATGGTTGCTTGCAGGTTGCCCTCGGAGGACACATTTTTAGTACTGCCAATGGTAATGGATTAGATCTCTCATAATTGGGGACCATGGGTGTTGGGTGGTTTGCCTATTAGACTTAGTTTGAATGACTTTCCATTAAGAGATGAGCGTCTTGAGGCAAATGAGGTAGACTTAGGATATGCTCCCATTTTTTCTTTCTTAGAGTCTATGCAGATCATAATTCCCATTGCCAGAGCTATTAGGTAGTGGCTGGCTAAGGAGTTATCATGCTGTTTATTTTGGGATTTCACTTGGCACCACAAAGAGGTATGACAGGAAGTTGATATATGTGGTTTGGCTAGTTGAGAAAGAGTACTAGGCTACCTTGCTAAGGGAAATGGAGGATGATGCAGCTGAGGAAGGAGAGACTGTATGAGGAGCCATTGGTAGCAAGAGGGTTGCAGCACAAACAAAAAGGGGTAACTCTTTCTTTGAAGGAGACTCAAGGATCTATTAGAAGTGCAACATCACAATAGTGACTCAAACTGCAATGGCGGTGATAAAGGACACTATGACTACAGTGAGACAGATGACACTACAGCGGTGGTTCAGATAAGGACTGCTATAATTAGGGTAGAAAGGGGTACTGCAGTTCCTAAACTGCAGAGGAGGATTTTTCAAAATTGTTTTAGAACTACTGATACTCAAGAAAGGGTTTTTGATACTACTGTGGTGAGTAGTTCTGATTCTATTGGTACTTCTACTGCTATGACAGAGGAAGCTACAGAGATCTAAAGGAGGGGTGTGCCTATTTGAGGAGATTATGGTAGACTCTGATTATGACAATGACATGAGAGATGCACACCTCAGGAGATAGAGGGGGACTAACTAGATCATGACTTCAGGTATGACCTTTTTTACTTTTTATCCAAAATAATTGTAGGTTGACAGGACTACATGAAACATGATAAGCTATAGAGGACATTGAAAGGGTTATCCTTTATGTCAAAATGGTGGATTTGTATTTTACAAAATTTAATCATCATAAAATGAGACATCTTTTATGCTATAATTTCTGCCTAAGTCGCCCTTTCGGGTTTTCAGCTTAGCAAGCATTCTTTTTTTTTTCTTCTCTTATTTTTTCTTTTTCTTTTTGTTTAGGCAAAAGAATTAAGTGAATGATGTATTAGGCACAAGGAAAATAAGAATGCGATGCAAATAAAAAATATTTTGTATTTGAACTGCACCCGAGTCGAGCTGCCTATGTATCCCTTATATCACGTTTTTGTTGATTATTTCTTTAGGGAGAATCAGATCGTCGTAGTTCTGATATCCCTATCATGTCTTTGTCTTGTGCAAAATAACTCATGAGCTTTTCCATTACTATCATGCAAATGAAATGAATGTGATTTTTTATTCTTTTCCTTTGTACCATAATTAATTAATCCTTTTGCCTTTTTCATTTTTTTGCATTTTTTTTTGTATTTTTTGTATTTTGTATTTTTTTATTCTTTTTTTAAAGATGTCATATTTAAAGATGAATTAGAAAAAACAATTAAAGTAAATCAGAAAGTTTAAACTTTTTATTACTGATAAAAGTCCCATCATGAATACATTAAAAGATAAGCCTAGAAGGTGAAATACAGACTTAGAAGGACAAGGCTTGACAGGCTCAAATTCAAAGAAAAATTTAATAGAAAACAAACTCAAAAGACTCAGACTTAGGCTTTATATGACTTAGACATAGACTTGAAAGACTTGGATAGGGACACAACAGCGCTGGCACTATTCTCAAAGTGCCAATTTTCAAGTGAAACTTGAGATGTTCGGGTGAGCTCAGTGGTTCAAAAGGATTGGTAGTAATGTTAGGCTTTAGGTTTGGGAGTAATGATGTCTCCGCTGTCAATTAAGTCTTGAATTTTATGCTTTAGAGCATTACACGCATTAGTTTTATGCCTCGGCCCTTGATGATATTCACAGTGCTCATTAGTATTATAACCCTTAGGCAAGGGGTTTGGAGGAGGTCATGGTTCTAAGGGCTTAACCAGATTAGCCTCTAACATTTTCATATAAACAACGTTGAGGGGCATGCCTAGCTTAGAGAAAGTCCTCATTGTTTCTAAATTCATTGGCTAGTGACAAGATACAACATTTACCTCCCCTTCTCTTTGGGTGGTATTGGTGGTGTAGTTAGCATTCTTATGATACCTCAAATAAGAGGACTGACCCTTAACTTGTCTTGATGGGATCAAATCCTTAATCCTAGTGGCAGTGACAATGAGAGCTTTAAAGCTAGGGAGGTATTACATTTATAAATAAGCTCGATATTAGGGAAGGAGGTTCTTGACAATGATGTCAATTTGTTCTACTTTATATGGACAATTTACCATTTAAGATGCTTTTGTCCTCCACCTTATAAGGAATACAGTGAAGGATTCTCTTGGCCCTTGTTTAGTGGTTTTTAAATCTCGATCGGTGACATCTACCTCAATGTTGTAGTGGTATTGCTTGATAAATGCATTACTTATGTCATCCCAAGTCTTCTTGTGATTCTGGTCAAGATCTAGTAACCGCTTAACAGCAGCTCCAGTCAAGGACTATTGGAATAACTAAGCAAGGAGCTCGTCATCCATACCAAAAGGTCTTATGGCACCCATATACATCTTGAGGTGAGTTTTGGGACATGTGGTGCCATTAAACTTGTCCATGACTAGCATTTTAAATTTTGGTGGAACCCTTACATTTGAGAAGAGAGCTAAGGAGTCGACATCTTTCATGTCTTCATGCTTTTTAACATTCTTTAGTGTTCTCTCCATAGCCTCAATTTTCTCCATCAATTTCTTAGCTTCGGGAAAGCTAGAAAAATCTCCACTTTGAAAAGGATTTGCAATGGGAGAGGGAGTGGTTGCTTTCAAGTCCACGATAGGAGAAGTTGAAGTTTCAAGTGCTTTCCCATTATCGATGAGATCGATAATGGGAGGAGTAAAAGTAGGGGTATGGCTAGTCCTGTCTTGGGCAGATGCAGGCTCAACATGAGTAAGAAGGGGAGTGTAAGTGGCATTGGTCATTTCTTTGACCTTATTTAATGATCAACTGGCATTGGGAGTTGGGGGCATTGGTAAAGGTGGCAAACTGGGCATTAAGAGCATTGGTGAAAGTGTCACTTGGGTCTTAAGGGCGGTGGTAAGTGTAGCTTGGAAAGTCTCCTCTTGTTTCTTGAGGAGATTGGCAAAAAAGCTACTCATCACATCTTGGTCAAAAGAGCTAAAATTGTTGGCCATTAGTACCTTGAAATAGAAAAACAGACAGAAAAATGGGTAATAATACATAATTGTAAAAAAAAATGGCATAAATATGAAGGTGTGTCGGGAAAAGGATTCCCTCCACATGGTTGGACATCGGGTTTACATATTGACAAGGTGAGTGTGTGAGTTATTTGGGGTAACAAATAATGGATTAAGGTTTTAAGGATTTATTTTTCGAGTTTGTTATGTTATATATGCATGGCAATGTCATGATGCGTGCCAAAAAGGTTTCATGGGTATATGCACAAATGTCTCCATTATTATGGTACTTGGAACCTAGGGTCAACGTTAGGCTGACTATATGCAAAAAGGTGAAGGATGGTTTGATTAAAGGTCCCCGTCCCACTAGAGCATTGATATACCTAACCATATGTGAGGCAATGAGCCTCACGTAGGTCCAACGGTATTGATTGCTTGTTACACCACCGAAATGATTGGGAATTCATCGTGGGGTGGTGATGCATGGTTTGCAAGTGTACATATAACACAAGTAATATAATGATGAATAGAGTTATCATTCCATTGGAGACAAGGTACAAGTACTAGCGTAAACTTAAATTGTTATTTAGCGAATCAAAAATTTGAGTAATGTTTAAATTAAAATAACTAAACTAAATTAAAAACTTAACAAAGATAACATAAGTGACTTACAAGAGAGAAATTGATGATAGAAGCTACCTAGATATTTGAATCCTCCTAAACCCCATATGTATTTCATGAATAGAAACTCAACTAAACCAAACACTGGACTGAATAGGCATTCCACTAGGTTAGATTAAAGCCTTTCTCAAGTGATTCAATCCCTAATTACTAAATATTACAAAAGGAATCTCTTCTCAATTTATAATCAAATAGAAATAGCATTAAAATTAAGAAACCATAAACCAAAGAATCTTGTAGGTTTATCTATAGCACCCTAATCAATTCTCAACCGTTATGAGTGATCAATTCTGGCTAAGCTTTCTCAAGGCAATTAGGAAGAAAACTAATTCCAATTATCAAGCAGGCAATTGACAATTAGAAATAATAAATATAAATAAAAAAGATAAATCAATATGAATGAATGATTTAATTGATTAAAAACCCGTTCAATCCATACAAAGTAATATAGGATTCATCAAATATCTAGGTATTAAGAATTTAGTTCATAATGAAAAAGTAATAAGAATAAAAAATAAAAGATAGAGAAATCAAACAATCCATAGTGGATGAATGATAATCCAAACTAGAATCTTTAATCCTTGACTTGAAACTTGAAGAACTTCAATCTTCACCTTTAATTTTCGCTGCAAAACTCTCTTCTCAGCCTTATGAAATACTGTTATTCAATGAAAAATCATGGAGCTGCTTTAATTTTGTTTAAAATTTGCTTTTATAATCTATGAATTTTGCTTGACATGGCCAAGGACACGCCTATGTCGCTGGGCATGTCGACACTCTAAACTCGCGGATCTTGGCTCTTAAGATACGGGAACGACATGGGCAGTGACACGCCCATGTCCATGGGCGTGTGCATTGAAAATTTATCCAAAAATGCATAGTTTCTCGATTTTTATCTACACTTCTGAATCAATTGACCAAGGCATTGTAAAACATAAAGAATTCTTAGAAATACTCTAAAAAAACACTTAAACAAACAAATTAAACTCAATTTAACAATAAAATGCTATAGAAACAGGGAGTGAAATATAGCCAATTATACACTTATCAAATTTCCCCACACTTGAGTTTTTGCTTGTCCTCAAGCAAATTAAATCACAATAACAATTAGAAAATGGACAACCCCTCCAAAGCAAAAAGGAAACATAGTGTTTGATGGTACTCAAATCAGTAAGGCTCAAAATTCTTAATCAAAAACCAATTCTCAAATGTAGCAGTCAAATTAAAGGATCCTTAAATTAACAAACCTCAAACTCAGATATAAAACTCACAATCATGAAGTTTAAATTCTAGAGTTAAAAGATTGAGCATCCAATTCCAAAGAAACAAAAGCCAAAAAAAAAGTAAGAACTGAAAGATTTTTTTTTAGGCACCTGACCACTCTCTCGATTTTCTTTTTACTTTAACATTCAATTGCACCTTTATTGCATTTTTTTTTTACTATTTAAGAAGCCTGACTTGTTTGAATAGTCATGCTAGCTTTTTGATGTGAAGATAAATGTTTGTGATGTCAACTCCTGGTTACTCAGCTAGAATCACAGATCTAAATGGCTATTAGCACTATTCATAATTCCAACTCTTTTGGTTAGAAGAGTTAAAATTAGCGGATCAGGGAAAATTTTCAAAGCTCCTTATGCAATTTACTATTCTTCTCTTTTTTTTATTATTTTTATTTTATTTTTATGTTTATATATATTTTTTTCAAGGAAAATAGTCAAGGACTTAAGATATTAAGTATACCTTACTAATCTTAACTCAAGTCATAAAGGAATCAACATATGCTAAAAAATGTAACTAAGGTTTCAAACTCCAAGCATGCAAATTCCATCAATTTAATTCCCTAATTATGACTATCTCACTCAATCCTTAGCAAATGATGAAGTCAACCGGCCAAACATCAATAAAAAATTGTCATATATAGAGAAAACATCAAATTATAAGCTAAAAAAGGACCATTCCAATTCATACCATTATTATAATTTAGCTTGGTTGAAACAAAATAGGGCAAAAAGAATAAATAAATAAATAAATACCCCTCCCCCACAATTAATTTACACATTTTCCCCAATGTGTTGAATCCAAAGAAAAGAAAAAAGAGAGAGAGAAAACTGTCCTGTCATTACCATGAGTCAAAATGTATGGATGCTGGATTGGTGGCCTTGCCATGTCAATTTTAGCTACAGATCAAGAGAGATTGTACTAAACAAAATATGAAGATCCATAAATGTAAAAAGAAAAACAAAATGAAAGAAAAATAAAGGTATGAGTAATAATATAGAGAGTATAATAATTCGAAATAAAAATAAACTAAAATATGAAGAAAAGAAAAAAAGAATAAAAAGATAAGACTACTCGTCCATCTCATCATCGTCTCCATCACCATCATCGGAGACATCAACATACTATAGTGGCTAGTATGGCGGAGGCGGCGAATGTTGTGGCTGAAATCCATGAAATCTCTAGAACTCTAACATGGACTCTTGAAGCCATATCCATTGTGCTCGCTCGCAATTAAGGGCTGCCTAAATAGAGGCCTAATGTCGCTCCATGGACTATTGCATGTCATGCTGAGTAACCTGTATAAGCTGCTGATCAATCTTTAAATTCCCCAACTTGCTCTCAATTTGACAAATCTGGTGCTTGAACTTTATAGATTTCTTATCGTCATCTTGAACAGTGTCGATGGTATGGCAGAGGCGGCGAATGTTGTGGCTGAAACCCATGAGATCTCTAGAACTCTAACATGGACTCTTAAAGCCATATCCATTATGCTTGCTTGCAATTAAGGGCTGCCTAAACAGAGGCCTAATGTCGCTCCATGGACTATTGCATGTCATGCTGAGCAACCTGTATAAGCTACTGATCAATCTTTAAATTCCCCAACTTGCTTTCAATCTGACAAATTTGGTGCTCGAACTTTGTAAATTTCTTATCGTCATCTTGAACAGTGTCAATGGTATTGCCCTACTCTCTAAAAGGGGACATCTGAGCAAAGAGTGGAATAGAAGGACCAACTGAAGAAGATGGTCCAGCAACAGTGGATGAAGCAAGAATATCAACAGATGCTGGCTGTGGCATATCAATGGTGGGAGCTAGATGTATTATCTCAGAAGTAGTGGGTGGTGCTTGTGCGCATTGCTCAACCTTTTCCTTATTCAATCGCCTTAAAGTATCCATACCCAAAAGCTTGGGCAATTCATCCAAAGTCATAGGGAGGCAACTCTTTAAAACACCCAAAGCATGAGCTAACTTCGTGATATACATGCCATCATATAAACAACCGACCGACCCCTTTTTCAACTGCTCATAAAATAAAAATGCGAGAGCATGAGTAATATTGCATTGTGTCTTGCTAACAAAGCACTATAAAAAATAAAAAAAAAAAAAAAAAAGATCATGCAATCCCACAACTCCAATGCTGCTGTTTTAGGCTGCTATAGCGTAAGCCAATAACTTGTGCACCACCTGATGAGAAAAATGTTCAAAGTTTGATGCCTTAAAGACCTTAGCCTTATAGTCACCTGTTCTCGGGGCAAATATCTTCCAAACTCTGGTAGGAATGATAGTATACTCTAGAAAGTCCACCTCCGACTGGAGATACTCAGTCATTTATACCTCCTCTCTGGAATATAAACCTCAGTGGACTCCGAGCTCAGTGATGCTCATGTGAAACCTCTTCCCACCTAACCTGAATTTCATTATTGGATCAGTGACAGATGCCTTATCCTTGTTAAACTAGAATGTAAGTAGAACTCTAGTGTCAACTCTCTATAGGCTGGCTCATTAATCCTGAAGAACTGTTCCCACCCTAGTTGGTTAATCAACCCCAGATCTTGATAGCAAGCCCTACTTGCTCCATAGCTTTCCAATCGATCACTCAAGTAGTAGACCAATCTTTGTTTCTCAATAACTCAAACCTCTTCCATTCTTTTGCAACTGTGAACACAATGCATTTGTGGTTTGGTATGAACTTAGATGTCAAAGCAATAACAGGTCGGCTAGAACTACCATCCCCTTTGGTCCTTTTGGCAGGCAAGGTTGTGTTTTTCTTAGTACCCGGTTGTTTGTGAGGTCCCATGATCTATAAAACAAACCACAAAACCCAACATAAAGCAAAACAATACCAAAATCATAGGTTAGTTTTACCAAAATTTTGGCATTATAACTGCATAGTAAAAGCATTCTAGAAATTTTGGTACCTACACAAAATGACTCAACACAACCATCAATCCAACAATTAAGAGCAATGATAAGTAAAAACACACACATTCAACAACTTTCAAAACCAACCCTAATGTACTAAACATAAACAAATAGGCAAATACCATCAATGGGTATGGAAGGAAGAACCAATCATACATCAATCTCCATAACCCATTGAATTAAAATAAAGAAAATGCTTGAAGGTACAAAAGTTAAGAGTTATAAACATTTAAATACCAAACTACTAGTAAAATTTACAAAAGTGATCAATGTATAGCCCTAGAACATGCTGACAACATCAACCCAACTCAGGTTCTTGAAATTTATAGCATGAACCATCAAACCCAACAATAAATTTGTTCTAAACATAAGATTAGATGCATTCATTCAATAACCCAAATAAAAAATGGCAAAATTATAGAACCTTACCTTAGAATAATATCAAAATACAAGCCCCAACATCAAATTTTGAAGTTTAAAATATAAATCATGCTAAACCCATTAATAATCATCAAGAATTCACAAGAAAAATAGAGAGAAAAAGAATTTGAACTTAAACCTGGAATTTGCAAAGAAAAATTCAAACTGGGTGAGTTAAATAGCATGAAAACCTCCTTTAAAGTACTTGATAGAGGTTGAAATCCTCCCTAGAGTGCTTGCGTGTGTGTTTTCAAGTGAGGGAATGCCAAGATTTTGAGAGAAAATTAAGTGGATTTGAGAGATTTTGAGAGAAATTGTGTTTTAAAACACGACCAGATTGTTTAAAAAAAAAAAAAAGTGACACGGGCACCGACATGCCTGTGTCATTGAATGTGTCATACTTACTAGATGTGTTCAATTTTGAAAAGAAAGACACCATCAGTGACACTCCCGTGTTGATGGATGTGTCGTAGCTACTACCAAGTTACATGAATGACAGGACCAGTGACACACCCGTGTCTCTGGGCGTGTCAAAGCTACTAGACCTCAACTGTAATTACACATTCAAAGACATGCCACTTAAATGACACATTCAGAGACATGCCTATGTCATTGGGCATGTCACCTACCCTACAACACTTAGTCAAAATTTCAATTTATTTTCTCAACAAACTTGCGCGACCATAAAAACCAACACCACCAAGCAAAGAAAACAAAGAAAATAATTAAAACTAAGAAAAATGATAAACCAAAACAATGAAAAACAATAAACAATAAACTAAAAACACTCAAATTAGTGGGTTGCCTCCCACCCAGCACTTCTTTAACATCATCTTAGCTGGATGGAAATCACCCTAAATCCTAGAGATACTCAATCTTCGTCACTTCATTCAATTCTCCCCTAGTATAACTCAAGCCTTTGCCCATTCACTTTAAAATCACCTTTCTTAGGGTGAGTTAACTCAACTAGTCCATAAGGAAAGACTTCTTTAATAGTAAAAAGACCAAACCAATGAGATTTTAACTTACCTGGAAAGAGTCAAAGTCTAAAATTGTAAAATAATACATGATCTCCAACTTAAAACTCTTTCCTTAGCTTAATCCGAGCATCATGCTATCTTTTGGTCCTCTCGTTGTGCATCCTTACATTGTCATAGGCTTGCAATCTCCACTCATCTAGCTTATTAATATGCAATTTCCTCTTCTCACCTGTACTGGCTAGATCAATGTTAATTTGTTTAATAGTCCAATAAGCATTATGTTTTATTTGAAATGGTAAATGGCAAGCTTTGCCATGCACTAGCTTGAATGGCATAGTACCCAAGAGAGTTTTAAATGCTGTCCTACAAGCCTATAGAGCATTGTTCAATTTCTCAAACCAATCCTTTCATGATTGCTCTATGGTCTTCTTAAAAATTCTCTTACGCTCCCTATTAGTATTCTCGACTTGGCCACTAGTTTGGGGATGGTAAAGGGTGGCTAATTTATATATAATGCCTAGTTTTTTGAAAACTTTCTCAAGCTTAGCATTACAAAAGTGGGTGCCCTTATCACTTATAATGGCCTTAGATGTACCAAATCGAGAAAACAACTTTTTTAGAAACTTTACCATAACCCTAGCATCATTCTTTGCTAGGGCTTGAGCCTCAGGCCATTTAGATACATAATTGATAGCCACAAGAATATATTTATTGCCAAAAAATGTGGGAAACAGTCCCATGAAATCAATTCCCTAAACATCAAAAAATTTATAAACCAAAATTCCATTTTGGGGCATCTCATCACAACACAAAATATTTCCAATCTTTGGCAACGATCACAATGTTGCACAAACTCATAATTATCTTTAAACAACGTGGGCCAATAGAATCCTGATTCTAAAACTTTCTCAGTAATTATACAAGCTCCCATATGACCACTAGCTAGTCTGGCATGGTAGTGATGAAGAATACTCACTATTTCAAGCCACGCTATGCAATGCCGAATCATATGGTCCTTACATAACTTAAATAAATAGGGATCCTTCTAAAAGTAGTATTTCAAGTTGGAAAAGAATTTCTTCTTTTCCTGATAAGAAACTCTTTTGGAGTTCCCTAGTAGCCAAATAATTTGCAAAGTCAACAAACCAAGGTAGTTCAAAATTAGAATTACTTACTATACCTACCATAGCATACAGCTGCTAATCGGGGAAGGTGTCTAAAATGTCTCCTTCTACAAGTTCCTCCAAATTTAGGTTCTTCAGGCAAGAAAGATGATTTGCTATAATGTTTTCAACTCTCTTTTTATCTTGAATCTCCAAGTTGAACTCTTACTGTAATAGAACCCATCGGATCAACCTTGGCTTCATATTAGTTTTGGAAAATAGGTACCTCAAAGCTGAATGATCCGTATACACTATCACTTTTGACAAGATTAGGTATGATTGAAACTTATCAAAAGCAAACACAATAGCCAACAACTCCTTTTCTATATTGGTGTAGTTTGCTTGGGCCTCATTCAAAGTTTTACTAGTATAGTAGATCGACTGAAAATGTTTCACCCTTTTTTGACCCAAAACTGCCCCAACTGCAAAATCACTTGAATCGCACATCAACTCAAATGGTAGATTCCAGTCGGGGGCCACCATAATCGGAGTATGAATTAATTTCTCTTTGAGAGTGTTAAAGGCCTTAAGACAATCCTCATTAAACATAAACTCCATATCCTTTTCAAGAAGCCTTGTCAAAGGATGAGCAATCTTGGAGAAATCTTTTATGAATCTCTTATAGAATCTTGCATGTCCCAAGAAGCTTCTAATAGTCTTGAAAAATGTAAGAGGTGGTAGTTTCTCAATGGTCTCTATCTTAGCTCGGTCCATCTCAATTCCCTTTCTTAATATCTTGTGCCCTAATACTATTCCTTCCTAAACCATGAAATGACATTTCTCCTAATTGAGCACTAGATTTGCTTCCTCACATCTCACTAACACTCTCTCAAGATTCTCTAAACAACCATCAAATGAGTCACCATCAATAGAAAAATCATCCATAAACACTTCCATTATGTCCCTAATCAACTCATCAAAAATTGCCATTATGCACTATTGAAAGGTGGTGGATGCATTACATAACCCGAATGCCATTCTCTAATATGTGAATGTTCTATAAGGACATGTGAAAGTTGTCTTCTCCTAGTCTTCTAGGGCAATAGGAATTTGAAAGTAGCCTAAAAAAGCATCCAGAAAATAATAGAACTTATGACCGGACAACCTCTCTAACATTTGGTCGATGAAGGGTAGTGGGAAATGGTCTTTTCTTATTGCATCGTTCAACCTCCGATAGTCAATACAAACCCTCCATCCTGTGACTGTTCTTGTAGGGATGAGTTCATTGTTCTCATTAGGCACCACTGTCATTCCTCTTTTCTTTGGCACTACTTGAATCGGGCTCCCCTAAGAGCTATCTGAAATCAAGTAAGTGATCCTTGCATCAAGTAACTTGATTACTTCAGCTTTCATAACCTCTTTCATCTTTGGGTTTAGCCCCCATTGTGGTTGCACCACTGGCTTAAACTCATCCTCCATCAAAATCTTATGAGTATAATAGGATGGATTTATACCCTTAATGTCTGCTATCTTCCAAGCTATCAGCTTCTTGTACTTTTTCAACAACTCAATAAGTCTAGCCTTCTACTTAGAAGACAGACTAGCATTCAAAATAATTGGCAACTATCTCCCCTCCACCAAATATCTATACTCAAGATGATTTGGGAGAGGCTTGAGTTCCAAAACAGGTGGATCAACCACTGAAGGCTTCATCTTTTCTTCCTTAGGCATCTTAATTGTTTCATACACCTGACTTTTAAATGGCTTGCTTGCTTTATGATGAGCTAGCTGCTCCATTGCTTTCGGATTCTCAGGACTTTCCTGCACCAAACACAACTCAAGAGGATCCTTGGAAATAATTTTAGTAACAAAATTTATGGTTTCATGTTCAACAACATCATTGCATGAATCCACCTCATTAAGTGCAAGTGGATGCTTCATAGCATTAGGAATATGAAAAATAACTTTCTCACCACCCACTCTCAAAGTCAAAGTACCATTATAGACATTGGTAAGGGTGTAGGCTGTATTTAAAAAAGGCCTACCAAGGATAAACGAAACATCTGCATCTTCATCCAGATCGATGATAACAAAATCATTGGGGAAAATGAAATCCTTGACTTTTACTAACACATCCTTTATGATACCATGAGGGTAAACTAGCAATTTATTGGCTAATTGAATTGTCATAAGTGTTGGTTTAGGTTCTGTAATACCTAATTCCTTAAATACCTTGTAGGGCATAACACTTATGCTAGCCCCCAAGTCAGCTAAAGCCTTTTCTATTTTAAAGTTACCTATGAAGCATGGAATATTGAAACTACCAAGGTCTTTTAATTTCATAGGTAACCTTCTTTGCAAAATTGCAAAACTCTTTTTTGACAAATGCACCAAAGATACTTCTTCAAGCTTCCTTTTATTAAAAAGGAGGTCTTTTAAGAATTTAGCGTATTTGGGCATTTGCGATAAAGCTTTATCAAAAAGATTATTAATATGAAGTTGCTTAAAAAGTTCAACAAACTTACCAAACTAAGCATCGATTTTGTCCTTATTCAACAAACTTACCAAACTTGAGGTTGATACTGCCTTACCATCGGGGTAGGCTCTTGTGTTGCTTTTTCTTTCTCTTTCTCCACTGTTGCCTTCTCTCTCGATGTAACTTCCTTTTCAGCTTCTTTATCATTAGCATCCTATGCCTATGCCTCTTTCTCAACCACCTTTTGTTCTTCAACAACACCCCCTTGAACTTGCTTTCCACTCCTTAAAGTGATTGCTTTCAGCTGTTCCTTTAGGTTTGCCTTAATGTTGCTAGGCAAATTTCCTTGCGACCTCTCACTAAGTAGCTTAGCAATCTGCCCCATCTGGTTCTTTAAATTATGAATGGAGGCTTATTGATTCTTGAGTGCTTTCTTAGCTACTTTATGCCTTTGATAAGAAGACTAAATGAATTTCTCCACCATCTCTTCCAAAGGAATCTTCTTAGGTGGAGCTTATTGGTATTGAGGCTGCTGCTGAAATCCAGGTGGAGGTCATAGCTTAGACTGATTACTCTATGAGAAATTCAAATGATTCCTCCACCTTAGATTATATGTATTACTGTAGGGTTATTCTACTGTTGTCTAGGCAAGTTATCAACATAATCCACCTACTCCTGCCTAACAAAATGATTGCCATTCTGGCAATCCTAGGTTTGGTGTCCACCCCCACATCAATCACATGACATCACTTGAACTAACTTCCTTGAAGAGGAGGCTAACGAATCAATCTTCTTATTTATTGCCTCCAATTATGCAGTCAAGGCTACAACAGGGTCCAGTTGATGTGAACTACCTGCTCTCAATCTTCCTTGTTCCCTTGAGACTTGCCACTCATAGTTATTTAAAGCCATGTCTTTGATTAAATCCCTTGCTTGTTCAAGAGTCTTGCTATTAAAAGAAACATTAGCTGTAGCATCTATGGCTTGCTTGCTTGTGTAATTCAAACCGTTGTAAAAAGTTTGAATTTAAAGCCACAGTGGAAGCCCATGATGTGGACACTTCCTTAGCAAATCCTTATGCCTTTCCCAACCATCATACAGTGTCTCACCATCTTATTGTAGGAATGATGAGATGTCATTTCTAAACTTTGTTGTCTTAGAGGGTAGGAAATACTTCTCCAAGAACTTCTTAGCCAACTGGTCCCAAGTGGTGAAGTGACCAAGTGGAAAAGACTTTAGCCATTTCTGGGGCCGCTCCATAAAAGAGAAAGGGAACAATCTTAACCATATAGCATCATCTGATGCTCCATTGATCTTAAAGGTATCGCAAACCTCTAAGAAATTCTCCAGGTGATTGTTAGGATCCTCATTAGGAAACCCATCAAACTAGCAGTGCTACCATATCATTTGTATGGAATTTGCCTTGATTTCAAAGTTGTTGTTCATCACTACTAGTCTCCTGATGCTAGACTCGATCCCTTAAAGAGTGGGCCAACTAAAGTCCAACATTGTTCTTAGTTCATTGTCCTTCATTATTTCTATTTCCTCCTTTTCACTCTCTTCCTCATATTCTTTAGAATTCCCTGGCTTCCCCTCAAAGCTACTTCCTATCTCTTTTTTTTTTTTTTATTTTGATCCCTAGATCAAAAGCAAGTACTCCAGAGGAACTCACTCTGGTCATGCAAATAGAAGAGTATCTAAAATAATAGTAGATAAAAAAGAACAAATGCTTAAAAATAAGAAAATAAAAACTAAATCAATAATCTCTATTTTATTGCTAATACTGAAAACTGTTGTCCCTGGCAACAATGCCAAAAACTTAATGCATGGTCTATAAGTGTACAGATCGCACAAGTAATATAATGATGAATAGAGTTATCGTTCCACTAGAAACAAGATACAAGTACTAACACAAACTTAAATTATTGTTTAGCAAATCAAAAGTTTGAGTAATGTTTAAATTAAAATAACTAAACTAAATTAAGAACTTAACTAAGATAACATAAGTGAGTTGCAAGAGAGAAATTGATGATAGAAGCTACCTAGATATTTGAATCCTCCTAGACCCCATATGTATTTTAGGAATAGAAACTCAACTAAACCAAACACTGAACTGAATTGGCATTCTACTAGGTTAGATTGAAACCTCTCTCAAGCGGTTCAATCCCTAATTACTAAGTATTATAAAGGGAATCTATTCTCAATTTATAATCAAATAGAAACAACATTAAGATCAAAGGATCATAAACCAAAGAATCTTGTAGGTCTATCTCTAACACCCTAATCAATTCTCAACCTTTATGAGTGGTCAATTCTGGCTAAGCTTTCTCAAGACAATTAGCAAGAAAACTAATTCCAATTATCAAGCATGCAATTGACAATTAGAAATAACAAATATAAATCATAAAGATAAATCAATCCAAAATGAATGATTTAATTAATTAAAAACCCTTTCAATCCATACAAAATAATATAGGATTCATCAAATACCTAGGTATTAAGAATTTAGTTCATACTAAAAAAGTAACAAGAATAAAAGATAAAAGATAGAGAAATCAAACAATCCATAGTGGATGAATGATAATCCAAACTCGAATCTTCAATCCTTGACTTGAAACTTGAAGAACTTCGATCTTCACCTTCAATTTTCGCTGCAAAACTCTCTTTTCAGCCTTAGGAAATACTATTGTTCAATGAAAAATCACGAAACCCCTTTAATTCTATCTAAAATTTGCTTTTATAATCTGGGAATTTTACTTGACATGGCCAGTGACATGCCCATGTCACTAGGCATGTTGACGCTCTGAACTCGTGGATCTTGCCTCTTAAGATACGAAAGCGACGTCCATTGAAAATTTGTCCAAAAATGCATAGTTTTTCAATTTTTATCTGCACTTCCAACTCAATTGACCAAGGCATTGTAAAACATAAAGAATTCCTAGAAATACTCTAAAAAAAAAAACACTTGAACAAAAAAGTTAAACTCAATTTAACAATAAAATGCTCTAGAAACAGGAGGTGAAATATAGCAAATTACACACTTATCAGGTGCAATGATTTCACTATCTCCCAACATACTTAAAGAGAATTGTCAAGCCAATGTTTACACACCATCCAAAAGTTTTCCTAAAGCTAAGGTTAGGCAATGAGCCTTTATTATGCAAAGTGATGCATGAAAGTCCAATTATACTTAATGAACTAAATAGAGATTATTTTTAAAAAATTTTTCCTTAACCAAATAGTAATCCTTTTATTTTCCTTTTTATTTTAAAAAAGATGGCAACTAGTCCCAGTGGAATTGCCAGTTGCGAGGCCTCACCCGAGCACCGGCCTGATCTACTAAAGGGAATCGAGGATGCTTATTCGGGTTTAGATTCATGATGGAACTCTTGGGTTTAGATTGGTTTTTGAAAATGATTTTGGGAGTTGCCACCCTAATTTATTTTTAAATGGGAAAATTAAGGAAAACCTAATTGTGTCTCCAATTCATTAATTTTAGTTAATTAATTTGCCCAACGATAAAATCACTAGTCTCGAATCAGGTTGAGCTCAAGGACTATGTTTTTTATTAGATTTGGCTCTTAAGTTTAATTTGACTTTGAAAAATTGATTTCATGAATGACAAATATTATATGGCAATTATAATATCATGATTAATGTATGAGCATGGTATGAGTGTAATGAGAAAATTAAAATGAAACATTCATAAATTACATTAATTAAAAAAGGGAAAGGATATTGATTGGGATTTGAATTTGAGATCTGGATTTAGATTTCAAATGTGCCTACGTAACCTATTAAATGGGGATCAAAACCCATATAGTTCATTCCACGGTTAAGTGGATGGGTTTAGGGGTCAATTAGATTGATTGATTTAATTTGGGTTTGTGAGTGAGAGGAAAAGGCTAATACCTTTGTTTTTAGAGGGCAAAAGATTTTACTAAACCAAAGTTTCATTTTATAAGGACCAAGTGATTAGATTGACTGGGAGATTAGTTAGTTAATTAAAATGATTAATTAACTAATTAGTATGAAGAAAAGGATAGATGGATTAATTAATTAGAAAGATTAATTAATTAATTTAGATGAAGGGTGGATTAAGAAAAATAATTAATTTGATTTTGAAAAGTGAAATAATTAATTTGATTTTGAAAAGTGATTAATTAATTAATTAGTTAATTGAGTGATTAATTTTAATTAAAAAAAGAGAGTTTTAGTTAATTAAAAAGATTAATTAACTTGATTAGGGTGAGATAATTAATTAATTAATTAGACAGTGGTTAGAGGGAGAAGAAGAGAGGAATTAGAGGATAACTATCAACTCTAACTCAAGGTGTTTTAAAATGAGGAAATGGAAGGGCTATTTATAGGAAAATAATGTAAGGGTGATTTGGGAAGTGAAAATGTGAAAAGACCTAAAGGATAGGACTATAAAATAATTAAAAAAATCAGAATAGGGGGCATTTTGGACCTTTCAACTCGGGCAAGGGAGACAGCTCTGATGCAGATCCGCGTCAAATATATGTGGCTGCCGTATTTCGTTGGCACACCTAGGCTAGCTTTTCCAGGTATTTTTTCAATTAGTTTTTGAGGCTTCCATATCAATTTTTGAGAGTTATAGAGTTTAAAAATCTTATCAATTAATGTCGATAAGCTCAAAATCAATTTTAAAATAGCTAAACAGTCAGTTTGAGAGAAAATCCGATCAATTTTAGAAAAATACTGCCTGATATAGAAAGTCTGATTTGGGTGGAAAAAGTGACAGCGTCTAAAAAATCAATTATCCTTGTACTAATGTAACTAAAAGTCCATTTTTTACTATAGGGGCACACTATAGGGGCACTACCCTCTGCCACCCCCCCCCCCCCCTCCCAAAAGGGGCGTTACCCCTTTAACCCCTGCCAGCTAACCAGTTAGTAGGACCACTGTACTGGCTTTGCATAGCGTATTAATCTTAGCAGGTGTTAAACTGCAACCAAATAATGAGGATGTAAAATTAAAGATTCACAAGCATTGCTACAGAGAGCTCTATAGAGCCGCAAAGCCCTTTGTGGCAACTCCAATGAATTCTCCTATTTTTATGATCTCACATTGAAATTTTAGTGTTTTCCTCATTCAATCTTTTCCCTTTATATAGAGAGCCTCTGCACACTTCAAAGGGCCAACTTTTAGAGTTTGAAAAACTTTAACTCCAAAAAAACTACTTTGCATTTACTCCTTGCTTTGCAAAGCAAGTTGGGGGGTTTCTCCTTGATTCCTACTCAACTAGTTAAAGGCTTTCTACCTGCCTATTCAAGGTAAGCCTATTGCCCGAGGCTCGTGTTGGGAGGTTTCTTCTTGATTCCTACCCAACTAGTTAAAGGCTTTTTGCCCGCCTGTTTGAGGCAAGTCTATTGCCCAAGGCTTGTGTCTGCTGTCTGAGGCAAGCACCGTGTCGTCCTAGGCTAGTCATCACAAGAAGTCTAAGAACAGTTGCCGCCCACTGTTAGAGGCTAGCCGCCACTCACCATCTGAGGCAAGCCACCATGCCATCCAAGGCTAGTCAATGCTCGTCATCTGAGGTAAACTGCTTTTCTTTTTTCTATTCCTTTTTTTTATATTATTTATTATTTTCCCTTATTGTAATTTGTGTTGTAAGGCTCATTGCCTAATCCTTGATTCACTAAAGTAGTTAATTAGAATCTGACTTAATTAACTCCACTTGGTAATCAATTGGTTAAATCAATCAACTCAACCCTCTTTTAATCAATCAATCAAAACATGATAAAATAGCTAGACTAAGCTAACCCCTTCATAAGAAGGGAGGATTGCATGGATCCTGATTCCTATTCAAAAGGATACGCAGGCATACTTTGTTCAAGCATCGAATCCAATTAAAACTAACCAACTTTCCCCCTCTATCACTTTCTTCACTTACTTTATTTTATTTTATTTTTCTTTCTTATTAAGCTTAGTTTAGAGAATGTGTGACTTTCCTAAGACCCAAAAGGGCTAAAGGAGGTATCCCCTAAGTTTGGGATTTTATTGTAATGTTAACTTTCTCTTATTTCAAACCTTAACTGTGTTTTTACTTTATTGTTGAAATAGATGAGTTGAATGATCATGCATATTATAAATTGTTCATGCATTTTAATTTGTTCATGAAATATATTTTAAGTCACTCTTTTTATTAATTGGCGAAACTTATTTTGTTAAGATAAACTAAAAACCTAGTCCCTGAATCCTCTTTGGTTTCGAGGTTAGTGGTCTTTTTTTCCTTTAAGTAATAATTGGAATCAAATGGGTTTTTTCCTTATACTTTCCCAAATAAAAATAAATTAAGGTGGCGACTCTAAAAATAATTTTCAAATCAATCAAAGATAAGTCTGAAGGCTTCCCCGTAAGTTCTTTCCCAAATGAGTATTTTGATTTCCTTTAGCAAATTAGACCAACAAATTAGACCCGTGCTCAGGTAATGCCTCATAATAATTTATGCATAGCCTAAGGGACCCATCTTTCTTCTTTGCAAACAACACATGTGCTCCCTAGGGTGAACCACTAGGCCTTATATGTCCCTTATCCAATAACTCTTGGAGTTAAACTTTCAACTCCCTTAACTCAACAAGCACCCTCTTGTACGGGGGCATCAATATCAGTTGAGTGTCTGGCAATAGCTTAATGGTAAATTTTAGCTAGCGATCGGGTAGTAACCCTATCAATTCATCAGGAAACTCCCATACAATGGGTATGTCATCAATATAACTTGAAGTCTTTTCTAAGTCTTCCATATGGGCCAAAAACACTTGATAGTCCTTTCTCATTAGTCATCTTGCTCCTATAGTAGATATATACCTATTGGTAGAATTCACATTTACTTGTTGATAACTAAACTCATTCCCAGACTAAACCCAATAGCAACCCCTTGGCCTTTTGTAACTTAGGGTATTGATGTCATCAAAAAGATAAGTCCCAAATCTTCTAATGGGCCAGAATACATCTTGGTGGCAATTGATTATTTTTCAAAATGGGTTGAAGCAGCTCCTTATCAAGTGCTAACTTCTAAGAAAGTGGCTCATTTCATCCAAACTGACATTTTTCATCAGTTTGGAGTACCTTTCAAAATTATCATAGATAATGTTTTCTATTATGCTTCCATACCTAACTATCATCATGATGACCATGACCAAGAGGAATTCTAATTATTAAATTAGCATCTCTCTAGTTGAAGATGTAATGCACAATATCTTTATCCCATTCTCTTGTATTAGGTAGCATGAGAGAGTCTACAGTAGTTGGTTGAAGTTCAGGTACCATATCTATTTCTATAAAAGCATTAGATGAGTCAGGTAGCTAAATGAAGCCCCATATTTATATGGTAAAACCTAAACCCACCCACTAGAACACACCATTCTTTGGCAAGTCTTGATTAGGAAGAACACTTCGCCAAGCAAAGCTTGGATTGGCTCCCAACTTAGCTTCAAGAAAGTATAGCTTGGGAATTATTTTGCCTTATAAATTTAACAACTAATGAATCTAGATTTGCCAATAATCTCTAGCGCTGCTTACAAAGAAGAGATAGGATAAATTCATCAAGACTTTTAAAATCTAATCCACCTTTATTATTATGAAGACACAAATGCTTCCAACCCATCCATCTTACTCCATAATTACCATTCCCACTATTGCCGTGCCAAACATTCATTAATCTCTTCAAGTCATCATCTAAACCCATGGAAGAAAAAGTACACTCATTGAGTAGGTGGGCATTCCTTAGGCAACACTTTTTAATAAAATCTCTTTACTAGCTCTTTAGAGAGACCTTTTTTTTTTTTTTTTCTAGCCCTCTAATCTTTGCTTTATTTTTGGTTTAATATTGTCACATCCTAACTTCTGGAGATATGATAGTCTTAGAACATGGGGAGACATAAGGTCACCCACACCTGTAGAACCCACTTACGCACATATAAACACTACCTAGGATTGTATCAATACCTCATGCATTAACTTGAATAACCAATAATAAAGGAAATCTTTAATTAGTGGAAGAATAGTTTAATAAACTTAGAATACAATCCATAAGAAAAGATTAATTCTAGACTCAAATAAATCATCAAATAAATATTGTTTCAAAATAAACTCCTAAACTAGAATTCCTAGGGCCATCTAAAAGTGATTCTTGCATATTATAATATAAAAATAGACTCGGACAAGGAAGTTTCCTAGGCAGAGTAGATTGCTTAAGCTATCACCTTGCCTCCTCATAATGCTCACTTAGAAACCACACAAGAAAAAGAGATGAGATAGATGATCTTAATGAGTAAACAATATAGCTTACATAATAACAAATATCACTTAGAAAGGGTTCATAGCTCATAGTCCATGATTCATAACTCATTGTTCTTGGTTTGCAATTTAGCAAGGTTCGCAGATATCAAACTTATAACTTGTATCATATAGAGTGAAAACTACTGCCTTGTTCGCTCATAACATAAATATAGAGTGAAAACTGCTGCCTTGTCCACTCGTAACATAAATATAAAGTAAAGGTTGATGCCTTGTCCACTTGTAACATTAATATATAGTGAAGGCTACTGCCTTGTCCATTGGTAACATAAAGGAGAGGTAACAATAGCATTGAAGAATAAAATCACATGTAAAATGGCAGCAATGGAAGTTTAGCTTATTGAATAAAAGATAAACTTGAATAAAAGATAAACAACAGTGTGGTTCTAGAAAGAATGTAAGGTAAGGCAACATTCACAAAGGTTCTTTCTTATTAATAAATGATCAATAATAGTTTCAGACCAATTGTCCTTTGGCAACCTAAGCTTAATAAAGAATTCATACGATTATAATTGAAAATAGATAAGAACTTGGGTTTCAAGAATCTTGAAGGTTCACATATTATTATAACTTGTACTCGTAACATGAACATAATGTTTACTCACTTTGTAGTTCCTTAGCTCTCAATGTCTATAGCCCTTGTACCTCTAACAATCCTCAACCTCTAACATAGCATTATAATTCAATACTTAGCATTTGGTTAACATCATGATATTCTATCTCATAACTAACCCATGCACATATATCATTCACATATACTTGGAGTTGAACTTAGAAGTGCACTCATCACTTACACATAACATGTTAACTTTGCCTTCTTAGACTCACATGAAGTCTCATAATAACTCATACCAATACTTTTCTAAAGCCAAACATAATAAATCATGATCTTAATATCAATTCAATTCGACTTCTAACTTGGTACACTTAATACTTTCCATATATATCAACTTAACAAGTAAATCTTAATAGAGTCTTACTTGTCTCGTTTGACCAAATCATACAATCAATCTCATATTCAATTTAAGGTTACACATATTAGCCAAACATGTCAATTTGTCTTTGGAAACCCTAGGTATAGTTGAATCACTCTAAGTGTTTCCTAGAGCTACTCTTTCAACCAATATGCAATTAAATCATGTATCATTCATATTTATATATATATATATATATATATATATATATATATATATATATATATATATATATATATATATATATATATATATATATATTAACAATCATTAAAATGTATCACACAAAAATTATAGGCCTTGGGATCAAAATCCCAAGGTAGGTTGAACCACATATTAGGGAAAAATCATGGATTTTCTTACTTTTTGCACTTTTTGATTATTGTAGTAATATATAAACGCATGATTTAAAACAATATTTTTCATGGAAACATAACAAAAATCAGTTTAGGACACAAAATCACATAAATTGGCCTCCTTATTCATATGCATGAAAATTTCAACTTTTAGGGTTTAGGGTTTACCTTTGATAGATTTGTGAAGAAAGAGTTGTGCTTACAGTTGAAAATCGGTTTCTCCTTCAAAAAAACAACCTAGGATGAATTTAACAAGAAGAAAAATAGTAAATATATAGCCCCATATGAATTATTCATGAGTAGTTTCATAAAAATCAAATAGTAGCTTGGAAGAAGAGAAAAACTTATGAAGACAATCACAAAATCACAAGGTTTGGCGGCACCTTGTGAATTTCGGTTGAAAGAGAATTTTGTGTAAAAAATATGTTGAATAATAGAATGGAGGCTGCCATATGCTAGGGTGGCCAGAGTTAAGGTTAAAAATTAGAGTTTTGATGCAAAATTACAAGTTTGCTATTAATGAGCTATGTTAGGAGTGTTTTGTTGTGTTGGGCTTTTGGTGAATTGGGCCTGTATTCTAATTTATGGGTTGATTATAAATAATTAAAAATAAAATATTTTGCTTCTTATTTGCATTAAAATCCCCCTGAAATATTTAATTTAAAATATTTTAGAAATGCTCATAAAAATTATTTATGCTTAAAAATTGCTTTGTGAATGAAAATTCACTTTGTATGCAATAAATCATTTTATGCATTTGCACTTCACATAAATTAGCTATTTCATGTTCAAATTTTATATTACGCATATTGGAACTAGTTTAACATGCCACTTGCTTATAAATCACATAGCATATGAAATTTCATGAAAAACATGCCACTTGCTCATAAATCACATAGCATATGAAAATTCATGAAAGCACACACTTTGTCATAGTAGTTTTAAATCAAGTAGTTTTTATCATAAAACTCCTAGGGTGGGTGTAAGACAAATAGTCACCTTATCATAGACTGTGATGAGGAACAATGGGACTAATTAATTCACTATTTTGAAACACTACATAGGTCACTATAAATACACAAAGCATAACAAGGTTAACCCATTTATAATCAAAGCCCAATGCACTTATCATGTTATTGAGAAAATTCCATTCAATAAGGTCATAGGCCTTCAACATATCTGGCTTGAAAGCAATCTATCCTTCTTTACCATCACATGTCTATGATTAAATGATCCAAAACAAATGCACTTTGAGTTGGAGAAATTACCTCATCAATGATGTCGTTCATTCTATTTGTAAGCAGTTTGGCCATAATTTTATACACCACATTGCATAAAGCAATGGGTCTCAAATCAGCAGGGAACTCTAGGGTTTTTCTTTTTAGGAAAGCGAATAATGGATGTTGCGTTAAGATCACTTAGGAAATGACCTTCATTTAAACAAGACAAACAAAATCTGGTTATGTTTGAACCTACCACATCCCAATAATGCCCAATAATTGAAGGAATGGTGGAGCTAATCACAATGGAAGTAAGGTGGTGGGGTGAAATTTCAAGCATTTTAAAATTTTACTTCACCCAATTAGATCTAAGCATTAATTTAAGTAATCAATTAATTTGTGTGTAAAACACATATGCAAAGAAAAAATAAGGAAGAGTAATCATATTACCTCTTGAAGGTTTCTTCTTTCTTTAACAAAGAGCTCCCTAAGTGTGAAGCCTCTAGATCATCCACACCTAGCTCACCTTCAAGTTTCCCTTTATTTTTTTGGGTGTTCTTGAATCCTTCTCTTGGTTGCCCAATTTTGATTTAAGATCTTCCTTAAAAACCTTTAGGAAGATAAAGTTTCTCTTTGATTGTTTTGGATTAAACTCACTTTCAAATTACAAGCAATTTTGTTATTTCTAATAGCAATATGTGCCCTATGAGCCATATAATAGTTATGTAATAGTAGATATTAATTCCCAATGGCCATATATATATATATATATATATATATATATATATATATATATATATATATATATATATATATATATATATATATATATATATATATATATATATATATATATATATATATATATATATATATATATATATAATGTGAAAAGGGTTTCATATTATTGAATATAGTCCTTAAGTATTTGTAAGAGGATCTATTCTCAAGTGTTGAGAATATGGGAGATATATCGCTTTTGTACAAATATTTTAAATATGTCATGGTCATAGGATTAATGACTGGGCATCATTAATTCCGGAAGACTATCACCTTTGTTTATTTTCTATAGTCAGTATGTGATATGGATGATTTTAGAGGCAGCGAGTCTTATACTACTTGATATGTGATGTCCATACAAACATGTAGATATTCATAAGATGAATAGTTGAACTATGACGTTAGATGATAACAATATGGGGTTTTACTACTTGTCAATTATTTATCATCTAGGTCATAATAGTGCATAAAATCCTTTGGCTTGAAGGATACTATATCTCGTACTTAGGTAGTTAGAATTTATTACGGCTTACATAAATGTACTATTCATATACGGATATATGGCATGTGATAGTTTTAATTTGTTATATATGGAGATAAGTGAATATCAAGATAGAATTCATTACCTAGGGTAAATAAGATTAAGATCCTATGCTATTTAGTTATTCTTGATAACTAAAGCTCCTGGCTATGATAGATAGATTCACTAGAAAGAGTTTTTAGTAGGAATCTAATCTCATCAAGAATTAGAACCAAGATAAGGACATAGAATTGAGGCTCATTGGGGTTTGACATAAACTATTACCCTAGTCGAGATTGGGATCATTATAGTGCAAGATAATTTATGATCGATAGTCCATATGATGTTTAAAGTTATTAACTATAAACATTCATTTCTAATTAAGTAGTCATGATATGGGATGCTAGCTATCACTCATGACTTATGGGACTAAGTGTGAAGTGGGAATTTCACATTAGTAGAGAAAAATATTTTCTCATTCCCATTGCTAACTGGACATGAACCTAGAAAGTCACACACCCAATAGTGATCACCTTCCAAGTGTAAAAGGTTTACCATAATAATAAATTAAAGTATTTAATTAATTGATTAGTGGGAAAATGATTAAATATGTAATTAAATTTACAAGGACCCTAGTATGTCTTGTTGTTTAATCTATAAAGGTTTCTATTCAATTAAATCTTAATTTGTAGATGATGTAAATGAGAAAAATTAAATTAAAAAATGATTTAGACTAAATCAAAGACATAATTTTAAGCTTAGTGAAAACCCTAAACACATGAAATGTGGCCTAAGCCCATATGTGATAGCGTTAAAAGGCAATTTAGGGGTTAGAAAAAATTCACTATTAATGAGCCCATGTGATGGGTTTAGGGGTTAGAGAATTTTCTACTAAGGTTAAAATTATAATTACATCTTTTGGCTAATGGAAATGTCCATTTTATCCCTAAAAGATAAAATGGTCATTTCACCATTTGAAGAAGCAAAGTTCAACTTTGCCCCTTCACCTAATGAAGAGCTAAAAGGGTGCAATGGTCTTTTGGTGCAAAGACTTAATGATTAAGTCTTCTAAAGGATATAAAAGATTTGAGTTTTTATGTTGCAAAGAAGAAAACATCATTTTTGTATTTTGAAGCATTTTGAGAGAGAAAAGAAAAATGAAGAAAGTGTTTCTTCAATTTCTTTTGATCTTCAATTCTCTTCTTTATTCTTTGTGAAAGAATAAATGCTTGCAAATTGAAAATGTGTTTAGTCCAAAACAAACCAAAGAGAAACCTTAACATCCTAAAGGTTTTTGAGGGAAAATCTTGAATCAAAATTGGAAAACCAAGAGAGTGATTCAAGAACACCAAAGAAACCATGAGGAAACTTGAAGGTGAGTTAGGTGTGGATGAACTAGAGGCTTCATACTTGGGAAGCTCTTTGATAAAGAAAGAAGGAACCTACAAGAGGTAATAGGATTCTCTTCCCTCTTCTTTATATGCATATATGTTTTACATGCAAATTAATTGATTGCTTGAATGGATGTTTGGACTAAAAATAAGTGAAGTGAAATTTTAAAATGTTTGAAATTTCACCCCACCACCTTGCTTCCGTTGCTTTTGGCTCCACCATTCCTTCAATTCACAAAGAACTAAGAAAAAAGAATTGAAAATTAAAAGAAAACTTGAAGAAACTCTTTCTTTTTTTCTTTTTCTCTCAACTTCTTTCTCTTTAAAATTGTTTCAACTAGAAAATGATGTTCAACCCCTTAGAACATAAAAACTCATAGCTTTGATCTTTTAGGGGAAAAATGGACTTTGCCACATCAAGTGGTGAAATGACCATTTTATCCTTTAGGGGAAAAATGGACATTTCTATTAGCTAAAAGATGTAATTATAATTTTAACCTTAATGAAAATTCTCTAACCCCTAAACCCAACATATGGGCATATGAATAAGTGAATTTTCTCTAACCCCCTAAAGCCATCTTATGTGTTTAGGGTTTTCACTAAATTTAAAATTAAGTCTTTGATTTAATTAATCCAAATCATATTCAATTTAATCTTTCTTATTTGTATCATATACAAATTAAGATTTAATTGAATCGAAACCTTTTTAGATTATACATCAGGACATGCTAGGGTCCTTGCAAATTTAATTACATGTTTAATTATTTTACCACTAATCAATTAATTAAACACTTTAATTAATTATTATGGTAAATCTTTTATGCTTAAAAGTTGATCACTATTAGGTGTATGACTTTCTAGGTTCATGTCTGATGAGGGACAAAATATGTTGTACCATGCCTAGGCCCAATAAGTGGTATAAGATTAGTCAAGCCCAGTTCGAGGAAAAAGTAATCCATTCCTTATCTATATAGCAAATCCATATTGAGTTAGTAAAGGCAATAGAAACTTAGTATCCATTTAGAACTAGAATCTCATACTCCTTGTCCAAATAAAGGAAGGAAGTATTATTTATAAATACCTTAGTTATAAAGCCTAAAAGCATATTGAAGGACATTGTACTTCGATTACACTTAATAAAACTCCCCTGAATAATCAGCTTATTCAATTCAACCTTGTTCTATTTTATTTAGTCCCATTCTATTTAGTTCATCCAATTAGTTATTATTTGGTTGAAATTGGCTCGATCAATGTCTAATTAGTAATGGGAATGAGAAAAAATTTTTCTCTACTAATGTAAAATCCCCATTTCACGCTTGGTCCCATAAGTCGTAAGTGACAGCTAGCATTCTATATCATGACTACCTAATTAGAAATGAACATTTATAGTTGATTACTTTAAACATTACATGGACCATTGATCATAAATTATCATGCACTAAAATCCCTTCATTAAAGATCCCAATATTGGCTAGGGTAATGGTTTATGTCAAACCCAAATGTGCCTCAATTCTATGTACTTATCTCAGTTCTAATTCTTGATGAGATTAGATTCCTACTAAAATTTTTTTCTAGTGAATCTTTTTGTCTTGGCTAAGAACTTAAGTATTAAGAACAACCAGATAACATAGGATCCCAACATTATTAACTCAAGGTAATGAATTCTATTTTGGTGATCACTTATCTCCATACATAACAAATTAGAACTATCACATGCCAAATATCTATACATGAATAGAACGTCTATGTAAGTAGTAATAAATCCTAATCACCTATGAATGAGATACAGTATTCCTTAAATCAAAGGATTATATGCACTACTATGACCTAGATGATAAATAATTGACAAATAGTAAACCTCATATTATTATCATCTAACTTCACAGTTCGACTATTCATCCTATGAATATCTATGTATTTCTATCGACATCATATGTCAAGCAGCATAAGACTCACTACCTCTATAATCATCCATATCACATATTAATTATAAAAAACAAACAAAGGTGATGGTCTTCCAGAATTAATGATGCCTAGTCATTAATCTTATGACCACAAACATATTTAAAATATTTATACAAAGGCAATCTGTCTCCCATATTCTCAATACTTGAAAATATATCTTTTTACAAATACTTAAGGACTATATTGAATAATACGAAACCACATTATGAATATATTTATTATGCCATTGGGGATTATTATCTACTATTATGTAACAATTATATAGCTTCTAGGACAATACTGCTATCATTAATGCTAAAAAACCTGAGGATTTAACCCGTCCAAGCGATTTCTATGGAAGCATTAAGAAAAGAGCTGTCTTTACTTCTCCATGATCAAAAGGCTTGAGAAGTTCAACATTTTATTCTCTAGTGATAACCAATTTGACCTTACTCCAAATGCGATCACCTTTACTACATGTTGAACTGAATAATTCTTTAAAATAGTTGAAAATATGACCTTAAATACCCAACTCCCTGTCCAGCCAATTTCCATCCTCATCTTTAAGATGATCAAAAGTATTTTTCTTCTTTGGAGCTAATGCAAATTGATGAAAAAATTTAGAATTAGAATTACAACACTCTACAACTAATGATACTTAGCTCTTTGACGAAAAATCCTTTTTGTTGTTCAATAAGGTTTTGAAGCTTTAGGGATAGAGCTTGAAACTCTTGAAGAGAATTTGAATCCTATAACAACTTAAGCACACAAAGCCTTCCTTTATAGATAGCAATTTCTTTTTTAAATTTCTAGAAAACATCATTGCCCCATTGTTGTAATTGTTGACCTATATGAAAGATCTCGCTATGTAAATCCCTAGAACCATCTGTTCCCTAAATTTCATTTACCACACGATCACAATCCTCATCCTTAAGCCAAGCACTCTTAAATCTGAACCTCTTTTCCTTTTTTCAATGATTAGAAGAAAAAAATCAAGAAAAAGTGTTGTGTGGTTAGAGGAATAAGTATCTAGATTGAATACCTAAGCATTATTAAATATAGAACACCAATTTGCATCAACCAAAACTCTATCAAGTCTCTCCTCCACCCAAGCCTTTGTACCTTTAATCTTCTCCCAAGTGTACGCAAAACCCACCATTCGTAAATCATATAAATTACAATCATTGATGGCTTGAGAGAAACCTTTGATCAAGTGAGTTGGATGAGGCAAATTGCCCATTTTTTCATTTTGACAAAGCAAATCACTGAAATCACCTAGGATACACTAGGGCTTAGTTGATTTGGACTTCAAACTTTGAAGGAGATGCCAAGACTCTTACCTGTGATGTCTCTCAAGAAAGCCATAATAACATGTAAGTCTCTAATTTTGCATCCCATCAACATTAACAGATATGTCAATATGGGTCCTTAAGAAACTTACAAGGTGGGCCATGTGTTTTTCTTTCCAAAATAAAGAAAGACCACCACTCAAACCCACACACTATCAACAAAAAATAGGCCCTCAAAGCCCACATTTGTTTTTATTTGTTCAACTTAACTTCTACCAATTTTTACCTCCATTAAGAAAATAAAATAGGGCTTTTTCATGAACACAAGGTCTAATAATTCTTGAATTGTTAGTGGACTGCCCAATCCATGAGAATTCCAGTTTATTGTGCTCATTGGACCTAGCAGACCTAGGATCTAGAGACCACGAATAACAAGTTTTTTGAAATTTCTAAATTAATCTCATGGCCTAATTCAATAGGCCAACATGTTCATTATCTTCCTCCTAGTTGACCATTATCTTCATTTTTGCTATAAATATACACAAATGCCATATTAGTCTCGCCATCAATTATGATAACATCACAATTTCCATCTTTTTCGCCCTTAATCACTCCATTCCTTACAACATTAGAATCTTCAGTATTGGCATATTGCGGATTTTTAGGAGGAATTGGTGGGCTTGCGATAACTTGCATGGAACTGTCTTTTTTTGTTTTTTCAGTGTCAACATTGTTACCATCCGATACCTCACATAACCATATGGCACCAAGTTAGATTTTCTCCTCAAAGGAGCACGAAGCCATAAACCATAAGCTTTTATAATGGATGAATCTGAGGCAGCATATGATTTTTCACAGAATTGTTTAGAATGAACAATTATACCAAAAAAAAACAAAAAAAAGCAGAAAGTATTGAACATCTCATACTTAAAAGTAATTCATACCCAATTAACCCCTTTCTTCTTAATATGCATTTTGCATTTGATAGGCTTGCGAATATATATATATATATATATATATAACCCTTTGTTATGCATATAACTTTGCCATTTCCCTCCAAAATTATTGGGATCACTCTCAATGAAAACACCAATATAATTGCCAACTTGTTTTGCCACCTCTGGCAAATCAGATACCTGAACTCAAAATTCTATCATGAACAATGGGACTTTAGTGGGTTGTTCTCCTTCCTTAAGGTGCCAGCACAGGAGGGTGTTGTTCAAATGACCAAGGCCATTTTTAATTATGCGTTGCACATCCCTTTCATGAAAAAATTGGAAGAGATATAGGTTGGCTTTCAAATCCTTGACTCTCATCCCATGAACTGGATGCCAAACAGAGGCTAGCACATTTTTCACAGTTGCAAAATTGATACTTTTGTTCATTAGAAATTGATCTATAATAGCCCAACATAGATCCACTAAGTCACCATCATCTTCTCCATGAGAATCATCAACCTCGACCCCACCTTTTGCTTTGTCATCTAGGGTCACTTTAGCATAAAGATCCTCAATCTCATACATAATAGAACTTTAGCTTACCATGAAGAGAAGATGACAAAAGGAAGACACAAGGAAAACAAAAGATAAGAGTAGAACTAGTTACACTACAAACAAAAAAAAAAAAAAAAACAATTTACCTACTAAAAATTTTGTTGGTAAATTATGTTATTTTAGTCGGTAATATATATAGCGATTATTTACTGACAAAAAAATTTAGTCAGCATTTAGCTTGTCGGTAATACAATTTATAGACTGAATACAAAACTGTCGGTAATTACCAATGAAATTTTAGTCAGTAAATTATTTTTATGTTGTTGGTAAAATAACTTTATCGTTGGATTTTTTTTTTGAGACAATTTACCGACTAAATTTTTAGTTGGTAATCTGTTGGTAAATTTTTATTTTTTTTAAAAATAAAAAAAGTCAGTAATTTATCGATAAAGTTTAAATAAATATTTTTCAAAAGTAAATATTTTGTCGGTAATACGTCGATAATTTTGTAAATTAATTTTTAAAAAATAAAACATTTTGTCGGTAATCCATCGGTAAAATTCTATTTTTTTAAAAAAATACATATTCTTCAAAAAATAAAAATAATAATTTAAAAAATTAACATTTTTAGAGTGAACATGAAAATTAAGAAATAAAAATTTATAAAATAAATTAGGAAGCTTAAAGAATATAAAAAAATGACTAAATTAAAAAAACTAAATTAAAATTATATTTCAAAACTACAAAAAGAATGAAATGAAGTTAAAATTAAGAGATAAAATAATAAGAGTAAAAAAGAAAAGGTAAGATAAATAATTTATTAAATTTATTTTTTTGTTTACTAAATTTATATAAAAAAATTTAATAAAAAAATTAAATTTAAGATAGCAAATAATTATTTTTTAAAAAATCACATTAACACTTTTTTATGCTATAAACAATTTAAGAAATATAAATAATAAATTATAAAAACTGAAAAATAAAAAAATTGAAATAAATTTAATAAGTTTTTTGTATTGAAGGGTTTGAAATTTAAGAAATAAAATAGAAAAAAAAAAAGAATATGAAACAAAGAGTATATGAGTATTAAAGAGTATGAAAATATTAAGTGATGAAAAAGAAAATGAAAAAATAATTAAAAGAGAAAGAAACAAAAAGAAATTTTATTTGTGAGAAATGGAGAGAATAAATTGAGAGAAATATAAGAAAAGGGAAAGAGAAGGAGTGTGGGAAAAAATGATGAGAATGAGCCCTTTTATATTTTTTTTTACGCCATTTACCGATTAATTACTGACTAAATTTTTGCCGATAAATTTTTTAAATAAAAATTTGGAGGGAAATTTTCCTCCAAAATTTTCATTTACCGATAAATTACCGACTAAATTTTTATTGGTAATTTATTTTTTATTTTTTAAAAATCAAATGAAAATTTTAGAAGAAAATTTCCCTCTAAAATTTTTATTTACCGACTAAATTTCTATCGGTAATTTATTTTTTTACATCAAATGAAATTTTGGAGGGAAATTTTCCTCCAAAATTTTTATTTACCGATAGATTATTTTGTCGGTAAATTAAAAAAAAAAATCTTTATAATTTACTGACTAAAATATTTGTCGATAAATTCAGCGATAAAATATTTTTATCGTTAAATAGGAAAATTTTTTAATTAAATCAAAAAAAAATTTACCTTTTAATTTACCGACTACAATTTTTAGTCGGTAAATTAAAAAATATTTTGTTTTCCAATTTACCGACTGAATAATATTATCGGTAAATTAGAAAGCTTTTGTAATTGAATTAAAAAAAATTTAGCTTTTTAATTTACTAACTAAACTTTTGGTCGGTAAATTTACTGACCAAAATTTTCGACAGTAATATAATTTTGGTAAATAAAAAAATATTTTATTCTCTAATTTACCGACTAAAAATTTTATCAGTAAATTTACCAACGGAATAATATTGTCGGTAAATTAGAAAGCTTTTGTAATTGAATTAAAGAAAATTTTGCTTTTTAATTTACTAACCAAAAGTTTAGTTGGTAAATTTACCAACCAAAATTTTAGTCAGTAATTTAAAAAAAAATTTGGTAAATTAAAAATTATTTTGTTCTCTAATTTAATGACTGAAAATTTTATTGGTAAATTTACTGACAGAATAATATTGTCGGTAAATTAAAAAGCTTTTGTAATTGAATTAAAGCAAATTCTACTTTTTATATTATTGACCAAAATTTTAGTCGGTAAATTAAAAATTTTTTGTCAGTAAATTAAAAACATTTTGTTCTCTAATTTACCGACTGAAAATATTGTCGGTAAATTTATCGACGAAATAATATTGTCGGTAAATTAGAAAACTTTTATAATTGAATTAAAAAAAATTTTTGCTTTTTAATTTACCAACTAAAATTTTGGTCGGTAAAATTTTAGTCAGTAAAATAAAATTTTTTTGTTGGTATATTAAAAAATATTTTGTTCTCTAATTTACCGACTAAAAATGTTGTCGGTAAATTTACTGATGAAATAATATTACAGGTAAATTAGAAAGCTTTTGTAAATTAATTAAAGAAAATTTTGCTTTTTAATTTATTGATTAAAATTTTTATCGGTAAATTTACAGACGAAAATTTTAGTTGGTAAATTGTCACTAATTTTTTGTGCCATTTTTTTGCATATTATTTAGCGATGAAATTTGATAGTAAGTAATTTTTTGTTAGTAAACCGTCGGTAGTTTGTTGGTAATTAAAAAAAAAAAAAAATTTCATGTGTCGTCGGTATCTTGATAGTAATTTAATAAGTTTACTAATAAAATTATTTTCATCAGTAAATTTTATCGGTAAACTGTGATTTTTTTATAGTGTTAAGAGGTCGAGGAAATCACTTTTCATAGAGAAAAGAGAGTCCTCAAAAAATCGATTATACTGAATTATTATAACATGTTGAAACAAGCTTTTAAATGCAAATGGTCACTTTTTTAATAGTTGTCAAATACGTACTTGATGTGGGTGAAAATAATAATTGGAGAGTTTAATATAAACAGATAAAATTTAAGGGATTCGATAGCTAAATTAGGCAAAGCTTAAGTCCCCAAGATGTGTTTTGTCTTGATTTTTTCTCTGTCTTCTAGTCTGATTCCTCTAAACAATGTTTTGATTCGAAAAGGCAACATAAATTTCATATTGATTTTTACTTTACATTTCCTTTGCATAAATAAAAAATAAAGGATGAAACACTATTTTATAAGGTGGTAAATTTAATTTTTATTTAACAATTTTTATTGTGAGGCTATTATTATTTTTAGATAAGAAAAGGGGATGCCATTGAATTTTTTTCTCGAGTAATTTTGTCAAAATTTGATTATTATTACATTTGGCCCCATGCTAAATGAACATAAAAAATTTAGCCTCCTTTCTTAAATAAAAACTTTTCTCAAATATATTAGGTAAATTTTCTAATTATAATTTTAACAAATAAAATTTTTTACTTTTAAGTCACGATGAAAATGATTGTTAAATTAAGTTGTCTATTATATTAAATTTATATGTTGCATGAAAGTAAATTAAATGCTTAAAATTATTTTAAATAAGAATCTAAGTTTTTCTTGAATTAAAAATTTATTAAAGAAACACTCCACTTGATGATTATTTATAAATCATTTTTTCATTTTCTTATTGCATATTTAATTATTAACTGTGGAGTGTTTGTCTCGTAATTTCAGATTCTAATATACTTTACTAAATTTCCAATGTGCAAAAAAATAAAATTCTTGAACGAGATTCCAATACCCATTCAATAGCCCTTACTATGCTCCAATCGTGGCCCAAGGTTAAGCTGTATTTCATTGCCTTACACTTGTACATTTACATATATATAATATAATTTGAACGAGACTAAAGGAATGGACTCGTCAGCGTACGCGCCAAAATACTTAATAAAATGGGCAGATGATTTCAAACAAAACTATGTTATTCTTTTACACACTGTTCCCTTTGACGGTAACTCTATTACTAATCTTTCAAAGATTCAACGTTCAAATATTCAAAATCCCACACTACACACACCAAAAAAATAAAAAGAAAAGAAAAGAAAGCTCTCTCTCTCTCTCTCTCTCTAGTCTTCACTATTCAATTTGAACGTTTCTCACTTCAATTCAATTCTTTCTTTCTTCGTCTCTACAAAGGTCTTAACTTTGAATACCGTGTGTGACAACTCTGAAAAGCCGCATAACAAACACCGTTTCTCTCTGTTTCTAATTCTCTCTATATATCTGAATTTAATCTTTCTTTTTATATATACCATAGTCCATAGCCACGAAAACATAGTCCATCGCCAAAAAAAACATTACCTCTTTCATTTCATTCTGCTAATTACTTTTACAAAATAATGGTTTTCGGTTGGAGAAGAAACAATCATGCTAAAAAGAAGAAACAGCAACGCAAATCGAATATGGAGTTGGTGATTCCCAATCATTTTCTTTGTCCAATTTCTCTTGGTCTTATGAAAGATCCAGTCACTTTATCTTCTGGGATAACTTATGATCGAGAAAACATAGAAGCATGGCTCGAGTCTGGGAATTTTACTTGTCCTGTAACCAATAAAGTTCTTACAAGTTTGGATCAAATTCCTAATCATTCCCTTAGAAAAATGATTCAAGATTGGTGTGTAGAGAATCGAAACTATGGAGTAGAACGCATCCCAACTCCAAGAGTTCCCATCTCCCAAATTGAAGTTTCTGAAATTCTTTCAAGTCTTGATGCTGCAACCAAGAAGTTAGATCTATCTGCATGTCTTGATTTGGTGCAGAAAATCAAGAGATGGAGCAATGAAAGTGAGCGAAACAGGCGTTGCATTGTAGCAAATGGAGCAAGTGGGGTATTGGCTGCAAGTTTTGATGCATTTGCAACCGATTCTTTTGAAAAAAATGCAAATATTTTAGAGGAAATGCTATCTACAATAAATTTAATGTTTCCACTTGATTTGGAAACACAAATTTATTTAGGCTCGAATAATTCTCTACGTTGCTTCGTTTGGTTCTTGGAAAGTAGAGATTTTTCATCGAAACAGAACTCCATTATTGCATTGAAAGAACTTCTTTCTTCAAACCAACAATATGCAGAAGCATTAGCATCAATTGAAGGAATTAATGAGCTGCTATTCAAGTTCATTCAAAATCCAATTTGTCCTACAATAACCAAAGCATCTCTTATGGTTATTTTCTACCTAATTTCATTTCAATCTTCGATCGAAAACATCAAATCAACATTTGTGAAGATGGGTTTGGTTTCTTTACTAATAGAAATGATTGTAGACTCAGAAAGGAGCATATGTGAGAAAGCTTTAGGTGTTTTTGATAAACTTTGCGATTGCGAAGAAGGAAGAGAAGAGGCTTGTAATAATGCTTTAACGTGGCCAGTTCTTGTGAAGAAAATATTGCGAGTATCAGAATTAGTGACAGAGTATTCTGTTTCATCAATTTGGAAGCTTAGTAGATACGGAAGAAAAGAGAAAGTTTTAATTGAGACTCTTCAAGTTGGTGCTTTTCAAAAGCTAGTGTTGCTTTTGCAGGTTGGCTGTGGTTCTGAGACAAAGGAGAAAGCAACTGAGCTTTTGAAATTAATGAATCCTTACAGGAATAATGGATTGGAATGCATTGATTCAGTAGATTTCAAGAATCTAAAACGATCATTTTGAAGAGCTCCCTTAAATTAAGATATCCATTCTTTTGGTTATTCTGTTCCAATAACCTCATACATCATTGATTCCGATTGAAGTTCGAATACCCAATCTCATAGATTTATTATTATTTATTTTTTTGTTAATTTCCATATCAATCAAAGGTATGAAATTTTAATTATACCGATTTATTTATGTAATAGGAATTTTAGCTGTACATGTAAATTTAGTCACAAAATTAGACATTTGATCATTTTTTTTTTTTTTTGTAATATAATATAGATTCATGGTCATTTGTTTGATCAATTCAATGATATATTTGTTAATTAATGATAATTTCTTCTCAGTCAGAAAAGAGGGAATAAGAACTTCAAACTATATATTCAAATAATTAAAATATACGTTGATGAATATGCTCTAGAAGTCAGCTCATAATCATTTAAGTATTTGGCAGGGAAAAAAAAAAGCATTTAAGCTATCATGAATTTTGAGATTTAATTTAATATTTAAAAATATATTTCATGAATTGCTCAAAGCTGGTAGAATAATGAAGAAAATTGCCAAATCCCATATAATATAACAAGTAATATTATACAACCTAACATTTTTTTATCTAACTTATTGTCTTAACTGATGTGACATTATTCAATTGAAAAATATTTTATACAATTCACTTTTGAAAAAAAAATACAATAAATAAGATGATAACAAATCAATTAAAATAATAATTAAATTAAAAGTGTTAGATTATACAAGCTTTTTACAATAATATGTGAGTTTAAAAAAATAATTACTTATATATGCTACTTTTAAAAAAATTTATTCATATATGCTACTTTTTATATGTTGACCAAATAATTTGGAAGTCATACTTTCGGTTTTGTTAAAAAAAAAAAAATAACTTTTTCATTTTTTAACTGCATGTTAACTGAAAAATGTTTTTGAACAAATCCGCAAATTACACTTCAGGATTTGTTCAAATTGTCCTTATACATGTATTACATATATTATATATTATATATAATATATTAATGAAATTTAATTAATTATATTATATATTATATATAAATATATTATATATGTATTACATATATTATATATTATATATGTATTAAATAAATAATATATTTATTTAATGTATTTTAATTTAATTTATATTATATTATGCTATTTCATTTAAATATTGTAAATAGAATTTTGATTAAACCTCCATATTAATAAATTCGAAATTACTCTTCCGAATTTGTGGAAATAATGGGTCAATGAATTTAAAAAAAAAAAAAAGTGATGTAATATATAATATATTTCATTAATTTAATTAAAGTGTATTGGATTTTAAAAAAAATGATGGGGCAATGAATCTAAAAAAAAAAATAAATTTAATAATATAATATAAATTAGAATATATTAATTAAATATATTATATATTACACATATAATATATTTCATTAATTTAATTAAAGTATATTGGATTTAATTAATTGGGTCAATTATATTTAAAAAATGTATAATATAATATTATTACATTCTCCTAACTAAAAAAATTAGAATAAAATTTTAACCAGTTGTACACTTTATATAATATTTATTTGATTAAATAAAATAATATTTCTCAAAATTTATTAAGCACATTAAATAAAATATTAATTACATTATATTATACATTTTTAATTTAATATTTTGAGAAATATTATATACTAATAAACGTTGTCCCATCACTTTTTTTTTTTTAAATTTATTGCCCCATCACTTCCACAAATAATTTTAAATTTATTGAATTGGGGATTTAATCAAAATTTTATTTACAATATTTAATGAAATAGCATAATATAATATAAATTAAATTAGAATATATTAATTAAATATATTATATATTTAATACTAATATAATATATAATATATGTAATACGATGTAATATATTTATATATTATATATAATATATTTAATTAAATTCCATTAATATATTATATCTAATATATAATGCATGTAATACATATATAAGGATAATTTGAACAAATCCGGAAGTGTCCGGAAGTGTAACTTCCGGATTTGTTCAAAAACATTTTTAGCTTTACGTGTAATTAAAAAGCGAAAAAGTTATTTTTTTTTTTTTAACAAATCCAGAAGTATGACTTTTGAATTATTGGTCAGTATCTAAAAAGTACTATATATAAGTAAATTTTTTTAAAAGTAGCATATATAGGTAATTATTTTTTTAAACTCTCATATTATAGTAAAATGCGCATATTATATAGCGTTTTCCATATTTAAGTGTCAAATGCACCATTACCGTTAAAATTTTAATAATTAGACATAAAATATCAATTAAAAAGTTGTTTTCTCTATCATAAAATTTCACCAAATATTGTGGGGTTCATTTTTTAATTGAAATTCAA
>CANTUT010000521.1:10000-145000 GCA_947687605.1 Reutealis trisperma | reverse complement strand
GCTAGTAATTGAATATCAACCTTTGAATCACTTCCTCAAAGATGATAAATTTCCTCTTCCAAAGATCTCATCTTTGTTCACCCATCTGTCCTCTGCAAAGATCTTTTCACAGTTAGATCTTAAAGCAGGATTTTGGCAATTAGGAATTAAACCTGAAGACAGATACAAAACAACTTTTTGTATTTCTATTCATCACTACCAGTGGATAGTCATGCCATTTGGTCTTAAAGTTGCTCCTTCACTATTCCAAAAAGCTATGGTCAAAATTTATGAGCCTCTCCTTTACAGCTCATTAATCTACATTAATGATGTCCTACTGTTTTCAGAAGATGAAGCTAGTCATGTACAATTACTTAACAATTTTTTAGAAATTACCAAAAAATATAGAGTAATGCTATCAGCCTCAAAAATGCACTTGGCAAAGAAAGAGATCCAGTTCCTTGGCATGCTCTTCAAAGATGGAAAATATCACCTTGGACCATACATAGCATCTAAATTATTAAAGTTTCCTAATAATGGTCTGACCCACAAACAAATTCAATTATTCTTTGGGATAGCAAATTATTTGAGAGATTTTGTCTCCCACTTCACTAAAAAAGCAAGTCCACTACGACGCATGCTGAAAAAAGATGCTCCTGCATGGACAGAAAAGTAGACCAAGTTATTTCAAACTTTAAAAAAAGAGTTACAAAACTTGCCACTTCTCCAGATTCCTTCCATAGGAAAAAGATTTCTTCAAACAAATGCTAGTGATAAATTTTGGGGTGCAGTACTCTTAGAAAAATGTGATGGAAAAAGACAAATTTGTGCTTTTGGTAGTGGAAAATTTAAAGATTCTGAGTTTCATTATTACTCTACTTTCAAAGAGAAAGAATGGAATAAAAAAATTTAAATTTCACCTCATAGGCGATCACGTCAAAGTCATCATGGACTATTCCTCTTTTCCCAAGATGTTACAATTTAAGGGTAAGATTCTTCCTTATCCTCAGTTACTCAAATGGAAAGAATGGTTCTCTCATTACAAATTTGATGTTGAACACATCAAAGGAGACAAGAACTTAATTCCATACTTCCTCTCAAGACCAGAAGACTTTTTAATTTCTCTCATCAGTTCAGTGAAAACCATCCCACTGGTTTACATGGCATTCTCTGTTCCATCTTCCTCTACCATGGAATTTCCTTTTATCAACAACCTTCCCCCATAAGTTTAAGAAAACATTTCTGAAATAACCCTCAATGATCTAGCTTGTGAAAAAACCTTTTCATACCAAGACCTCCTGGTCAGAAAATATGGAACTTTCTTTATCAGAAGACTAGCCATTCACCTAACCTATCCTTTCCTTAGATCATTTACCTTCATGAAATTCTCTGTTAATAGTTTTTAGATATGGCCAATTGAATTTCTGGTATTTTATGGTATTTTTGCCATACATATCATATTGTAGTAGAAGTCTAACCTTTTGAATTCAAGACCTATGTGACTGTGCTCCACAAAAGAGTAATGAATAATACTCATTTTGTCACCTTTCTTGAATGGTTTGCACCCTTGCAGGACTAGCAAAACATACTCACTGAAGAGTATGAAAAAATGAAAGCTAATGAATCCAGAGACATAATGTCACATCCCAACCTTAGAGATATGATGGTCCTAGAACATGGGGAGACATAAGGTCACCCACGCCCATAAAACCCACTTATATATAAACAAATCATGCCTAGGATCTTACCAAACCTCTTATAATAACTTGATTAAAACATTTAGATGAATACCTTAAATTGCGAAAGTCTAAAATAAATCATTACATGTAAAATCCTTAAGGAAAATAATATATATCAATAAGTATCAATCAACATTCCCGGAGTATCTAATGACAAGACTTCATAAAAAAATAGTATTATTGATAACTTTGATAAGGAATTCTCCAAGTGAAGTAGAATGCTTGAGCCATCACCTTGCCTCCTCATATTTTCTCACCTGGAACCACACAAGGAAAAAGGGTGAGATAGATGATCTTAATGAGTAAACAATAGTGATTGTACAATAACACATATCCTTTAGAAAGGGCTCATAGCTTATAACTTATAG
The DNA here is from genome assembly GCA_947687605.1 of Reutealis trisperma. Classification (NCBI taxonomy): domain Eukaryota; kingdom Viridiplantae; phylum Streptophyta; class Magnoliopsida; order Malpighiales; family Euphorbiaceae; genus Reutealis; species Reutealis trisperma. The sequence continues at coordinate 142,914 of CANTUT010000521.1, read as the reverse complement.
CTCATGATTCATAGTTTGCAATTTAGAAAGGTTCGCAGAAATCACACTTATAACACATAGAGTGAAGGCTACTACCATAATCACTCAAACACATAGAGTGAAGGCTATTGCCATAATCACTCGAACACATAGCCAATAATTACTCGCATCAGTACGAGAATCACATAGCCGATGATTACTCGCATCGGTACGAATAGCACATAGCCGATGATTACTCACATCGGTACGAGCAGCACATAGCCGATGATTACTTGCATTAGTACGAGGAGCACATAGCCGATGATTACTCGCATCGGTATGAGGATTTCTGCATTAAAAAAAAAAAAAAGGTTAAAGGTACCATAGCAAGAGCTAATTGTAATCATATATAACAATAACATTTAAGCCATCAATAACATGTATCCCAATAGCAATAGCAGTTTATTGTTTTGAACAAAAGACATAAGAATAGTGTAGTTCCAGAAAGAATATAAGTTAGGGTGATAATCACAATAAATTCTCATTGGATAAACAAAATAGTTTTGGACCAAATGTCCTTTGGCAATCCAAGTTTTACAAAGAAGTCACATAATTAAATTTTTGGATAAAAGAAACTTGGGTTTCAAAGATCGCAAATACTTACATAACAATATATCACATTCTTTTAATACAACATAATGTTGTTCACACTTATAACATGAACATGGCGTTTACTCACACTAGAAGCAAGAATATAGAGTTTACTCACCTTATGGTTCCTTTGCTTCTAATATACGTAGTCCCTTTGCACTTCTAAAGCTCCTCAAACTCTAATATAATATTTAATTTAATACTTAGTATTTATTTACTCATGATGCTCCTATCCCATAACTACCCATGCACATAGAGAATACACATACACTTAGAGTTCACACATAGGTGTACTCATCCCTTGCACATAACATGTTGACTTTAAAAGTCTTGCATACTTAGGCCTTATAGGCTCTAATGAGAACACATTACAATTATATTGATACCTTTTTAAGGTTATCACAATAGTATTACCTCAATATCATCTCACTTTAACAATTATCTTAATACACTTTATACTTCCACACATGTCAACTTAACAATTAACCTTTCAAGTGTCATGCTTAACTCTTATGATCCTTTTTATACAATTGTCACTTCATCAACTCAAAACCTTGTATTTATTATCAAGTCATCATAAATCTAGTTCCAAATTTCCCAATTACATTTGCATTCTAATCACAATATAAGATTAGGATACCTTAAGTATACCTTAAGTATAACAAAATGCCTTTAAGCTCATCTAGGGTCATACCTTCAACTAACATGAAATTTTATCATTTATTATTTATACATACATGTCAATAATCATCAAAACACGTCACATAAAAATTATAAACATTGGGACAAGAATATTAAGGTAGGCCGAATGCCTCACCAAAGGAAGAATTAAATTTTCTTTCTTTTTGCACTTTCCGTCTATTTCAGAAATATATAAAAACATGGTTTGAACCAAGATTTTTCATGTAAACACAACAAAAATCATTTTAGAGTTTTAATTCATATAAATCAGCCACACTTGGTGTTGTTCATACATAAAAATTCAACTTTTGAATTATAGAGTACAAAACCATGAGTTTTCTTATTTTCAGTATTTTTCGGTCATTTTAGAAATATGTAAACAGGTTGTTTGAACTATTATTTTTCATTTAGTCATAGAAAATATCAGTTTAGAACACATCCATACATGATTCGGCAGCCATAGATAGGATTTATATAAAAAAATTCTAAGTTTAAAGGCTTAGGTGAAAAATCATGAGTTTTTGCGCTTTTCGTGCTTTTCGTTCATTTTAGCGATAAACAGACACATGATTCAAATCATTATTTTTCATCTAAACAAAACAAATATCATATTAGAGCACTTCCTCATGCAAATTAGCAGCCATATGTCCATTCAAGAATAAAATTTTCCAACTTCCAAGTTCTAACACAAGAACCTTGAACTCCTTTGTTTTTCAAAACTTTCCGGTCATCATAGAAATATGCAAAAATATTACTTAATCCAATATTTTCCATCAAAACAAATCAAAAAACAATTTAGAACACAACCATACACAAATCCCCTCCCCCCCCCCCCTTATGATTTTCTCTCCCAAAAACTCATCCAAACAAAATTAAATCTATAAAAATCAGTATTCAACCAGTTCAAAATAATTTTCCCATAATTTATTTCATAGAAATCAGTTTAGAAATCAAAAGAGAAGAAAAACTTACGATTACGGTCAAGAAATTGCGAAAATGAAAGGTGTTTTCTTAATTTCGGTTGAGAGAAATATTTTGAGAGAATTTTTCTGTCAAAATATAGAAAAATGGAGTGATGGCTGCTAGAATGAGAGTGCTAGCTGAAATTTTCATCATATATTAGGGTTTGGATGAAATTTCCACTAATACCCTTAATGAACTAGGTTAGGAGGATTTTAGTATAGTGGGCTTTTGGGTATTTAGGCTTTTATTTAAATTTTTAGGCTGAGTAAAATTAAAATAAAAATAATGTTTTTCTTATTATTTATGTAACATTTCCCCCAAAAATATTTATTTTAAAATATTTTAAAAAAATACTCATAAAATTATTTTATGCTTAAAAATCGCCTTTTTACATGAAAATTTATTTTTCGAAAAATAATTTATTTCATGCTAATGCATTTTATTCAAATCATTTATTTCACAATAATAATTCATATTAGGCATACTAAAATTAATTTAACATGCCCTAAACTCATAAATCACGTCACACATAAATTTTCATAAAATCAAATATTTTGTCACAATAACTCTAAATTCAAGCAATTTGTCATGAAAACTCCTAGGGTAGATGTGGGTTGTTACACATGACTAGCTTATTACTCTCCACAGAAAATGGACTCGTCATGTAATTGATAAGAAAAACACTAAACTTAGGGTATCTCCAATATATTTTGTCTATAGGTTCTATCCTTATTCCATGAGCAAAGACTATAGATAGCACCCTGAAGATTTCACTACATTTCAACACTTCATGTGTGAGATAAACAACTTTCCAAAAGAAGAGTTCTGGCCTCCCACTACTCCAGATGCACCATGGATGGCTTATCATCTTAAGTATTGAGGGAAAATCATGAGTCTCAAAGAAGAGTGGAACAACCAGTACCGAAGACAAATTTACTGTGGTACTAACAGACAAGTTCTTTGCCCATTAAATGGTACTTTTGATCCTGCAGAAAATCTCTGGACACACTTAATAGTGGACTCACAAGACCCATATGAGCTAGCCATTGAACACAAAAGTGATGAAGACCTCTTGAAGAAAGAGACAGAATTATTGATGGATGACTCAGACATTGATCCAAATCTATCTCCCTCTTATGAGCCTTTTAGAAAGTAAAAGATACTGCTTTATTAAGAATAATGACCTATAAAATAAAAGTGTGTTGTGTGTGCTTTAATTAAAGCTAAGTGTAAGCTGTCAGTTGTCTACTTTATCTAAACTCAAAATGAGCTGTAAAATAGCACTAGTGGATATAACTTTAATTATTGTATCTTTATGCTATACTTCAAGCTCCATCCTCTATATAAGGAGATAGCTTGTAATAAAAAAGGCAGAGAATCCTTTAGTTCTTGCCTAGTGTGTAATACAAATATGAGTTTCTAAATTTCTTTGTTTCTCTTCTTAAGTCTTTATGATATTAATTAATGTTCATCTGAGATTAAGATTAGTTTCATAGTTGCCACCTTTGGTGGATCCTCTATGAAGTTATTCGTTAATCTGACTAATGATCCTTTAAACGAAACTATATATATATATATATATATATATATATATATATATATATATATATATATATATATATATATATATATATATATATATATATATATATATATATATATGTATATATACATATATATATATGTATATATATACATATATATATATGTATATATACATATATATATATGTATATATATATATATATATATATGTATATATGTATATATATATATATATATATATATATATATATATATATATGTATATATATATATATATATGTATATATATATATATATATATGTATATATATATATATATATGTATATATATATATATATATGTATATATATATATATATATGTATATATATATATATATATGTATATATATATATATATATATATATATATATATATATATGTATATATATATATATATATATATATATATATATATATATATATATATATATATCGTAGTTTTTTTTTCTTTTATTTTCTTTTGAACATTGTTATATGAAGGAATGGTGGAGCCAAATGCAGTGGAAGCAAGGTGGTGGGGTGAAATTTTAAACATTTTAAAATTTCACTTCACCTACTTTTGGTCGAAACATCCATTTAAGCAATCAATTAATTTTTGTATAAAACACATATACATAGAAAGAAGAAGGAAGAACAATCATATTACCTTTTATAGGTTCCTTCTTTCTTTATCAAAGAGCTTCCTAAATGTAAAGTCTTTAGATCATCCACACCTAGCTCACCTTTAAGTTTTCCTTAGTTTCTTTAGAGTTCTTGAATCACTCTCTTAGTTGCCTAAATTGATTCAAGATTTTTCCCTTAAAAACCTTTAGGAAGACAAGATTTTTGTTTTATTGTTTTGGACTAAACTCATTTTCAAATTGCTAACAATTTTGTTCTTTCACAAAGAACTAAGAAAAAGAATTGGAGATTAAAAGAAAACTTGAAGAAACTATTTCTTCTTTTCTTTTTCTCTCAATTTCTTTCTCTTCAAAATTGCTACAACTTCGAAAATGATGTTCACTCTTTTTTAGAGCATAAAACTCATTGCTTTTATTTTCATTATGAGACTTAACCCTTAATTCTTCATAAAGACTTAAATATCCTTTTATATTCTTTTAGCTTATCATTTGGTGAACAGGTAAAAGTGAACTTTGCTTCTTCAAATAGTGAAATGACCATTTTATCCTTTAGGGATAAAATGGACATTTCAATTAGTTAAAAGATATAATTACAATTTTAACCTTAGTAGAAAATTCTCTAACCCCTAAACCCATTACATAGGCTCATGAATAGTGAATTTTCTCTAACTCCTAAATTGCCTCTTTTCCATATCACATATGGGCTTAGGCCACATCTCATGTGTTAAGAGTTTTCACTAAGTTTAAAATTAATAAGTCTTTGATTTAGTCTAAATCAATTTCAATTTAATCTTTCTCATTTGTATCATATACAAAGTAAGATTTAATTGAATAGAAACCTTCATATATTAAACATCAGGACATGCAAGGGTCCTTGTAAATTTAATTACATATTTAATCATTTTACCACTAATTAATTAATTAAACACTTTAATTAATTATTATGGTAGACCTTTTACACCAAGAAGGTGATCATTATTGGGTGTGTGACTTTCTAGGTTCATGTCTAATTAGCAATGGGAATGAGAAAATATTTTTCTCTACTAATGTGAAATCCCCACTTCACACTTACTCCCATAAGTCGTGAGTGACAGCTAGCATTCTATTTCATGACTACCTAATTAGAAAAGAATGTTTATAGTTGATTAACTTTAAACATCACATGGACCATTAATCATAAATTATCATGCACTAGAATCCCCTCATTAAAGATCCCAATCTCGACTATGGTAATGGTTTATGTCAAACCCTAATGTGCCTTAATTTTATGTCCTTATCTCGGTTGTAATTCTTGATAAGATTAAATTCCTACTAGAAAATCTTTCTAGTGAATCTGTCTATCCTGGCTAGGAGATTTAGTTATCAAAAACAACCAGATAGCATAGGATCTTAACCTTGTTTACTCGAAGTAATGAATTCTATTCAAAAACAACCAGATAGCATAGGATCTTAACCTTGTTTACTCGAAATAATGAATTCTATCTTGGCGATCACTTATCTCCATACATAACAAATTAGAACTATCACACACTATATATCCGTACATAAATAATACATCTATGTAAGTAGTAATAAATCCTAACCACCTATGTATGAGATATAGTATCCCTTAAGTCAAAGGATTATATGCACTATTATGACGTAGATGATAAATAATTGACAAGTAATAAAACCCTATATTATTATCATCTAGTATCACAGTTCGACTATTCATCATATGAATATCCACATGTTTATATCGACATTATATATTAAGCAGTATGAAACTCGCTGCCTCTATAATCATTTGTAATAATCATTTGTATCACATACTAATTATAGAAAACAAATAGAGGTGATGGTCTTTCAGAATTAATGATGCCCATTCATTAATCCTATGACCATGAACATATTTAAAATATTTGTACAAGAGTGATCTGTCTCCTATATTCTCAACATTTGAGAATAGATCCTCTTACAAATACTTAAATACTATATTCAATAATATGAAACCCTTTTTACATTATGAATATATTTATTATGCCATTGGGAATTAATGTATACTATTACTTAACTATAATATGGCTCCTATAGCAGATACTGCTATCATTATATTCAAAACCAAACCACACCACTCATTCACAAGTATATGAGATAATTGTACTTAGAATGAACATCCAAGGTCATATTTCTCAAGGAAAATAGAGACGTGGAATGCTTATTTTAAATTGCAATTATCACAAAACTGAAAGTAAGAACAAACACTCTAATTCGATTAATTGCTTAGAAAGTTGTGAATTAAATGATCAAAACAAAAATTGGAAGAGCTTAGAAAAGTAAATGGAATGGGTGGAAGATTTATATAAAAAGGATTTTAGGGCATTTGACTTTCACCAAATTAAGGTATGGCTACTTAAATGAGATGATTAGCATATGAATGAAATAAAACCAAAATAATTCCAATAAACATGTTTTTTGAATTAGGTTTATCAAAAATTAAATTAATTCTAAACCTAATCAAAAGCATGCAAAGGGCTTAGTGCATTTTTTATTAGTAGACCCTTAGTTTATTGTTCATTATTCAAGTGTTAAATACTATCTAATTTAACACTTAACTCCTAGATAATATTATGTAGTGATCAAGTATATGAAATGAAAAATAAACAATGATATATAATCCTAATTTATTAATCTAAATAGACTATAGCAATCAAAATGGATCATCTAAATCTTAAAATAAAAGAATCAATTCATGAATGAAATTCAACTTTATTAAATTCAATAACATTCATCTTTAATGTCATTAATGTAAAAAAAAATAAAATTAAATAATAAAGGTTAAGAAAATAAAACCCTGTGAACTCTAAATTTTATACTCTCATGATACGGATGTAGCTTGACATGTGTTAAGTTTAGGGTGCTATAGAGCCAGTACAATAATCCAACTAGCTAGTTTAGCAAGGATGGATCAAGGAGGCAATGCCCCTTATGGGAAGTAGGGGTAGCGCCTTGAGGGCTAAAGGCTTTCATTACAAAAATACTTAAATTTTTTATCCTAATTGGACATTTTGTACCATATAATGTTCTCCCAAAATTGATTGGCTTTCTCTTGAAATTGATTGCCAAACTATATGTTAATTAGTTTTGAGTCTACCAACATAGACCAATAATTTTTTAGAATTCAAAAAGCCTTAAAAATCGACCTGAAAACTCAAAGAAATACAAAATAAAGCTGCACTAGGTGGCAATCTGCTGAGGCAAGTGGTGGATCCACCAACCCATCTAGCTTGGCTGCTTGCCGCCTGATAGGCAAGAGGATCCGCTAAGGCTCTGGATGGATCTACTAACCTGTTTGGTGGATCCTCCAAGCAGTCCAACAATTGGTCCCCTACTCCTTCCCTTTTTCAATTTTGCCCTCCTTGAATGCAATTTTCAACCTCTTTTAACCACATCCTTTTGGTTTTTTTACATTTCCACTTATCAAAACACCTATACTTCATTTTTCCTATAAATACCCTCTTCATTTCCCACTTTCCACACACCTTAAGCACTTGTTGTTAGCTATTCGTTTGCTCTTTCTCTCTCTAATTAATTTCTTCATACTCTTCTTAAGTAGCCCCTAAAATTAGTTATATTCTCTTTCATTTAATTTTAATTAATTTTAGTTAATTAATCATTTAATTAATTAATTAATCCACTCAGTTAATTAGGCAATTAAATACTCTTCTTGTGTAATTAATTAATCAATTTAACCATCTTTGGGTTATTCTCATCAAATCCACTCTCCTTGAATAGGATTTCTCTCTTTCCAAATTTGATAAAATGGAACTTCAATTTTAAAAGACCTTTTGCCCTTCACATATGCCAAAGGAAAAGGTATAGCATTTTTTTTTTCACCCAACAAACCCATAAATTAAATCAAATCAATCTAATTAGTCTCTAAAACCCTCCACATAACTATGGAATGAACTATGTGGATTTTAATCTCCATTCAATGGGGCACGTAGCCACATCTAAAATTTAAATCCTATCACATCTCAACTTTAGAGACATGATGGTCCTAGAACATAGGAAGACATAAGGTCACCCACGCCCGTAGAATCCACTTATACTTATATAAATACTACCTAGGATCATACCAAAACCTCTTACATTAACTTAAATAAATCCCTTTTTTTTTTTTTAGAAGACCTTAAGTTGCAGAAGCATAGTTAAAATATACTTTAAACATAATCCATAAGGAAATAATATTTAGAATCCAATTAAAACCTCAAAAGATAACATTTCAACAAAAACATCTAAAAACAAATATTCTTGGGGCGTCTAAGGATAACTCTTCATAACATATTAAACTAATTATCTTAGAGAAGTAATTCTCCAAGTGAAGTAGGATGCTTGAGCCATCGCCTTGCCTCCTCATACTACTTACCTAGAACCACACAAAGAAAGAGATAGATGATCTCAATGAGTAAACAATATAGCATAAATGATATCATATATCCCATTTTTAATGAAAGCCCATTGTGTATAACACATAGTTCATAATTTACAAATCATGATTTAATAATTTACAATTTAGTAAGATTTTCACTTTAGCAGGTTTGGAGAAATCACATTTAAAACACTTATTACCCAATCAAAGTAAATGACTATACTAGCTCATTCACTCAAGGGAGAGGTGCCCTCATACCAAATTCCAACTCCTAACCCATTTCTTATAAAGTCGTGAAACTGATTAGGCTCCACAGCTAGAACTGCCCCATCTAGCTAAGGTGGATACACAACCCCTATCCATTAGGTTAAGACCATGTGCATAGGTTTCGATGATTACCCACATCGGCATAAGGATTTTAGCATAAAAGATTAAAGGTATCATAGCTAGAGCTAATGGTAATCATAAATAACAATATCATGTAAGGGAACGACAACAAGTATCCCAATAGAAATAGTAGTTTAACTTTTGAACAAGCGATACAATGTTAGTGTACTTCTAGAAAGAATATAAGTTATGGTATTAATCACAAAAAGTATTTATCATTGGATAATCACAAATGCCTTTAGACCAAATTTCCTTTGGCAACCCAAGCTTAACAAAGAAATCACATAGTCAAATTTAAAATGAAAGTGAACTTGGGTTTCAAGAATCTCAAAGGTTCCCACAACATAATCATGATAGCTTGAGCTTGTAACAATAGCATAACGTTTACTCACCTTATGGTTCCTTTGCTCCTAATTCACATAGCCCTTGGACTTCTAAGACTCCTCAAGCTCTATCATAATATTTAATTCAATATTTAGTATTTATTTAATCATGATGATATCCTATCCCATAACTACCCCATGCACACATAACCTTCATATACATTTAGAGTTACACTTAGAAGTGCACTTCTCACTTGTACATAGCATGTTAATTTTAAAAGTCTTGCCCATTTAGCCTTCATAGGCTCATATGAAAACACATTATAATTCATACCAAAACTTTTCTCAAGTCAAACACAATGTCATAATCTTAATATCAATTTACTTTAAAAATCATCTTAGTACACTTAACACTTTCATACATGTCAACTTATTAATAGCCTTTCAAGTGTCATGCCTATCTCTTTCAAGACCATTAATTCATTATCAAGTCATCATAACATCTATTTCCATATTTCCCGATCACATTCACAATCTAATCACAACATAAGGTTAAAATACCTTAAGTATACCAAAGTGCCTTTAGGCTTGTCTAGTGTCTTCCCTTCGACCAACATGAAATTTAACCATTTATCATACATACATACACGTCAATAATTATTAAAATACATCACAAAAAAATTATGGACATTGGGATAAAAATCCCATGGTAGGCCGAATACCCTATTAAGAGAAAAACTGAATTTTTTTCTTACTTTTCGCACTTTCCGTCTATTACAATAATATGTAAAAACATGGTTTGAACCAAGATTTTTTATGTGAACACAACAAAAATCATTTTAGAGCATTAATATACATGAATCAGCAGCAATAGGTATATCTCATACATGAAAATTCAAATTTTGGGTTTTAGGATGCAAAACGATGAGTTTTCTTATTTTTAGTATTTTTCAGTCATTACAATAAATGTAAAAAGGTGGTTTAAACCATTATTTTTCATTTAATTACAGAAAATATCAATTTAGAACATCCACACATATGAATCAGCAGCCATTGATCATAATTATGCATGAAAATTCCAAGTTTCAAGGTTTAGGGTGAAAATCATGAGTTTTCGCGCTTTCGGTTCATTGCAATAATATATAAATACATGATTTAAATTATTATTTTTCATCCAAACTAAAAAATTATCCATTTAGAATATTAAACATCACAAATTGGCAGCCATTGAGTTGTCAAATTATAGAATTTTCCAACTTTCAAGCTCTAGGGCGAAAACCTTGAATTTCCTTATTTTCTGAAAATTTTCGATCATTATAATAATATGTAAAAATATGATTTAATCCAATATTTTTCATCAAAATAAATCAAAAATCAGTTTAGAAATCAGTGATACAGAAACCGGCCCCCTTGGTATGGTTTATGCATAAAAATTTTAATTTTGAGTCACAAAATTCACCTTTGGAGAAATTGCGTAGAAAGATTTGTGTTTTCGGTAGAGAATTAGATTTCTCTTTCGAAAACTCATCCAAACTAAATTAAATCTATAAAAATCAGTAAACAACCAGTTCAAAATGATTTTCTCATAATTTAATTCATAGAAATCAGTTAAGGAATTGAAAGAGAAGAAAAACTTACGATAACGGTCAAGAAATCGCAAAGTTGAAAGTTATTTTCTTAATTTCGGTAAGGAGAATTGTTTTGTGAGAATTTTTCTGTCAAAATACAGAAAAATAGAGTGGTAGCTGCTGGAACATTAGGGCTGGCCAAAATTCTCATTATATATTAGGGTTTGGGGTGCAAATTCCAAGTTTACCCTTAATGAATTAGGTTAAGAGTGTTTTGGTGTAGTGGGTTTTTGGGTATTTGGGCTTTTTATTTAATTTTGGGGCTGATTATAGGTAATTAAAAATAAAATATTCTTCTTATTATTTTCATTAAAATCCCCCTAAAATATTTATTTAAAAATAATTTAAAAATACTCATAAAATTATTTTATGCTTAAAAATCGTCTTTTTACATGAAAATTTATTTTATGAAAAATAAATTATTTCATTGTAATGCATTTTATTTAAACCATTTATTTCACAATAATAATTCATGTTAAGCATCTTAAAATTAATTTAACATGCCCCAAACTTATAAATCACACCACACACAAATTTTTACATAGTCACATAATTTGTCACAATAACCCTAAATTCAAATAATTTGTCACTAAAACTCCTAGGGTAAATGTGGGTTGTTACAAATCCAAACTTTAAATTTAAATCCCAATCAATCCCCTTCTCCTTTTATTCTTTTTAAATATTTATATTTTATAAGGGGTAGTTTTCCTAGAATCCATACAGGCTAAAAAAGACATATCATCATTTAATTAATGTAATTAATCATTTAATTATCTTGGAATTAAGGAGTGACTTGTGGTTCTCCTAGAATCTATAAGGACTAGAGAGAACACTCTCATTATCTTGTGAATGTTTAATTACTTGCTCTTTATTTTTCATGCATCCATATTTATGCCATGTTCATGCATCTTAGTTGTCATTTATAATTAGCATTCATGAAATAATTTTTTAAATCAAATCAAACTTAGGAGTCAAATTTAGATTTTTTTAAAATTAAAAACCTAGTCTCTGAACTCAACCTGATTTGAAGACCAATGATTTATCTTTGGGTGAATTAATTGACAAATTAATGAATTGGAGTCAAAGTTAGGTTTTTCCTTAATTTTTCATTTTAAAATAAATTTAAGTGGCGAATCCTGATTCCTTTTCAAAAATCAAATCAATTTTTTGAATGATATCTATTCTAATCTTGAGCATTGAAACTTGGGCCTAAACCTTAAAAGTTGTTCACCTCTAAAAGCTCTTGAGCGATCGGGTCATTCGAGAGAGGTCTCACAAACCCTAAAACGTATTCTTTAACTTGTAAACATGTCTTCAAAATGTTCCTTATCAAGAAAATAATTCTAACCTAATTATATGAAAATGGAGAAATGGATCAAAGAATGTTTTTCAAAGAGTTGTCACTCCTCCCTCTTGTTGTTGTTTTTCCTCAAATGAGCTACTAGGGTTTTATAGAAAATAGACCCCTAAGTCAACTCTTTGGAATTATACCACACCAGCTAAATCTTCAAAACATGACCATATGTTTCAGCCTTTGCTTGTGTTGCTGAAATAGAAAAATATGACTTATGAACACGACCATGTTTCCAGGTTGTTTACTCCTCTGTCCCTTAGAACCTTTAAAACACGAGATGCTTGTTTACTCGTGTACTGAGTACATGACCATGTTCGATCTGATCTGCTAACCCTCTAAAATTGAGTTGATGCTCATGTTTTATTTCGTCTGATCGTGTTCTACTGCTAATTGATCATTTTCTCTCCTTTTCATCTTCTTATCAAGAAAATCCTCCAATTTCAAAGAAAACACAAAACAAACAAAAACGTTAAAAAACATATTAAAAATAGGTTAAAAAAATAGAATTAAACACATATAACCCCTTAAAAACACTACAAAAATGGTTAGAATAATTCCCCCACACTTAGCTTTTTACTTGTCCTTAAGCAAATTAAATTTATATCTTTCAAGAAACTTTGAAGTAAATAAGTAATGATACATATAAGACACATAAGACTTGTGATGAATTAAACATAAATTGACATTGAATTAGCTAAATACACTTCAAAGCTAAAACATAAAACTTCAAATAAAAAAAGAATCAATTATCAAGATGGAAAATAAGTGGTCGCTCCCTTAAAATGTCTATCAAGTGTTTACATGGGTAAAGAACCACTAAAACCAAACCATGACATTGTTGCTACCATAAGTTTGCACAAGTTTCTAATCTCCACTACTTAATCACACTAGATACAAGAATCCAAAGATCTTTAAAGTGTTGTAACGGGGTTAAAATTCTTGTATGAAGAAGAAAATTTTTGCTATTCTTAGGATTTAAGAGCATATTCAATGAAAAAAAATAAATTCCTAACTTTAAGAAATATAAATACCACAAAAATAATAATGTCTTATATAAAATGATTTATAAGCATGCATTTCTTTGTGCTTAATTAATAATTTTTTTAAGCACATTTTATTTTTCTTTTTCCTTTTTGACATTGCTTATATCAATAAACAATAAAGACACATGACATTAGGTACCCAAAGAATCATATACCTCTATTTTCCATTGATATTTTCAACCCAAAATATCAAATAAATTCTTAAATTTAGGAAAAAGGCTAGGAAAATTTTAATTTTGAAGTTTAAGGGCAATATTTATGGGTTTAACAAGAAAAGAACAATTTAGACTCAAAATGGCTCACTAATGAAAATTTTGTGAAGGCTATTTAAGCTAAAAAAGGGTATACCTAAGATGCCTTTTTCATTTTCATGATCTAATGATACATTTATGTAATCTCGAAAAGAAAATCACGCAAATTCTAAAATAACAATTATCATCATGGTCACTCAAAAAGAAATAAGAGATTAGCAATAGGTGAATTCAATAAGAAATGCTCAAATTATCTCACTTTAAAGCTCATATTCAACCATCAAGATAATCACATCTTAAAATATGAATTGCGCACATTGAACAATAAAGGTATTCAGCTAATCTAAATGCATTTTATGAAATTCACAAAAAAGTCCAATTTGTAATACAATCCTACTTAGAAACTTCGCATAGTTTTTGAAAAATTTTTTCTCAAAACATAGTCACTCAAATTTTATCAATAAAAAATAATGAAATTCTCCTCCTCCACTCTTAATTCTCACATTGTCCCAATGTGACCAAAGATGAAAAAGAATTAGTGTAAGGAAACTCCCACAATAATTACTTTATTAAAATTCCATCAAATTGAACTGTGAAATAACTTGCATTCTTAAAGACAAAACATAAAATTTGAGAATTAAGGGGCAATTATAACCATAATGTCATAAAGCAAAAATAAACATAAAAATATCCAAAACATTTAAACTAATAGAAATGTAAAAATTGTTGAAACTTAAATGAAAACTAAACAAAGTGCTGAAAAATACAAATCGATAGAAACTAGGATAATCACCTAAAGAATTTTGGCAAGAAAGAGCAAAGACTCATCATGAATCATCTTCATCTGGATTATATCTTTCTGCAGCAACTTGAGTTTCGCCATTAATTCTTCCATAATTATGAGAATACATCATTATCAACTCTTTTCCTTTTTCTTAATGAGCTTTCCTCCTCCATAACTACCTTTTGTAGAAACACTATTTGATTATCCCTTTTCAGAATCATCCTCAACTTCTCCAATCTTGGCAAATCAAACACATAAGCCTTAACAATCTTTGGATTATCTAGCTTGGACATATATGTGGTCAAATGCATGACAATCTTCATTACAACTACACCAATACAAATAGGTCCATTATCATGATTCCAGCCAACCAATACCCTATGTTAATCTCTACCTTATGCTTCATATACCATAAAGAAAATAACTCATCTATGAACATCATATTGTGATGTTTCTCTTTACCAATTAAAGATCTCCTAATCAATTTATGGATGAAATTAAGAGCGGGGTCTCTAAGGTGTATTCCCTTAGATATTCATGGTTTATAAAAATTCCCCCCTCTTTGGTCAACTAAGCCCAAGCATCTTGATCTTTCTAAATATCAGGTATACAATTTTTGTCCTTTAAAAGAAAACTCAAAAATTCTATCTAATTCAATGGTGGTCAATTCAAAATCTCTACCAGACATCCTAAACATAATTTTCATCACTACAGAGCTGGTAAATAATCTATCTTAATTTTCAAACTAGAGAGAAACTCAATAGTCAAATCCTTATGCATACTCGAATTCAAATCAAACAACACATCCTAAGAAACACTCTCCAGATATTTGCTAATATTATCAACCAAACCACATGCTTTAAGAGTTCCTAAATCCAAGACATAAGATGCATAAAATTTCCTAGCCAAAAGCCTAGTCTTTTTGTTTCCATAAGAAATATTTACCTCGATCATGGGAACTTAAATCTCCATTAAAGAAGTTAGAGATACCACATGTGCTTGCTTTGTAATATCCTTGTTTAATTGTGACATGATCTTGATCAAAGGGAATTAGGATTTCAATTTTATAGAGTGAAAGAGAAAAAGAGAGAGAGAGAGAAATCGAGAGGTTTTAAAGTCAATTTTAAAAGAGAGAAGTTAAGGGATTTTTATAAGAAAACAATGATACATGGTCATGTTTCACATATTGTACCTTTATTTGTTCAACACAATCGTGTTTTTGAAAGCATGATCATGTTTCCCTAGAAGTAATTTTGCAATATTTATTTTTGAGAAATAGTGGGCTACACAACTTGTAAACATGATCATGTTTTGCTAGGTCAAGTCATGTATTCTCAATACTTCCAAAATTTCTGCTTTCCTTCTTTTTATCATTTTCTTACTCAAAAATATAAAATTCATAGTATTTTTTACCCAAAGAAAATTAAAATAACTAAGAAAGAAATTCAAAATATATATCATCAATTAAAAATGTACAAGATCATGAAAAACACTTAAAGAAAAAAAAATATAGGTTACCCCCTAAAAAGCACTTCTTTAATGTCATTAGTTTAATGTTGAGGATGACCTTCAAGCTGCCTATAACTGCCAAGTTTTAATAGCTTGGTGATTGAAATCCCATTCTAAGTAAGGCTTAACTCTTTGTCCATTGACTTTAAAGATTTAGTTGGTCTTGGGATTGAGTACACCGACTACCATATAAGGGTAAACTGTGATCACTTCAAAAGGATCATTCCATCTTAATTTGATTTTCTGAGGAAACAATCTTAACCTAGAATTATAAAGAAGAACATTCATTCTAGGTATTAAATTTCTCCTTAGTATTACTTTATCATGAATTCTTTTCACCTTGTCTTTATAAATCTTAGTACTTTCATATGCCTCATTTGTAAGCCCATCTAGCTCAGAAATTTGTAGCATCCTCCCTTAACTAGCATCATTATAATTCAAATTCACCTTCTTAAGAGCCCAGAAAGTTTTATGCTTGATCTCCACTAGTAATGACATAGTTTCCCAAACACAAGTATGTAAAGACTCATTCTTAAGGGGGTTTTATAAGCTGTCCTATATGCCCACAAAGTATCATTCAATCTCAAGGACTAATTTTCCTTGAAGGGCAATTTGTTTTTTCCAAAATTTTCTTAATTTGCTTATTACTTGTCTCCAGTTGACCTGAAGTTTGTAGATGATAAGGTGTTGACACCTTATGCACTATGCAATACTTCCTCATTGGCTTGTCAAAATGTTTGTTGCAAAGATGTGTTCCTCCATCACTAATAATAGCTTTTTGGAGTACCAAATTTATTAAGAATGAATTCCTACATAAATTTTAAAAGAATTTTAGCATCATTATTCTCGATTGGAATTGCTTCCACAAATTTGGAAACATAATCAATAGCAACTAACATATATTCATATCTAAAAGATTTAGGAAAAGGCCCCCTAAACATCAAATATTTTAACAACCAAATATGTGGTAAAAGGCATTTCATTCCTCCTATTATTTTCAGTCCTTTGACATCTTTCATGTGCTAGACAAAAATAATGTGCATTTTTAAACAAGGCCAAAAGAAATGACTTTGTAAAAACTTAAAAGCAGTTTTTCTTCCTCAAAAATGTCCTCTACATTAAAGCTCATGACAAAAAGATAGCATGCTCTTTTGTTCATTCTCTAAACCACATCTTCGAATAATCTCATCTTTATAAATTCTAAAAAGATAATGATCATAATCATCCCAAAAGTAATACCTGCAATTAGGAAAAAACTTTTTCCTTACTTAGAAAGATATATTAGGATTAATAATATCACATGCCAAATAATTAGCAATATTAGCATACCAAGGTATAAATCCTACTGCAAACAATTGCTCATTAGGAAAGAAATCTAAAATTTGTTCATTCTGTTGATGTTGGAGAATTTCTGAATTAGGGATTAATATAAACGAATGATCAAAAACAAGATTTTCACTTCCTTTTTTATCTTTAATTTCCACATTAAATTCTTTCAACATAGAATCCATCATATAAGTCTCGGCTTAACTTATGGTTTACTCAATAAATACTTTAAAGCTACATGATCTGTGTGTACAATAACTCTAGACCCCACAATGTAAGATTTAAATTTATCCAAAGTAAGAACTATAGCCAAAAGTTCCTTTTTTATTGTCATGTAATTTACTTGAGCAAAATTAAGAGTGTAACTAGCATAATAAATTACATGCAACAATTTGGCAATTTATTGCCCCAAGACAGCTCCAATTGCACAGTTAGAAGCATCACACATAATTTCAAAGGGTAAGACCAATCTAGAGCTGTTGTTGTCAATTTTTCTTTCAAATCATTAAAGGCATTCAAACATTTTCATCAAAATTAAAAGGTACATCTTTAGATAAAAGATTACACAAAGGTTAGCTTATTTCAGAAAAATCTTTAATAAACCTCCTATAGAATCTAGCATGTCCTTAAAAACTCATAATGCCTTTAACATTAGTAAGGGTAGGTAGTTTCTCATTAATATTAAATTTTGCTTTATTAACCTCAATGCCTTTATTGGACACTATATGACCAAGAACTATACCACTATCAACCATGAAATGACTTTTCTCCTAACTAAGGGTTAAGTTGCACTCATGCATCTCTCAAGCACCTTAGTTAATTTGTGTAAACAATTAGAAAATGATGCACTAAAAACTAAAAAAGTCATCCATAAATACCTCAATACAATCCTTAATCATGTTTGAAAAATAGACAACATGCATCTTTGAAAAGTAACTAGTGCATTACAAAGGTTGAAAGCCATCTTTCTAAAAGTAAATGTCCAAATAGACAAGTAAAAGTTGTTTTGGCTTGATCCTCTAGTGTAATTGTGACCTGATAATAACTTAATATACCATCAAAAGAAGAATAAAATTTGTGACCACCAAGTTTATCGAGCATTTGATTAATGAATGGAAGTGGAATATGATCCTTTTTAGTAGCTGAATTTAGCTTTATATGATCAATGCACATTCTTCACCCCATAGTAGTCCTAGTCTCCACTAACTCTCCCTTTTTCACAATTATGATTTCTAACTTTTTAGGAACCACATGCACTATACTAACCAACTCAGTATTTGGTATTCACTAAGAAGTTTCAGTACTTATTTTTTCATGATGTCAAGCATATTTGGGTTTAAACATCTTTGGGTTTCTCTCATAGCTTTAGCTCCTTCCTCTAGAATGATTCCATGCATATATATGGAAGGACTAATTCCATTCATTTCACTAAGACTCAACTTGATTAGTTTTTTCAATCATTTCAACTCACTCACCAATCTTTTTTCCTCAAACTCAACTAATTTATTGAAAATGATAACTGGTTGACTTTCACCCTCCCTAAGGAAAACATACTTTAAGTGCCTAGGTAATTCTTCAAATTCCAAGGCTAAAGGTGGCTCACTCAGTTTCTCTTTTTTTACTACCTCAATTTCAAGCACCTCATAAAACTAATTCTCCTTTAGGCCAAATTTTGGCTGCACCTAAAATTTGGCAACATTCTTGAATATCTTCTTTAAAGATTTATTTTCCTTCTTCCAAGGTCAAAAGCTAATTCAAGTTTGTCTTCTTTTAGGCCTTGCAAGAAAATATCTTAGACACATAAATTGATACAATCAATAAATGAACACTCTTCATATAAAGTAGTGGTGGGAATAGGTGATGTATTAAAAATAGAAAAAAACTACAATTTCACCTAGAATAGTTATAGATAATTTCACATTTTTTACATCAATGAAATTATTAATTGTTTTAATGAAAGCTTCCTAAGAGTATGTCCCTTTTCATTAGCATGCACTTCTCTCACATCCAAAACAATAAAATCCATAGGTACAATCAATCCTCCTACCTTAACTAATATGTCCTTTACTATATAACAAATTGACCTATCAACTAGTTGAAAACGTTTCTTGGTAGACTTAAGATCTCCTAGACCTAATTGTTTAAAAATGGAATGGGGCATAAAAGTAATCTCAGCCCTAAGGTCTAACATACTTAATTTTTCTTCACCATCTTCTGTGGAGATTTTTATTACAAAAATACCTAGATCATTCTATTTTAGAGGTAGTTGATATTACAATACAACATTTGCTACTTCTTAAACTAGTATTTTTTCTCTTTCTTTAAACTTCCTTCTTTTAGTACATAGTTTTAATGAGGAATTTTGCATAACCTAGAACATTTCTTGTAACTTCTAATAAAGGCAAATTTGTGTTAACCTTAGATACCATATTAAATAAATTAGAAATTTTCTTATCTTAGTTTCTATTTTTGAGGCAACTTGGGTAAGGAATCGGTAATCTATAAGGATTTGCAGCCTTGTGCAACATTGTTAGTGTTTCTTTCTCTTTTTTTCTCCTTTACCATGTCATCCTTTTTTTTTTCTTCGACAATCAACTCCTTCTCCTTAGATTCACCTTCCTTAGCCGTGTTATTTTCTTCCTTCTCCTCTTTTGCATTCTTTTCATTTTCTTTAATTTTCCTCCTTTTCTTGACCTAAAAAGTTAGAAATAGTAATAGGAATAGACTCATCCACTCGGTTATTTATTACCTTTCCACTTTGAACCTCAAAGGAGGGTTATACTCAATATAATCAACTAACTTTAAATCTCGTGTAAGTGCTTCCTTTCTCTCCATCCTCTCAACTGCTTCTTGATTTTGTATAAGAGGTCTCATAAAAATCTCATATCTACTCTCTTCTTCTTTTTATTCCTTAAGAGCAGCTTCAATCTTGAGTCTTTATACTGCTCTTTGATTTTTCTTAAGAGGATCCACATACTCACTCATTTAATCTTCAAATGATGGTTAAGTTTAATAATTATATTGGGGTAATTCATTTAAGATGAGTTATAATCATTTCCTCACTCAATGGTTTAGGTGCTTATAAATTGATTTCCCTATGCATCTTTCTGGAAATTATGCAACGTATGCATACATTCCCCTAGACTTGAAAAAGAATCATATGGCATGGTGTAATCATATGAATTATAATTATAAAAATTATAATTATATAATCCACCATAATTCTCATAGGTAGGTTCATGTTGTTGTTCCATTGTGATTTAGTTGAGTTGTCTTCTCAATTTCTCTAATTAAACTCTCAATTCTTCCTTAGGGTCCATGATACTTACTTTAGCTTTTTAAAAAAAACTAAAAATAAAGGGTAAAACATATAAAAATAAAAAAAATTAAACAAACAGAAAATTAAACAATTAACAGTCAAAGACAAAACTAAAAAATGATTGCAAATTAAACTAAAAACTCACTCTATGTCTCCCAAACAATGACACTAAAAACTTATTGTGTTTAAACCTAAACTATAATACTCGCACGCATACGAGATAATTATAGCTAAGATGAGCACCTAAGGTTGTATCTTTCAAGGAGGATAGAGATGTGAAATACTTAATTTAAATTGCAATTGCTTCAAAAGTTCTTGTGAGTTAAATGATCATAAAGAAAATGTCAAGAACTTAGAAAAGTAAATGGAATGGATGGATGATTTAATATAAAAAGCCTTATAGGGCATTTAACTTCACCAAATTGATATACAGTTGCTTAAATGAGATGATTAGGATAATGCAAATGAATGAAATACCAAGATAATTTTAATAAAAGTATCTGTTGAATTAGGTTTATTAGAAATTAAATTAATTCTAAACCTAATCAGAAGCATGCAAAGAGTTTAGTGCACTTTTGATTAGTGAATCCTAAGTTCATTGTTCATTGTTCATGTGTTAAGCAATGTTCAATTTAACACTTAACTCCTAGGTAATAACTATATGGTGATCAAGCACAAGTATATAAAATAAGGTATTAAATAATGACATACAATCCTAATTCATTCATCTAAGCAAACCATAGCAATCAAAGTGGATCCATTTAAACTCTAGAATAAAAGAGTTAATTCATAATAAAAGAGAAATGAAATTCAATTTTATTAAATTCAATAGCATTCATCTTCCATGCATTTAATGTAAAAACAAATGAAATTGAATAATTAAGGTTAAGAAAACAAAACCTTAAAAAGAATTCTTCGAAGAACAAAGTCAATCTTCTTATAAACCCATCTTCAACTCATTCTTTATCAAGAAAATAATTCTAACCTAATTATAGAAAATGGAGAAATAGATCAAAGAGTATTTTCAAGAGAGTTTCCACTCCTCCCTCTTATTGTTATTTTTTCTCAAATGAGCGGCCAGGGTTTATAGAAAATAGCCCCCTAAATCAGCTTTCTAAAAATATTCCATGTTAGTTGAATCTTCAAAAGAGGACCTTATGGTTCTAGCTCTTGCTTGTATTGTTGAAATAGAAAAACACGACCATTTTTCTAAGTTTGTGTACTCCCTATTCCTTATAGCCCTCAAAACACGAGATGCTTGTTTTGATCATGTACTGAGTACCTGACTGTGTTCAATATGATATGCTAACCCTTTAAAATTGAGTATATGCTAATGTTTTATTTGGTTTGATCATGTTTTGCTACTAATTCACCATTTTCTCTCTTTTTCATCTTCTTATCAAGAAAATCTTACAATTGTGAAAACACAAAAGAAACAAAAACACAACAAAACACATTTAGAACTAGGTAAAATAGATAGAATTAGACACAAATAATCCCTTAAAAACACTACAAAAATGGTTAGAAAAAACATTCAACTTAATGATAATAAAACTTGGATTAAGGGGTCATATCGACTAAATGACACATATCATCCCTTAACTATTGACTAATGCACCTTATTGGTTTTTAACTCATTTTTGTCATTTTAAAATCACTCAACTTATATTGATGATCACAAAAAAATTCTTTAACCAATATTCAGTCTGTTCTATTAGTGGAATGTTGACATGGAAGATACCTATGTAACTTTTAATACTAATAATACCACATTAGATTAATTTTCTCTCTCTTGACCCTCATTTCCATATGCTTGATCATTTTCAAATGTCACCCATTCACCCACCTCTTTTACCTCTCTCTCTCTCTCTCTCTCTCTCTTTTTCTATATACACACACACACACACATTAAAAAACTCCAACAATGGAAAAAATTTCTTATCTTTGTGAACACCTCCACTATGACCTTGAGACTCTCACCACTATTATTGTCATTGTCATTTGTTAGAGGTTATGCCCTAGAGCAATGTATAAGTTATGTAAATGTAACACATTATCCCTAAATAGCAATGAAATATATGTTTATAAATGAAATTGTTCCATTGTATTAAATATATGTTTGAAGTCCATAAGTATTTTTTAAAAGAGGATCTATTCTCAAGTGTTGAGAATATGGATAGCAGATTTCTCTTAAACAAATATTTTAAAATGTTCATGGTCATAGGATTAATGACTGGGCATCATAATTCTGGAAGACCATCACATCTGTTTATAATTTATAATCAGTATGTGATACTTATGATTATAGAGACAATGAGCATCATACTATTTGATAAATGTTGTCGATATAAACATATGGATATTCATATGATGAATGATTGAACTATGATGTTAGATGATGATAACATGGAGTTTTATTGCTAGTCAATAAATCATTATCTAGGTCATAATTGTACATGTAATCCTTTAACTTGAGAGATGTCGTATCTCATTCATCGGTAGTTGGAATTTATTACTACTTGCATACTAATGCTATTCAAGTATTGGTATATGATATGTGATAGTTCTAACTAGTTATCTATGGAGGTAAGTGATCACTAAGAGAGAATTCATTAACTTGAATAAACAAGGAAGAAATCCTATGCTATCTGATTATTCTTGATAATCAAATCCTTGGCCAATGTAGTAAAGATTCACTAGAAAGGGTTTTTAGTAGGAATAAATTTTGTCAAGAATTAGAATCGAGATATAGACATATAATTAAAGCATATTAGGGTTTGACAAATCCATAACCCTAGCTAAGATTGGGATTTCGTAATGAAGGGATTTTAGTGTACGTTAATTATGATCAATGGTCCATGAAATGAATAAGTGATTAAACACTCATACTCATTCTAATTAGGTAGTCATGATTTGCAATGGTAGGCATCACTCATGACTTATGGACTAAAGGTGAAATAGGGATTTCACATTAGTAAAGAAAAATATTTTCTCAATCCCATTGCTAATTAGACATGAACCTAGAAAGTCACACACCCAAAGGTATTTGCCTTCCAAGAATAAAAGGTTTACCATAATAATTAATTAAAGTGTTTAATTAATTGATTAATGGTAAAAGGATTGAACTTGTAATTAAATTTACAAAGACTCTAGCATGTCTTGAAGTTTAAATCCAAAATGATTTCTTAGCATTTAAATCCTAATTTATATATGATATAAATGAGAAGGATTTAATTAATTAAAACTATAGATGAGTTAAAAGAACTAATTTTGAACTTTGGACAAAACCCTAAATAGCCCAAGCCCATTTAAGAAATGGAGAGAGGCAATTTAGAGGTTAAAGAATTTCTATAACCTTAAAGCCCATATGATGAGTTTAGAGGTTAGAGATTTTCTATAACCCTATGTGAGACCTTGCTCGAGCATTGGCTCAGTCCGCTAGAGGGAATTGGGATACTCATTCGAGTTTACGCTCACGATGTAACTCTCAAGTTTAGATTTAGTTGATTTTGAAAATGATTTTTGGGAGTTGCCACCCTAGTTTACTTTTAAATGGAAAAATTAAGGAAAAACCAAATTGACTTCAATTCATTAATTTTTAATTAATGTACCCAATGATAAAATCACTAGCCTCAAACCAGGTTAAGTTTGGAGACTAGGTTTTTAGTTTTAAATAATCTAAATTTGGCTCTTAAGTTTAATTTGACTTAAAAATTAATTCACGAATGACAAATGTCATATGATAATTAATACATGAGTATGGTATGAGTGCAAGGAAAAAATAAAACATTCACAAATTAATTAAAAAGGAGAAAGGAGAATGATTGAAATTTGGATTTGAGATTTGAATTTAGATTACAAACGTGCCTACGTACCCTATTGAATGGGGATCAAAACCCACGTAATTCATTCCATAATTAAGTGGAGGGGTTTAGGAGTTGATCAAATTAATTTTGGTTTGGGTGTTTTTGAGAGTGAGGGAAAAGGCTGATATCTTTGCTTTCGACAAGTGGAGGGTTTTACCAAACCGAAGTTCCGTTTTATCGGGACCAGATGATTGGATTGATTGGGAGATTAATTAATTAATTAAGATGATTAATTAATTAATTAATGTGATGAAATGGATGGATTGATGGATTAATTAATTAAAATGATTAATTAATTAATTTGGATGAAGGGTGGATTAAGAAAAAGGATTAATTTGATTTTTGAAAAAAAGAATGATGTTTTTTAAAAAAAGAGTGATTGATTAATTAATTAAAAAGATTAATTAATTAATTAATTGAGTGATTAATTATAAAATAGTTTTAGTTAATTAAAAAGATTAATTAATTAATTAGAGAGTAATTGGAGGTAGAAGAAGAGAGAAATTTGAGGATAGCAATCTACTCAAATTCAAGGGTGTAGAGAAATGAGGAAATGGGGGGGCCTATTTATAGGCAAATGGGGTTGAGGGTAGTTTAGGTAGTAAAAATGTGAAAAGACAATGAGGAGTAGGGGTAGAAAGGGCTGAAAATTAGACTGAAAATGGTAAAAGGGTCATTTTCTGTGCAGAAGGGGCTAACTGGCATCAGAAGGCTGCAACGCTCTATACAATGCTGCACTAGACCTATGCAGTGCCATGTCAGATGCATGCAGTATGCCACATACGGAGTGTGCGGCATTGCATAACTCTGATGCTGCACCACATGTCTGTCGTGCAGCAGCTGACATAGTGGCCTCTTTTTTTTTTTTTTTTTTAAGAGATTGGCTGGTACAGAGTTTAGAAAATTTGGATGTCTAGTTGCAATGTAATTAAAGGCTAAAGAAATTTGGATGGCTAGTAGCGGGATCACCGTAATGGCTCCTCATAGCCCACTAAATTTAGCAGGTGCTAAGGCTACGGTTGGATGATGAGGGTACAAAATTAAGGATTCACACCCTAAAGCCCATATGATGAGTTTAGGGGTTAGAGAAAGTGCACCAAGGTCAAAATGGTCTTTTAACTATGTAAGGTTTAATTGAAATAATCATAGTATGGTCTTTTCTATTTAACCCTAAGGCATAAAGCAAATATAATATTTCATTTGTCCCCTAATTAACAACATCGTTGTTGGCTATATAAAAAGCAAATGATGTTGTAAAAATAAGAGGCTTTATGCACATCTTTTCTAAGAGAAGCCTTAGTAAATAAGTTTTGAGAGAAGAAAAAGAAAAAGAGTTCTTCATATTTCTTGTTCTTCACTTTTTGTTCTTTGTTCTCAGTGAAAGAACAAAGGTTTCTTATATTGAAAAGATATATCCATAGCAATTAGAAGAAATCAAATCATTACAGATTTGTGTTAGAAGATCTTGCATTCAATTAGGCTACCAAGAGAGAGAATCAAGAACATCTAAACAAATATAAGTGTGCCTTTGGGGTGGAACTTGGTGTAGACAATCTAGAGGCTCAACATTTGGGGAGTTTTTGGAATGGAAAGAAGAATCAAAGTTCTTAGGCTTCAAGAGGTAATATGATTACCACTTGATCTTCTTTCTTTCTTTTGTGTTTTACACACTAATTAGTAAATTGCTTGAATGTTTATTGGACTTATTTGGGTGACAGTGAAATTTTAAATTGTTTGAAATTTCACCCACCTTGTTGCTTTTGCTTCATTTGTGCCTAATATTCCTTCATCATCACCCCCATAACCTATATATCAACCTTTAGTTCCCTCTATTCTCATCCTCTTCTTCTTTTTACCCTCACTTCCCATGCGCCACTCTTTATGAGCATCCTTATCCCCTCTCTGAACGCACCAATTTTACAATCCAACCCCTCAATGATGATGAAATATTGGATCTCGAATCATTTATTATTGGAGTAGGTTATAATCCAAATATCATTAATTCAATGAATTTCTTTTAGATAAATTGAAAAACAAAAGTACACAATGCCTAACTAGGCTAGCAAAAAACAACAACAAAGAATATAAATGAAATTGAATACAGTTATTATTGTTTACTTCAAATTAGAAAAGAGTAAGAAGCAAGAAATACCGAGCAAGATAAGTTAGAGAATATTAACCAAAAGAAGCACTTGGTGAGAAATAAAAGTGCTACCCTTATTCTCCAACTCATAAGCCCTTAATTTAGCAATTGGAGCATCGCTACACATTGCATTAGCACAACCACACCAATATGTCACTCCATCAACACCATAGATAAGGTTAAAATGGAAGCAATTGATTGCGCATGACGTTGGAGCAATGAGTCCAATGCAAACATGGCCACCCAATATTCAATTGCGTTACTAAAAGCAGAGACCAAATATGGCAATGATGGGACATAATAGGGCCAATATTAAGAACTATGGAACTAATCAATTCATTTAATTGGAGAATCACCGAAATCCTAATTTTTGGGGAGGCTCGTTATGACTATAGTAAAGGAATGGGAGGAAAGAAGAAATTAGAGGATCAATTTGGTTGA
Source organism: Reutealis trisperma (assembly GCA_947687605.1). Classification (NCBI taxonomy): domain Eukaryota; kingdom Viridiplantae; phylum Streptophyta; class Magnoliopsida; order Malpighiales; family Euphorbiaceae; genus Reutealis; species Reutealis trisperma. Next base: position 115,669 of record CANTUT010000521.1, on the reverse strand, counting down.
TTAACAATGAAGAAAAGCAAGCAAAAATAATACATGGTAGAGATAAGTATGGTGGAGGTGGAGGTGGCTGTGAAGATAAGAAATGTTTTCCATTAATGGAGATGAAAATCAAAAGAAAAGCAAAAATAGTTTTTTTTTTTTAATGAACCAAGAGAGAGAGAGAGGAAGGGGTAGGTGATATGCAAAATGACCAAGCGCGTGCAAATGAGGGTGAGGAGAGAGAAAATTAATATGATGTGGCATTATTAGTATTAAAAAATACATAGGTATCATACTTCAACTTAGTATTTCGTTAGTAAAATAGATGGAAAGTTGACTAAAAAATTTTCATATGATCATTAATATAAGTTGAGTGATTTTGAAGTAGTGTTATTAAACTCAGACTAAATCTATGGGTCGACTTGGTGAATCAAACACTAAACCAGTTTGGATTTGTAATTAGACCAGATATGAAATTAACTCAAAAAAATCGAGCAACCCGGACTGGTTTTTACTGACTTGCTTGAACCAGTCTGACCAGGTGCATAAACTAAAACACTACTGTTTTATATGCTTTTGAGATTAGAGTTATATTCTTTCATTCTCATTTTTAACTATCTATGAGCAAACTCCATCTCTCTCTCTCTCTCTCTCTCCCTCTCTCTCTCTCTCTCTCCCTCTCTCTTTCTTGAATCTATTTCTTGTTTTGGTCTACAAGTCTTTGTGCATGATAAAGGAGAAGTACAATTAAAGGAGCAACAAATAAAAAAGAAAGCAACAAAAGATTTATAGCTAGGTATTTCTTATTTTCCTTAAAATCTCTTTTTATTATGTTTTGTTATTTTGCACTCATAATGTTTAATACATTGCTTCATTGAATTTTCATTATCATTGTTAAACTATTTTACTTTGGTACTCTCAATCTAATTTCTTGCTTCTATCCTTATTTTCACATTCAAGAAATTAACTGATATAGAGATTTTTATTTTGTTTTTATCTCTTTATTCTTGTTGGTTTAAATTGTTGTCTTTACTAATGTGATTACCCAACTAAATTGCATTGTATCCTCTGTTTAAGCAAAGAAATGTATGTATATTGTTCTTGCTCTCATATGAATAAAATGAAAAATAAAAAATAAACAATACTATGGGCTTGTGGTTTTTTAATTGAATTTGAAACTGACTTAAAGAAGCCAAGCTAAGTATAGCTTTAAAAACCTTAAAAGCATCAATTAGGGAACCTATATATACATACATTTACAACTAGGTATTAATTAATATGATATGGAGAATTAATAAATTTATATATTAATTAACATATTATTAATTTTTTAATTAAACAGTATTAGAATTGAAAATTAAAAAAAAAAAAACTAAGAGAGAAAAAGAGTTGATGATCCACCGGTTCAACCATTAACCTGGTGGTAAAACTATTAATCTGTTGACCCAGTTTATAGATCAAGTTTACGTCTGGTCTGAGTTTAATAACACTGTTTTGAAGTGACAAAATTGAGTTGAGGGACGATAAGGTACATTAGTCAATAACGATGAATGTAATTTAGCCTATCATACCAATTCATCAAGCTTTTCAGGTTTTTCCTATTTTTGATTGATTTTTTACATAATTAATTTCAAATATTAAATCAGACCGATCTTCTAGTAACCAGCCCAATTTTCAAAATATTGAATAAAATCTTATACCCTATACACAAGTGTAAATAAGAATTTTCTGAGTAAATATTGTCATCACTTCTTTGGAAAACATGTTACATTTACAAACATGCAACTATTTGCTTTATCAATTGTTTATATATATATATATATATATATATATATATATATATATATATATATATATATATATATATATATATGTATATGTATATATATATATATATATATATATGTATATATATATATATATATATATATATATATATATATATATATATATATATATATATATATATATATATATATATATAATCCTAAATGACATAATTAAGTTTCAAACACTAAGTATAATTATATAATTTTTGACACAATTTATGATATTTTCAAGAGTAATTATGATTTATTTATTTTTTATTATATGATGTGTTTAAATTTTATTGGTTTATATTAAATTTTTTTTTTTTACACAACTTACGTTAGCTAGCATTATCTTCTCCCTCTATCTTTCTTCATATATATGTATATACACCCACATTATTATACAATGTGTTCAAATTTTATTGGTTTGTATCAAAGAATTTTTTTACACAACTTGCTTCACTTAGCATTATTTTCTTCCTCTGTTTATATATATATATATATATATATATATATATATATATATATATATATATATATATATATATATATATATATATATATATATATATATATATATATATATACCCACATTAAATATGCATGTAATTTTAAACCCAAAATGAACTTTAAGGGGTGATTGGACCAAAATATTTTACAGGATCCACATTAAACGTTTGAATATAGTACTAACATTAAATTTGATCTCTCCCATAGATGCATGTCATACGAATTCTTGTGATGGGTAGTCATCGCGGTCTAAATTTTTAAAAAAATTTTAATAATATATTAAAAATTGACTAAAATTTTTGAAAATTGACTTTAATAATGATATATTTTAAAAAAAAATTAAAAAATTAAATTGGCCACTAGTTCTGCAAGCAGTGGCGTAATAAAGGTATACAGGTAGCAGTTCTGATCCTCCAAATGGCAAATTATATTTTAGATTCTAGTTTATATTGCATCATAGTCTTGAAATATAGGTCAAATATTAAATATGTAATAAAAATATATAAAAAACTAATGGTATAGCTAGTTAATGGATTAGTTTGTGAATTGACTGGTGTATGTTCGATACCTAGGCTTTTTTTTTTCTTTTTTAGTTATTATATATATATATATATATATATATATATATATATATATATATATATATATATATATATATATATATATATTTGCTTTTTTATTTATTTATAATATTTTGTAATTAAAATTATATTTATTTATTTTATTTCTCCAAGAAAAAAATTATATTAATAGTTGAAATTTTTTATTTTTTTTAGATTAAGTGCTAATTATTTTTTCATTTTTTCATTTCTTTAAATATTTATAATTGAATCAATTAATGAAATATATAAATTATTTTTATTTCTCCTATCTAATAATTGTTGTAATTTTAATTAGATATATTTAAATCATTATAATTAAAATAATTATTATAAAATATTTAATAACTCAAGTTATAAAATAATTTATTTTTAAGAATAAAATTTCATCTTTGAATATAAAATATATATTCATTACTTATAAAGTGTGTATTCATCTATCATTTCATTTTTTTTTCATTATTTGATTTTTTTAAGGGTCTTTAACATATCAAAAAAATATAAATGGATCACAAAATTTTTAAATTAAATGGTGATTTTTTTTATTTGTTTCAATACTCGGAATTGAATCAATTAATTAAATATATAAATTATTTTTGTTTCTCCTATCTAATAATTGTTATAATTTTAATTAGATATATTTAAATCATTATAATTAAAATAATTATTATAAAATATTTAATAACTCAAATTATAATATAATTTATTTTTAAGAATAGAATTTCTTATTTTTAAGAATAGGATTTTATCTTTAAATATAAAATATTTGTTCATTACTTATAAAGTATATGTTCATTACTTATCAAGTATATATTCACTATTTATAAATTGTATATTCATCTGTTATTAATATTAAGTTCATTGAACATAAGATTTAAGTTCATTATTTATAAAGTATATATTGATCTATTATTAGTATCAAGTTTATTAAATATAAATTTTTAGGTTCGTTTACTTTATAAAATATAAATTATTTTTTTTGTTATTAATATTGGGTTCATTGAATACAATTTATATTAATAAAAAATATATACTTTATTATAAAAATTAAATAAAAATGAAAAGTAGTTTAATAAATTATCAATAATAATATAATACAAAATAAAGAGATGAGATATGATAAAAAAAATAAATTTTTATTTCTATATAATAAAATTAACATAATTTTAATTGTATTTCAAACAAATAAAAAAGAAAAAAAATTGACTTAAAAGTGAACCCAAGCATTTAAAGTAAAAAATCCTAAAAAATAAATTGTTATTTATATAAAATAAAATTAATATAATTAAAACAATTAAATAAATAAAAAAACTCAACCATTAATATAATTTTTTCTTATAGGAATTAATATAATTTTAATTATCTATTAAATAATGAAAAAGAAAATAAAAATAATATGATTTTAATTACATATTTCAAACAAATAAAAAAAGAAAAATAAAGAAAAAAAGTAGAATAATTAAAAAATAAAAAAATAAAGAATAATTAAAAAAGAAAAAAAAAGTCTAATTAGCCTCAACTAAAAAAGAAAAAATAAATACAATGATTAGCCTAGAATTTAAATTCAGGCCTAAAAAGAGTGAGGGTAAAGTGTTAACTATCTAAACCAGTCACTCTTTTATATATTTTCGGACCATATATAATAAGTGGAGGAAATTATATGTTGTAGTCTTTTTTTTTTTTTTTTTTGGAGAAAATATCTTTTTATCGTCACATTTTTTTTTATACATTTTTAGCTTATATAGTTATCTTATATATATATTTTTTTTCTTCTCTTTCGTTTAGATCGAGATGCTGTAAAACGTGGGCTATATGTACTGTCCATTTAAGGACTAATATGGGTCCCACGTAGCAAATATACAGCAAGTTTTAAATTTATTTTTTATTTTTATTAAATTAATTATTATTATCAATTTTTATGTTGGTATAATTTTTATTATTTTTCGATTTATTTTGATTTTTTCCTCTTAATGAAATTTAATTAATTTTAAAAGATTTTTTTATCTAACCATAAAGTAATTTCCTCATTTTGACATATTTTATTTTTTTAATTTTTGTTGAAAAATAAAAATAAATGTTAAACGATATTATACACTAATTATTTGGTAAAAGTATATTTTTTTATTTAATATATACTGTTACTTTTTATTTTGTTTGAAATTCATTATGGAAGTATACTGAATTTATATTGGATACTAATTATTTGCAAGAAACATAATATTTTTTGTTTAATGTTTAATGTACCAAAATTATGTTAATGTAAACCATTTCTTGGCACTTGTCTTTTATAAATAGTAAGTATGAATTACACATTTTTATATGTAGTGCATACTAAATCATATTGAATGTGTACCATTTCTTGGCATACTTTGTTTGTTTTAAAAAAATATATATATATATAAATTAACTATACATATATACTTTTTATCTTGTTTGGAATCCATAGTTTGTATAAACAGTAATTATAGTAATTATATTGTGAAAGTATATTAAATTTGTATTAGATATTAATTATTTAATAGAGGTATACTATCTTTTTTGTTTAATGTATACTGTTTACTATTACTTTTTTACTTTATTTGAAATCTAAGACTTGTATGAATAGTAGTACATATTAATACATTATGAAAGTATACTGAATTTTATTTAATATATTACATAAATTAAATGTTAAATAGCATTGGATACTAATTATTTGTTAAACGTATACTTTTTTTATTTAATATATATTATTTGTTATTGGCGATTATGGCTAAAGTTTCAAACATCTCCTCCCTCCCTTTTGAATTTCTTTATTTCAGATATATTTATGGTTGTACATGCTTTAAAATTGGAGGAAAAATATTATCTCAAATTGCAATTAGTGAAACATATACTATTTATATATGCAGTATATACCAAATCATAAATGTATACCATTTCATGATATACTTTGCGTTGTTTTAAAAAAAAAAAAAAAGTTAAATATCAAATACCATTTTGTGATACCAAATCATATTAAATGTATACTATTTCCTGGAATACATTTTTCTTAAAAACAAAAGTTAAATATCAAGTATCATATATCATTTATGTATGCAATGTATACTAAATCATATTAAATGTATACCCTTTCCTGGTATACTTTAAAAAAAAAAAAAATCGTAAACATCTAGTATCAAATACCATTTACATACATATTGTATACCAAATCATATTAAATGTTTACCATTTCCTAGTATACTTTGTTTTAAAAAAAAAAAAAATCTAAATATCAAGTATTAGATACTATTTATACATGGAATGAATACCAAATTATATTAAATGTATACCATTTCTAATTATTTTCATATAAAAATAATTAAAAAATTATTAGATGAAAAATCAAAATGAATTATATATATATATATATATATATATATATATATATATATATATATATATATATATATATATATATATATATTAAAATGATTGTCTTGTAAATTTAGTATAGTGTTAAAAGTTGATGTGTGAAATTATTTTATAATAAAATAAAAATATATATAATTTGATTTGATCTATTTATTTTATCATCAAAATGAATCATCCAAAATTTGAAAAGACAAACTTAAAAATCAATTACAGGAATGGATTCAATATTGCTCTATTTTTTACATTTAAAAAAAAAAGGCAAAAGAAAACAAAATTACAAAAATTCTATTTAAATAAACATGGCAATCCAATTCCTGGGAAACAAATTAAAATCCATGAAACTGGAGTTGCTCAAATAGTTTCCCATGCACCTTTCAACTCAAGCCACACTACATAAATTCACTATCACCAATTCATATCATGTATATATATATACAACCAAAAAAATTTGAGACTTACCTCACAAAAACTTCCCCTCCCCTCTACCCAAATTTATCTCTCCTACACACATTTGAAATTTTTTTAGCTCTGCATATGATATCAATCATTAAGCCTATTTTCCAGCACTAGGCACAAATTTTATGGTCAAAATTCCCATCAATTGTCGTCCTGTCTAGAAAAACAAATGAGATATTATTTCATTTTATAGACCTCATTATTTTCTCATAATCGCCATGATCAACTATGTATAATAGCAAGCTCCTTGTGCTTGTTCGGGAATTGTTAAGGGAATTAAAATTTTATCTATCTATGCTATGTTTTACGGATTATTTTTTTTATTTTTTTTTTTGTGCTCTATTTGTAATCTTTTTTCTTCCAAATTTAGCTTCTTGATTCAGTTTCCACACATAGATTGCATACGAAGATGGTGTAACAAGAAGGGTAATACAACCCGTGAAATTTGCTTTCATGTATAAATTTCTAGTAATTGGAAACAGAAAATAAAAAGAAGCGAAAAATTTTAAAAACAAAAATAAATGATAAAATCCCCAAACTTCAAATCAAATAGATATTGCAAAAATAAAAACTTAACAACTTTAAATTGCAAAAATGAATTCAATTCTCTATTCTTCAGTAACTTTATCTTCCAACAAATTTTGTGGTAGATCTAAGGAGAGAAGGAGATCTACTAGTGTTGGATCCCAGCAAGCGTGCATAATGATGATATTGGGCTTTGACATGTGATTGGAGATGACCTTTAAATATCAACTCTGATTGCATTTTCTTCTCCAAATAGATTGAAATTTGATGCAAAAATTCTCATATCAAAACTGTGGCTGAGTTTAAAACTTGATTATAAAAAAAAATAAATTTAGCTGCTGAGAGAAAAGAAAAGCATAAAATCATAAATCAACATCGAAGTTCCAGCTATTTTGGCAAACTCAAAAATTCAGATAATAAAAAAAAAATTTTTTTCGGCTAATTTGTGTAAAAATTCATAATAAGTAATTGCACATCGGGTCCATAATGCAATATGGATTAAGATCCATGTTATAACAACTCTTCTTGAACCATTTGGAAATTTTTATACTATCCCTGTATAATTAGTATAATTTTTTAATTAATCATTCTAAATTTCTAATTGGTCCCCAAAAATTAAATTTTTATAAATAATCTCAAATGTTTCAATTATTTAGTTAATACTCATACTACAAATATGAAAAATCAATCAATTAAAAATGTACTTTTATGAAAAATATAATTAATTACTATTATTTGAAACAAAAATTGTTGAAAAATTTAGAAAAAAATTAATCTTTCATTTTTTTTGGTTTATTCTCCTATTAATTGGAAAAAAAAAAAAAGTTAATCTTTTATTTTTCTGTTTATTCTCTTATTAATTGTGACCCTCCAAATAAAATTTCTAGGTTCCGTCCCTGCCGACATGTATAATATTCTTAATTAATTTTTCAAAATAAATTACTAGGACTGAATAATTAACTAGAAGTTTAATTAGTTTTACCAATTCCAGTCCCTGAAATAAGGACCTGGTCTCTCATGCAAGCTGTGGCAGATAAATTCAAACTTGTTGATTCAATGAAAATGAAACTATATTTATAATGGACTTCTTATGCTTTGATCAGTTCAAAGGGTCAAATATATATATATATATATATATATATATATATATATATATATATATATATATATATATATATATATATATATATATATATATATATATTCCGTTTTATTCCCAGCAAGAGAGCTGAATTAATTCAATAAAATGAATTAAATTTAGCATTCTAGGACAAGTCAACCCATTAATTTTTATATGGTTTGCGCTTTTGAAAGTTAACTTAAAATACAATTTCCTAACTAATTAAAATAAGCCAGTAATAAATTATATTTTCAGCACACGACATCTTATGTAGGTTAAGAAAATTTACGTACATAGATATTCATATTAAATAAAATAAAATACTTCCTATTTCAACACTTTCACCACCTTAATTTTCTTATTTATGTGATATTATTTTATTTGTAAATTAATATCCATGAGTCAGTTTTATGAATTAGTACGTATTCTTTATTCACGATAAAGCATCCTAATAAAACTCATATTTTGTAAAAATTAAATTTAAATTAATTTTATCTTATCAATTTTTATATTTGGAAGGAAATTTTATAAAATTTCATTTTTTAGTAAAAAAACAAAATGGTTTCTCCCTAAAAAGAATTGCTTTCAAATTAAATAGAAATTATATCATTTTATAACTGTTTAATTTAGTTAAGACTTAATTTATAGTCAAAATATATTTTTTAACCTCCTATGTTCAAAATTATTAGTTATTGTTAAACAAATAAATTGAATTTATTATCTATGTACATGATATAATTAAATTCAATTAAATTCTTTTAAATGAATTTTTTCAAAAGAAGAGTTCATATTTGAATCAAATTTTAGGATAAAAAAGTTTGAAAAGTCCTTATAACTTAGCTCATAATTCGTGTAATTTTCTTTTTATAACATCAGGAGGGGAATGGAAAATCGAAGCTAAATTTATTATCCACAGAAATATATGCACTTTATCATTTGGTTACATCTCGATGTATAGTAATTTGTGTAATTTATATAATCAACATAATCTTTAACTTTTTTTTTTTTCAATTGAAATGATCAATATCATTTATATCAAGAATAGTACATATTCATCCTAATAAGAGTTTATAACTCATCAAGCAAATTACAAGTCCAGCTAGGATTGAAGTTCAAAATGTGAGACCTAGAAACCCAATTAGCTACTTTGTTACTGTGTCTATAAATAAAATTAAAAGAACACATAACAATCCTAGCATAAAATTGTGTGTCCTCAACAATAGTCCTTATCTTCCATGGGATCTCCTATTTTTGATCCTTCATGTATAAAATGACTACCAATAAGTCATAGTCACAAACCACCCTTTCCATCTACTGGTTGTTTGTCCATTTGATGGCATCCCACAGAGTAATAGCCTCTGATACCAAAGAAGAGTTACAAGACACCTTTCTTCTATTACCACTAATAAAACATCTTTCACAGTCCTTGCACATGAAAGCAATAAAAGTTTATTTCTTCTTATCAACATATGGGGCATTGATATTAAATTTTAGCACATTGAGAGGAGATGGTTGCCAATTTGTTGCTACACTAGAGAGAGAATGTGCTACAATTTGCGATCCTTTAACTTTCTGCTCTTCATTGATTACAGCTTTGTGGGCTTTCTAAAAGTCCATTGCATCCGATAAAATTTGTTGCGGCATCACCTTATTTGCATTGAACACCTGCTCATTTCTTGCTTTCCAAATTGCCTAACAAATGTGAGCAAAAAGATCTATCATTTCCTTGTCCCCCTTTTCCTTCACATCAATTTGTAGTTGAAGCCAAACATCATTGAAACAAGACTGAACATTAATAAAATGAAAACCAAATGGTGATAGAAGCATGTAGCCTTGGCTTTATGACAATCAAAAAATAACATGCATAAGAGAATAACATGCATAAGAGATTCTATTGCTTGATCATATGAAGGGCACGTGTTAGAAGAGTTGCAATTTTTTCTAAATAAAATATCAAATAGAGGTAAAGCATTTTTGCAACACCTCTAGATGAAATAAGTCACTTTAGAAGGGTTTTTAAAGACCAAATGCTTCCATAAATTGTAAGAATTATTTGTAGAAAAAAAGGAAGAAGGCCTTTGTTGCCATTTCTTTTCCAACAGACATTTGTAGCCCTCCTTTATAGAATATACACCATTAAAATTATGATGCCAAATAATTGAATCTCTTTATGGCCTTGAACCTACTGGAATCATTTTAATTTTTTGAATATCATCATCATTAAACAATTGCTCCAGTTTGTGTTGTTTCTATCCTTATTTCTCATCATCAATAATAGTTGAAACCAAAACTTTATAGGGTGCTGTAAGAACATCAAAATTGATCTTGTATTGACCTTTGAATGGTGGCCACTTATCCTCCCGTATACATATAGATCGTCCATTGCCTACATTCCAGCCAAAATCTTCTTTAATCACACTTTGTACTTTAAGAATACTCAACCAAACCCAAGATAGGGCATGTCCCTTTTTAGCATTCAAAAAGTCATAATTAGAAAAATAAACTCCTTTTAAAAATTTGGCCATTAGAGAATTAGGATTGGAAATTATACTCCAACCTAATTTAACAAGCATATCCTCATTCAACAACTAAAGTTATTTAAAACCCATCCCACCTATAGCTTTATGGAGAGAGAGTTCTTTGCATTTTACCCAATGAATCCCTTTGTTGCTGATGTCTTGTCTTGTTCCCACCAAAAATGGGAAATTAGACCTTCAAATTTTTTAAGGATAGATGATGGAATAAGGAAGACAAACATTGAATACATCGAAATAACTTGAATGACAATTTTCAATAGAGTCTTCCTCCCTATATGTGATAAGAGCTTTCCTTTCCAAGACTGCAACAAATTATTCACTTTGTTAATTAAAACATGAAAAAAATGCTTTTTTGATCTTCCCTAATCTATAGGCACACGTAAATATTTCTTAATTTCTTAGACATGGTTTATTTTCTGCACCCTTGTAATTCTTTGAACAACACCATTATCAACATTAGGAGAGAAGAACACTTCAAATTTGTTATTATTGATTTTTAGACCTTCAAATTTTTTAAGGATAGATGATGGAATAAGGAAGACAAACATTGAATACATCGAAATAACTTGAATGACAATTTTCAATAGAGTCTTCCTCCCTATATATGATAAGAGCTTTCCTTTCCAAGACTGCAACAAATTATTCACTTTGTTAATTAAAACATGAAAAAAATGCTTTTTTGATCTTCCCTAATCTATAGGCACACTTAAATATTTCTTAATTTCTTAGACATGGTTTATTTTCTGCACCCTTGTAATTCTTTAAACAACACCATTATCAACATTAGGAGAGAAGAACACTTCAAATTTGTTATTATTGATTTTTTGCCTTGAAGCTCTTGAATAACATTCAAAAGTCTTCATCAAATGATGAGCCTCCCTTCTACTAGCTTTTCCAAATACTAAAGTATCATCAATAAGCAGAATATGAGAAAAGGTAGGAGTGGTGAGGATTTATTCCATATCCTTTAGTATCCCCTTGCTCCAATCCTCAAGTAAGAAGTCTTGATAGAATCTTTGATGCCATGATAAAGAGATAAAGGGATAGAGGATCCCCTTATCTCAGTGTGAGGTCTCACCCAAGCACTAGCCTGATCTACTAGAAGGACTCAAAATGCTCATTGGGTTTGAACTCACATTGGAGCCCCTCAACTCAAATAGGTTGATTTTTAAAATAATTTTGAGTCACCACCCTTGTTTTATTTTTTATTTGAGAAAAAGTTAAGGGAAAAACTCATTTTAAGTTACTCAATTATTATCCCAATGAAAAAAAGTGCATTAGTCCTCGATTATCAAAGAAAATTCATGGACTAAGTTTTTGGTTTATTTAAAAAAACTAGTTTGGCAAGTTTAATATAAAATAGCTAAAAATTATTTTCATGAATAATTTATAAAATGCATGAATAGTTATAATATAAATGATCATCAATCCATTCATCCATCCATAATAAAGAAAATAAAAGGAAAAAAGAAGGATTAACATTACAATGAAAAATCTAAATCAGGGGATACTTCTTCTAGCTCTTATGGGTTCTAAATCACACATTCTCCAAACTAAAACCTAGCAAAAACAAATGACAAAACTAAAAGAAACATAAAGTCAAATTAAATTAAACCAAATTAAAAAGAAGGTGATGTGGGAGGAAGTTGATTTGTTTTATTTGGATTTGATGCTTGAAACAAGCATGCTTGTGTATCCTTTTAAATGCAAATCAAAACCCACACAGTTCTTCCTTTTTGTGAAAGAGGTTAGTTTAATCCAGCCATTTTATCATGTATTGGTTGATTGGATTTAAAGAGAGGATTGACTAATTAATTAACTAATTTTAATTGATTACCATGTTGTTAATTAGGTCATATTCTAATTTACTATCCTATGCGAATTAATTAATTAATTAATTAAAGAATGGGGGAGTAAAAGAGCAAGAATTAGGCAAGGAGCCCAAAAGGGAAGAAGAGAATCCCAAGGAGGGAAAAATAAAAATAAAAATAAAAATAAAAATAAAAATAAAAATAAAAATAAAAATAAAAATAAAAATAAAAATAAAAATAAAAATAAAAATAAAAATAAAAATAAAAATAAAAATAAATGAAATGGAAAAGGAAAGATATCGATGCTTACCTTACACGTGCATGGCTTAGGGATGAAAGGATGAAGTTGTTTGCTGAATGTTAATTCCACCTTCTCTCAACTTAAGGTAGAACTAGGATCTCAAATGGTAACTTGAGCACACTTTGCAAAGCAAGGAGCAATGCAAAGCAAAAAAAGAATAAAACAAAAATAAGATAAAGGAAACTTTGGAACTAGAGGCTTGTTCCTTTTTTAAAATAAGCAAAAAAGAACTTTTAGGGCTTGCTTTGAGATCACATGTTGATCAAGCAAGTCTAAGTATCCTCAAATTGAGTTTGGAGTCAATATATGTAGTGGAAGGAGTCGGGGACAATTCTACACATTTTTCAATATGAGATTCATGAAACAAGACATGCTGCCACACAAAGGCCCTATAGTAAAATAGAGGCCACTTGCGTTTGAATGGTTTTCTATTTTTTGGGTATTTTAATTTTTTGGCCTTTCTATCATAACATAAGTATCCTATGGTTGATCTGGGCAAAGGAGGGCTCTTATTAAAAATAAAAATACTATGGGCATGCTGGAACTGGCAGAACTAATTTTTGATTTGAGATAGATATGGAATTGCATCCTAAACAATTTGGAGGTACTATGCAAAGGCGCCTATATAAAGAGGTTAGCTTTTTTACTTTTCAACGTTTCAAATCATTTGCTAAGTTTTACTCTCTCTCTTTTTTAAGGTCATTTTCTTCAACTTCTTTCTAGAATTCTCATGGCTTCTTTTTGGACTAGCAGCCACCACATTCGAAGCTACTAGACCCCAAGGGAGAATACCTGTATGAAGGACCTGCTATAAAAGGCAAACCATCATGTGGTCTAAGCTAGTACCATAGAGGTATTTATTATTCTAACCTTTTTTTCCTGTTTGAAGTTAGATTGCACATAATAAATATTGCATGTATGGTAACAATTAGAAAATTATTTATTTTTTTTCCTTTTCTCTTTTTAATGATAAATAATTAATTTGACTAAAATTAAATAAAAAATAAAAGAAAACAAATATATATAAAAGAAGATTATTGACTTGAGATTGAGAGGAGGGAGGTTAAACTTGGCTATGGTAGCCACTTACTTAGAGAATCATGAATGGGTCCAGGAGTTGATCAAGCCATTTGGTTTTCTTAGTTTCCAAACTTTGGAGTATACCTATGAGGCAACCTACCACTATTGAGAGCTTTAGTGGAGAGGTAGTGAGACGCTAAAGACACCTTCCACTTTCCATGTGGAGAGATGATAGTGACTCCTCTAGATCTAACTTTGCTTACTAGATTACACTTCAAATATTGTGCTTTGGAGTTTTATCCATCTTGGACATACTTCCAACTGAAAGACTGAGCTAATTAGCGAGGACCTACCACATGGAGACATTCATGTTTCCTGTGTCTGGCTTTAGAGTCGATTGATTTGAGGACATATGTGGGCAACTTTTCTGATGAGCAGGCAGCCTGTCTGATTATCTTGATGATTTTGGACTATTTTATCTGCCACATGAGAAGAGATATTATTGATGTGAATGTTCTTCGCTCCTTAGAGGACCTAAGTATCCTCAGCGAGTTTGATTAGGGTGGTGGTACCTTATGTATGATGTACTAAGAGATGTCAAATCTCTCTCAAGCAGTCCTCTTTGGCTTGGGTGGGACACATTATCTAGGAGGTATGCTTCTATGCATTACTTCTGCTTAATGCTTTTTGCCCTTTGACTTTCAATTGGCTGATTTTTGATTTGCAATATTGGGTTGATGAGTATTTTCCATTCCTATCACCTCTTTTGAGGGATACCACAATGGATTGTTTCTCAAGTAGTTATTTATAGAGCTTACAGAATCAAGATCAATATGATAGTCGAGGTTTTCATAGGATTAGGGCCTTCTTCTCTTAGTTCAACCCAACATAGGTACTAGCTCTTTTACTTGTTAACTTATTATTCCTTTTGGGACTCACTGTTGTGAGGCCTCGCCCGAGCACCCGGTTCAATCCACTATAGGGGAATCGAAAATGCCCATTTGGGAGAAACATCACGATTGGAACTTGCTATGAGTTCAGAAAAATTGTATTTTGTAAGTTGTAATTTGCAAAGGAGTCACCACTTCATTTTTGTTTATTTTAGTTAGGAAAATTAAAGGAAAAACCCAATTTGATTGACTCTAAAAATATATCATTTATCCCAAGGAAAAGCACTAATCCTCAAATGTGATCGCTCAAGCAACCTACTCCGTTTAGGAAATTTCCTTGTCAAAGTTATTACTATGATATGTTAGGATGAGTCTGTAGATGCTCCAAGAGTTCTTATTTTGGGAATCTTATTTTGGAACTATATGTTTAATGATTTATTTTGGAGCCTTAAAAATGTTCATTTATTTTGGTATTATGTTTTAAGTATATTTAATTATTTTTCTGCAATTCAAGATTTTTCTTTATAAATGGTTTTATTAAGTTCATACATGAGGTTTGATACAATCCTAGGCTATGCTTTTATATGTATGAATGTGTTCTATGGGCATGGGTGACCTTATGTCTCCCCATGTTCTAAAATCATCATATCTCTAAAGTTGGGATGTGACAGCATGCATTGGCCATGGTAATTGTCGGCTGTGAACCCTTAATTTTGTACCCTCTAATATGCGTTTAAACCTTATAAGCACTTAGACTCAATAAATAAACCTCCAGAAGCCAAAAACTCTCAAAATAGGAAAATTGGAAAAATTAAAATATGTCTTTTTGACATTCGAACCCCTTCAAATCATCCAAGACTAAGTAATAAATACAATGCAACTAAAATCTCAAAAAATAGATGAGAAATGAGCAAGAACGGGCAAAAATAAGTGAAATAGGTGAAACAAAGCTGGCTACCACACAAGGCTATGCGGCT
Organism: Reutealis trisperma; assembly: GCA_947687605.1. NCBI lineage: Eukaryota > Viridiplantae > Streptophyta > Magnoliopsida > Malpighiales > Euphorbiaceae > Reutealis > Reutealis trisperma. Next base: position 99,740 of record CANTUT010000521.1, on the reverse strand, counting down.
ACCGCATAGCCTTCTGTGGCATTGCACAGACTAAAGGTTGTGCAGTGCTGCAGAGCCTTATGCAGCAATCCATGCATTTTTCACCTTTTTTACAATCCCACATTGAAAGTTGATGCCTTCTGTGCTCTAATCTTCTCCCTATATATGGAGGACCTCTCCACACTTCAAATTATCAACTTCTAGAGCTTGAAAAGTATTAATTTCAAGCAAACCACTTTGCATTTGCTCCTTGCTTTACAAAGCAAGTTAGGGAGTTTCCCTTTGATTCCTACTCAACTAGTTAAAGGCTTTTTACTCACCTGTTCGAGGTAAGTCTATTGCCCAAGGCTCATGTTAGGAGGTTACTCCTTGATTCCTACCCGACTAGTTAAAGGCTTTTTGCCCGCCTATTTGAGGCAAGTCTATTGCCTAAGGCTCATGATTGCCATCTGAGGCTAGCCACCACCCACTGTCTGAGGCTTGTGTCCACTGTTTGAGGCTAGCCATTGCCCACCATTAGAGGCAAGCCGTTACTTACTATCTGAGGCAAGCCACTGCCCCATCCAAGACTAGCTGTCGCCCGCCATTTGAGGTAAGTTTCTTTCCCTTTTCTTTTCCTTTTCTCTTCATTTTATTTATTATTTTCCTACTTGGGATTTGTGTTCTAAGGCTCCTTACTTAATTCTTGATTCGCTAAGGTAGTTAGCTAGAATCTAACTTAATTAACTCCACTTGGTAATCAATTGGTTAAATCAATCAACTCAACCCTCTTTTAATCAATCAATCAAAACATGATAAAATGGCTAGGCTAAGCTAACCCCTTCGTAAGAAGGGAGAATTGCATGGGTTTTGATTCCCATTCAAAGGAATATGTAGGCATGCTTGATTCTAGCATCAAGTCCAATTAAAACTAACCAACTCTGTCCCTTATCATCTTCTTCACTTTCTCTTATATTGTTCTCTTTTACTTTGTTATTAGGCTTAGTTTGGGGAATGTGTGACTTCCCAAAACTCATATAGGCTAGAGGAGGTATCTCCTAAGTTTAGGATTTTTATTGTAATGTTAACTTTCTTTTGAACTTTACTTGTGTATTTACTTTATTGTTATGAGTTCAATGATCATGCATATTATAAATTGTTCATGCATTTTAGATTGTTCATGAAATATATTTTAAGTCACTCTTATATTAATTGGCCAAACTTGTTTTGTTAAAATAAACCCAAAACCTAGTCCCCAGATCCTCTTTGTTTTCGAGGCTAGTGATCTTTTTTCCTTTGAGTAATAATTGGAGTCAAATGAGTTTTTTCCTTATATTTTCCTAAATAAAAATAAATTAAGGTGGTGACTCTAAGAAACAATTTTCAAATCTATTAAAGATAAGCCCAAGGGCTTCCCCATGAGTTCTTTTCCAAATGAGCATTTTGATTCCTTTTTACCGATCGAATTGATGCTCGGGTGAGGCCTTATAGCTAGTGACTCTGTTAGGGATGATTCTTTTAAAAGAATTAAGCAAACTACTAATTAGTTTAAAAAGAGTTTGGCCTTTTAATATGATTGTGACTTTGCATAGGCTCTTTGCCATTCAACTTAGTTTAGGAAAACAATGGATAGTGAGTAGCATCGAGTAGGTAACCTTCCTTGGGTCTATTCACCGGTAGTGAAATCATCCACCCTGTCACAAATCCTTTGATCCTTTGAAAGGTGTAATGGGTATGTATATACTGTTAGATCTATGCGAGGCTCCTTGACTCACATGTGATTAGGTATATCGCTGCTCTAGTTCGATGGGTACCCAACCTGAGCCACCCTTACCCTTTCATGTCATGAACTTGATCCTGGACTTAGGTCGTATGTACCATAATTAAAATCTTACATATTTGCATTCTCATGAAATGTTTTCATCATGCATATCATGCATCCATATTGTATAACAAAACATGCATTCATCTCAAGTCTAGGTCGAACCTTGAATCGAAGAAAGGTCAAACATTTTTACCTCTATTCAAATACCTTTCTCATAAACACTCTCACCTATATCCCATCACCTTATCCAATAACCCTTAAACCATTACCCTAAACCTTTAACCTAAACCCTATTATCCCTTTACTCTAGCCCTTAACCTAAGCACTTTCACCCCTAAACCTTAAACACACTAACTTTTATCCTAATCACCTTCACCCCTACAAACCTAAAACCATCACTCTGACTTTCAATCCTAAACACCTTACCCTAGCTCTTATCTTAAACACCATCGCCTTAACCAAAGACCTTAAACACCTCACCTTAGCCTTACTTTTAAACACTCGAACCTCACACATCAAATATAAACCTAGACCTCCTTAAACCTTTGGACCCTAAGTCATAAACCAACAACCCTAAAACCTATATCCAACCTAAAACCCTAGTACTTGACCATAAGCCTAACCCATAGCCTCTATCTTTATCTAAAAAAAAAAAACTAGACATCTTAGGTTCTCCATACCAATACCATTATCTTGATCTTACCCCTGGTTCAAAATTAAATCCACTATCCTTAAGACCAACACCCATGGCCCAATACCCTTGGTCCAATCTACTAGCCTAAATCCAAAACATTTGCCCCATCTTACCTTAGGCCTAAAAAATGATTGGCCAATGACACAATAAGGAAGCCTTTTCCCTTAGGATCTACATGTCTATACCTTTATCACCTTTTCTGTTCCATACCCCTCACTTATCTTGTTGCTTTGATTTGAAGGTACCAATGGCCAATCCGCTTGACATGGCTTCTTGACCACATTTGAGACTAGACTCCTTAAGAAGTAAGAAGATTATTTTCAAGCTATCCTAGCTACTCAACAAGCCTAATTTGAGGAACAAAGGCAATTCATTATTGAGGAAATATGGGCTATGATTAATCAAGCTAGCCTTAACCATCTTAACCCAAACCTTATCTTGAACCAGACCAATTCTAGCCCAAATTTGAGCCAAACCATCCCATATCTAAACCAAGGTGAGGAAGTTTTTTCTCATCTAGATACTAGATTACTCATAGAGAAACTTGAAGCTATGGAGAAAACCATTAAATCCTTAAAGCATAGCATTGACCTAATTGATGTGGATAGTTTGACCTTGTTCCTTGTTGCCAAGCTTCCTCCTAAATTCAAAATGCCTGAACTAGAGAGATTTGTTAGAATCATATGCCCTAAGACCCATCTAAAGATATATGTGGAGGCAATGAAACCTTTAGGACTTAGTAATGAGCTCTTTGCTCAACTGTTCCAACAATCACTAACCAATATTGCTAGGAGATGGTTCCTTTCATTAGATAAGAGCCAAAAAAGGACATAGGATGTTATCTGTCATGCTTTCTCAAGTAATATCATTACAATGGTGAAATGGATATCACTAAGCATGATTCAGAAATTACCAAGCACCTTCCAAAGGAGTCCTTCTTAATGTTCCTTACAAGATGGAGGGCTAAAGCTGCTCAAATTGTAAACAGACCAACAGAATAAGAGCAAGTGAATATCCTTATCAAAAACCTACTTTTGACCTACCAAGTCACCTTGTTAACCTACCCACTTTCAAAACTTTGGTTGTAACTACTGATAGCAGCATGTGCCTTAGGAGCCATATAATAGTTAAGTAATGTAGATATTAATTCCCAATGGCACAATAAATATATTTATAATGTGAAAATGGTTTCATATTATTAAATATAGTCTTTAAGTATTTGTAAGAGGATCTATTCTCAAGTGTGGAGAATATGGGAGACAGATCGCTCTTGTACAAATATTTTAAATATGTTCATAGTATAGGATTAATGACTAGGCATCATTAATTCCATATGACCATCACCTTTATTTGTTTTCTATAATCAGTATGCGATACGGATGATTATAGAGGCAGTGAGTCTCATGCTACTTGACATGGGATGTCGATACAAACATGTGGATATTCATAAGATGAATAGTTGAGCTATAATGTTAGATGATAATAATATGGGGTTTTACTACTTGTCAATTATTTATCATCTAGGTCATAATAGTGTATATAATCCTTTGACTTGAGGGATACTATATCTCATACATAGGAAGTTAGGATTTATTACTACTTACATAGACATACTATTCATGTACGGATATATGGCATGTGATAGTTCTAATTTGTTATATATGGAGGTAAGTGATTGCCAAGATAGAATTCATTACTATGGGTAAACGAGGTTAAGATCCTATGCTATCTGGTTATTATTGATAACTAAAGCTCCTGGCTAGGACAGACAGGTTCACTAGAAAGAGTTTCTAGTAGGAATCTAATCTCATCAAGAATTAGAACTGAGATAAGGACATAGAATCAAGGCACATTAGGGTTTGACATAAACCATTATCCTAGCCGAGATTGGGATCTTTAATGAAGGGATTCTAGTGCATGATAATTTGTGATCGATTGACCATGGGATGTTTAAAGTTATCAATTATAAACATTCATTTCTAATTAGGCAATCATGATATGGAATGCTAGCTGTCACTCATGACTTATGGGACTAAGTGTCAAGTGAGGATTTCACATTAGTAGAGAAAAATATTTTCTCATTCCCATTGCTAATTCGACATGAACCTAGAAAGTCACACACCTAATAGTGATCACCTTCCAAGTGTAAAAGATTTACCATAATAATTAATTAAAGTGTTTAATTAATTAATTAGTGGTAAAATGATTAAACATGTAATTAAAGTTACAAGGACCTTAGCACGTCATGATGTTTAATCTAAAAAGATTTTTATTCAATTAAATCTTAAATTGCATATGATGCAAATGAGAAAGATTAAATTCAAAATGATTTAGACTAAGTCAAAGTCTTAATTTTGAATTTAGTGAAAACCCTTAACAAATGAGATATGGCCTAAGCCCATATAAGAGATGGAAAAGAGACAATTTAAGGGTTAGAGAAAATTCATTATTCATAAGCCCATGTGATGGGTTTAGGAGTTAGAGAATTTTCTACTAAGGTTAAAATTATAATTACATCTTTTGGCTAATGGAAATGTCAAAATGGTCATTTCACCCCTAAAGGATAAAATGGTCATTTCACCATTTGAAAAAGCAATCTAACTTTGCCCCTTCACCAAATGATGAGCTACAAGAATATAAAAGGATATTTAAGTCTTTGTGAAGACTTAAGGGTTAAGTCTTGGAAAAGAATATAAAAGCTATGAGTTTTTATGTTCAAAAGTATAGTGAATATCATTTTTCATTTTTTTTAAACATTTTAGAGAGAGAAGTTGAGAGAGAGAAAGAAAAATGAAGAAAATTTTTCTTCAATTTTTCTTTTGATCTTCAATTCTCTTCTTGGTTCTTTAAGAAAGAACAAATGCTTACAAATTAAAAATATGTTTAGTCCAAAACAAATTAAAGAGAAAACTTATCTTCCTAAAGGTTTTTGAGGGAAAATCTTGAGTCAAATTTGGGCAACCAAGAAAGGGATTCAAGAACACTAAAGAAACCAAATGAAAACTTGGAGGTGAGCTAGTGTGGATGATCTAAAGGCTTCACACTTAGGAAGCTCTTTGTTAAAGAAAGAAGAAACCTATAAGAGGTAATATGATTACTTTTCCTTCTTCTTTCTATGTATATATGTTTTTTACACAAATTAATTGATTGCTTGAATGGATGTTTAAACCAAAATTAGGTAAAGTGAAATTTTAAAATGTTTGAAATTTCACCCCACTAACTTGCTTCAACTGCTTTTTGCTCCATCATTCCTTTAACTATATCAAAGGTTGAAGATTGCATCCAAAGTGCATCATTTCAACCTAAATTTCTCACCACCAACCTAAACAGTGATGAAGAACCTGAATCCAATTCGACCCTACCTTACCTCAACCCCAAGTGGCATGACATGGAAGAGTTCAAGTTCAACTAATCTGACTTGTCTAAGGTTAAAATCCAAGTTTGAGTTTGACTCTGAGTCCAAATCTCAAAGCTTGAGTCTAAATTTGAGTCTAATTCTATCATCTTATTTTCTTCTTCGTGTATTTTTTTATCAATCATGTCGATCTCTTTCTATTAAAATTTTCCATTATAATTAAACATCCATATTTTTTCAATTATTTATACACTTGTCTTTCTTGCTTCAAAGATGGATGAGCTTTGAGAGAGAGAGAGAGAGAGAGAGAGAGAGAGAGATAAATAAAATAAAAGAGAGAGGAAAAGAAAGAATGAAAAAATAAAAGACAAAAAGTGAAACAAATAGTCAATTAAATCCACCACAGCTAGCACATATTGGAATTGAGCTGCCATTAACAATTGTTTTGCTAGCTCCTAACCAAAGAAGGTCAAGAAATAGATTTTTTCATCAAATAGTTGAAGCACAAAATCAAATGATACATCTCAATAAGGGGCAACAAGTTTGTCAAATCCAAAATTCAAAGTTCAGAGCTCTTCAAAGTGAAGTAGCAAATCATGGTGGAATGTTTTCTCTCAAATTTCATTAATCCAAGCTCACTAAGCTGAAAATCCAAAAGGGCAAGTTAGGCAAAAATTACAACTAAGAAAAAAGAAGAAAAAGAAAAGAGAGAGAGAGAGAGAAAGCTCATCTTAGTCATCTTCCTTCGTGTCTAAAGTTGTTTTCAATCAATCTGTCTCATCTCATGTATTCCAAAATTATCCTTCCTCATTAGAGGCTCATTCTTGAAAATGATATTGTCTTCTATGCCTTTTTCTCACAGTGGGGGCATATCCTCCTAGGTCATCATCATCACTTGTCAATCCATTATGTCGCTTAGTTCAAAGGGCTAATGCATAAACTCTCACATTGTTTGTCTATCCATCATGATCCTATCTCTCATTAGGAGCATATCCACAAGTTGTCTTTTCTCACTAGTCCTTCAACTACTCCTTAGGGCACTTCCTTTTAGCTAATATGTCATCTACATTCAAGCCAATAAAGTGTCACCCTAAATGTCTCTTCAGTCTTAAAATGGCAACATTAGATTGGCTTGATCTTTTCCATGAATCATGCTACAAATAGAAAAATCATACAATTTTCCTAATCCTTTTTAGAATTTCCAACCCACCTTTGAACTATTCCTAAACTTCAAAGTGTACCATTCCATCCTTTTAAACTCAAACCTCATACTATCCTTTCCTTGGCAAAGTCTCATTATCTTCTAAGGGCTAAGCCTATGTGCAGAATCAAAAATCTTAAGTCTTTTAAGACTACTCATCCTTAAAGCCATTTTTTTTAAGAAACTAAAATCAAGTCATGTCTTGCAAAGCTTAAGAAGGGCTCGAACTACTCAAAATCAAATCATTCCATGTCTCTTTGAAAAAATCTCATTATTCTTGAAAAGACCAAGCTTCCTTGACAAATTACTGAGTCAAGGCTACCAATCGTTTGATGGACATTAAAAATTTGATACAACCATGTCAAAGGACAAACCCCTATCCATGAGCTTGTAATATCCTTATGACTTAAAATCTTAAGCACCATACCTGAGATAAAGCAACCATTTTCCAAAGAAGTCCAAAGCACCCTTATAGAGAAAGCCTAAGTTGACATACTATCCTCAAAGCCTGAAAGCCTTTTAACTAAAAACCTTTAAGCCTTCGCCATAAAACCTTCAGCATGAAGCCCTAGCCCAAAAGCCTTCATCATAAAGCCCAAGCCCAAAAGCCTTCACCATGAAGCCTAAACCAAGAACCCTTCACTATGAAGCCTAAATCAAAAGCCTTCACCACAAAACCTAAACCAAAAAGTAAGCCCTCACCATGAAGCCCAAGATTGAAAGCCTTCACTACGAAGTCAACTCATGAAAATCCTTCATTCATGAAGCCTACGATCTCCCTATTTGTCATAACCTAACAAAGCCTTCTAAACCTGACCAAGCCTAAGGCAAAACTTGACCGAGCCATCCAACTGAACTCCCCAAAGTCTGTAACCTGATTGAGCCAAAGTGCCATATCTGACCAAGCCTTCCATATGAACTTCTCCAAGGACAAGCCCAATAAACCAATCTTCCCTAAACCTTCCAACCTAATCAAGCTCCCTAAACCAGCCTCAAACCAAATCTTCTCCAAAGTCAGACGTATCTACGCCTTTTAAACTAAACAACTCAATCTTTTCAAAGATCACACCTTGCTTGACCTCTAGAATGACTTCTTCCTAAGCCAAACTAATAGCATTAGCTAACCAACCTCATACCTAATATGCCCATTTTCACCTCTAAGCTAGCCAACAAACCAAAAATCAAATGACCAAACCACTTTCCTTTATCATTCTAAAGTAGGGGCACCTCCCTTCCAAATATTTACTTTTCTAGAATAGGGGCATCTTTCTCTAAAAGATTAATACTTTTATATCAAACTAACCCTTCATAAGTTCAAGGTATCTGATCATTGCATAATTATCTAGCATTTTTGTAAGCTTATGAATCAAGATGGATCATCAAACTCTCAAAGTAAGACAAATCATCAACCTCAATCAATCTAAATAACTCGATCAATCTGAATTAATCTCTTTTAAAAAATCAATCTCAATCTCAGGACCACTACTTTTACTATTCCTACTAGATAGGATAGTTATCTTTATCATTCCTACCAGATAGGATGGTCATATTTTTTATCTTACTAGATAGGATAATCACTTTTCATTCCTATTAGAAAGGACTATTACTTTTATTATTCCTACCAGATAGGATAGTTAACTTTACCATTCTCACTAGACAAGATGGTCATCTTTTTTATCCTAGTAAATAGGATCACCACTTTTTTTATTTCGACCAAATAGGACACTTTGTCGTTTCCTACCAAACAAGGTCACTTTCATTTCTAGCAGATAAGATCACCACTTTATTGATTCCTACTAGATAGGGTCGCCTTATTTCCTACTAGACAAGATTACCATTTTTTTTATTCCTACCAGATAGGGTTGCTTTCTTTCTTACTAAACAAGATTATCATTCCTACCATATAGGAATATCGCTTTTAGCTCCTACCAGAAAGGACAACAACCAAATTCTACTAGCTAACAGATCTCCCAAATATATCGAGAGCATCTTCCTCAAAATTGAACCACACATTTCACCCAAATGTCTAAACTCTAACCTAGACATTAATCTCTCATCCTTAGGTTCATTATCATCAGAATCGCTTTTCAGACAAAGATAATTCTGATGAGGGGGCAGCTATGAACCTTTAATTTTGCACCTTCTGAATGCATTTGAACCTTAAAAGCACTTAGGCTTGGTAAACAAACCTCTAAAAGATGAAAACTCCCAAAATGGGAAAACTAGAAAAATCAAAATATGTCTTTTTAACATTTGAACCACTTCAAATCATCCAGGACTGAGTAACAAATACCAGGCAACTAGAATCGCAAAAAATGGACAAGAAATATGTAAGAATAGGTGAAATAGGCGAAATATGCAGCAACCACAAAGACCTATGTGGCAACCGCAAAGGCTTTTGTGGCAGTGCTGATAGTCTTAAATGGCAATCCATGCATTTTTCACCTTTTTTACAATCTCACATTGAAAGTTAATGCCTTTGATGCTTTAATCTTCTCCCTATATATAGACGACCTCTTTACACTTCAAATCATCAACTTTTAGATCTTGAAAAGCATTAATTTCAAGCAAATCACTTTGCATTTGCTCCTTGCTTTGCAAAGCAAGTTGGGGGATTTCTCCTTGATTCCTACTCAATTAGTTAAAGGCTTTCCCCCTGCCTATTTAAGGCAAGTCTATTGCCCAAGGCTCATTTTGGGAAGTTTCTCCTTAATTCTTATTCGACTAGTTAAAGGATTTCCACCACTTGTTCGAGGCAAGTATATTTCCCAAGGCTCGTGTCTGTCATCTAAGGCTAGCCACTGCCCACCATTCTAGGCAAGCTATTACACCATCTAAGGCTAGCCGCCACCTACTATATGAGGTAAGCCGTCGCTCACCATTCAAGGCAAGTCGTCACTCACCATTCAAGGCAAGCCGTCGCTCGCCATCTAAGGTAAGTTTCTTTCCCTTTTCTTTTCTTTTTTTCTTTATTTTATTTATTCTTTTCCTCCTTAGGATTTGTGTTCTAAGGCTCCTTGCTTAATTTTTGATTTGTTAAGGTAATTAATTAGAATCTGACTTAATTAACTCCACTTAGTAATCAATTAGTTAAATCAATCAACTCAACCCTATTTTAATCAATCAATCAAAATATGATAAAATGGCTATGCTAAGCTAACCCCTTAATAAGAAAGGAGAATTGGATGGGTTCTAATTCTCATTCAAAGGGATACACAGGCATGCTTGATTGAAGCATCGAATCCAATTAAAACTAATCAACTCTCTCCCTTATCATCTTCTTCACTTTCTCTTATATTGTTCTCTTTTACTTTGTTATTAGGCTTAGTTTGGAGAATATATGACTTTTCTAAAATCCAAAAGGGCTAGAGGAGGTATTTCCTAAGTTTGAGATTTTTATTATAATGTTAACTTTCTTTTAAACTTTACTTATGTATTTACTTTATTATTGAATGGATGAGTTGAATGATCATGCATATTATAAATTATTCATGCATTTTAGATTGTTCACGAAATATATTTTAAGTCACTCTTATATTAATTGGCCAAACTTATTTTGTCAAAATAAATTGAAAACCTAGTCTCCAGATCCTCTTTGGTTTCGAGGCTAGTGATCTTTTTTCCTTTGGGTAATAATTGGAGTCAAATGGGTTTTTTCCTTATATTTTCCTAAATAAAAATAAATTAAGGTGGCAACTCTAAAAAATAATTTTCAAATCTATTAAAGATAAACCTGAGGGCTTCCCCATAAGTTCTTTCCTAAATGAGCATTTTGATTCCTTTTAGTGAATCAGACCGGTGCTCAGGTAAGGAATCACATCGGTGAGACAAGCGACACCGCTGATGCTTTGAGCGACCAATCCCCTTGTACATTGAATTTTTTATTTTTCCCTATTTTGGTCTTTTATATTCTTTCTTCCCAAGATGCCCTTCTTCTTTGCTTATAAATAGGCTCTCCCACTCTTCATTCCTAAAAGCTTGTGTTGATAGGCTATCCATTTGCTTTCTCTTTCTCTCTCTCTCTCTCTCTCTCTCTCTCTAATTAATCTCGCATACTCTATTTGGGCTAATATTAATTAATTTCTCTTTGATTTTAATTTTTTTGGTTAATCACTTTATTAGTTAATTAGTTAATCATTTTAATTAATTAATTAATTCACTTAGCCAATTAGGTAATAAATCAATCAATCAACTTAATCCTCCTAAGATTATTCATATCAAATCAACTCTCCTTTAGTAGGATTCTCATTTTCCAACTCCAAGAAAATGGAACTTCAATCTAAAAAGGTCCTCCACCCTTCACTCTTCACATGCATCCAAAGATAAGGTATAACACTTTCTCTCACCCACACAACCTCCAAATCAAATCAATTCAATTCAATTAATCCTTAAACCCCCCACTTAACTATGAATGAACAATATGGATTTTGATTCCTAATCAACCATTTTCCCCTTTCATTAAGGTAAATATTTATTTATAAGGTAATTTATGGCCGTCCTAAAACTGATAAGGACTATAAAAGGAATCTCATTATTTAATTAATATAATTAATTTAATATCTTAGAGTTAAGAAGTGATTTGTGATTCTCTTACAATCTATAAGGACTAGAGAGAACACACTTCTTAACTTATGCATGTTTAATTTATTTGCTCCTTAATTTCATGCATTCATAATTATATTATGATCATGTATTATAAATTTTCATTATACTTGTCATTCATGATATCAATTTTTAAATCAAATTAAACTTAGGAGCCAAATTTAGATTATTTGAAACCAAAAACCTAATCCTCGGGCTAAGCTTGGTTCAAAGACTAGTGAATTTATTTTTGGATAAATTAATTGAAAATTAATGAATTGGAGTCACAATTGGGTGTTTTTCTTAATTTTTCCATTTTTAATTCAAAATAATTTTCTAAATGATAGTCATTTCAATCTGTGCACAGAACCTCAGACCTTAACCTTAAAAAATTGCTCGCCTCAAAAGCTCTCTAGTGAGGGGAAGTGAGATGTCACAATTTACAACTCCAATGGGGACTTATTGCCACCATTCTAATAAAAGGAAAGAAAAATAAAAGGATTACTATTTGGTTATGGATTTTCCTAAAATAATCTCCATTTGGCTCACTTAAGTTTAATTTGACTTTTATGCATTGCTTTGCATATTAAAGACTCCTTGACTAACCATAGTTACTTAGGAAAGCTTTTGGATGGCAAAAGTATTCCACTCCATAATGAATCCCTAACCATTTCAGTGGTGTAATGAGCAATGTATATTGTTATATCAACATAAGGTTCTTTGGTGCACTAGTGAGAAAAGGACCCTTAATCAAACCACCCTTCACCCTTATATATGTAATTGCCTTAGCCTTTGACCTTAGGTTCTATGAACCATGATAATCAAAATCTTATGCATATACCTATGTAACCTTTTTCAATATGCATCATGAAATTATCATGCATATGTAGCATAAGAAACTCAAGAATAAAATCTAAACACCTCAAAAACTAAAACTAGTGGTCCGTCACCCCAAAACACACAAAAAAACACCTGCCAATTTTCTCAATTCAAGGAATCTTTTTCCTAACATACCATTATATCCACACACCTTTTTCTCTTTGCCAAATGTAATTTCTTACTCGCCCTTTTCCCTTTTCTTTTTAATGTACCATTGGCCCACTCTTTTACCATTGGCCCACTCTTTCAAACAAGACCCCATGAATACTCTCTTTGCCAACCTCCTCAAAAAGCAAAAGGAAACCTTCCAAACCATACTCACTACAGCCCTAAAAACTCAAGCTGACTCTTTCATTAATGCTCTCAATGTCTAATCCACCAATTTCACCAGTGCACTTAACACCCAATCCATCATCAATGAGGTCAAAAAAATGATCAATGCCACTCCCACTCTTCCTTCCACTCATTTTATCCTTCCTCCACTCAAGTGGGTACTAGTCGTGCTTCTACTTTCACTCCTCCCATTATCGATCTAGCTGATAAAGGAAAGGCACCTAAGATTCCTACCTCTCTTACCTTAGATCTAAATGCCACTGCCCCTTCTTCCTCTATGAATCCTTTTTAAAATAAGATTTCTCCAATTTTCTTGAAGCTAAAAAATTGATGGAAAAATTTAAGGTTATGGAAAGAACGCTCAAGAACATCAAAAAGTATGAAGACGTGATAAATGTTGATTCCCTGGCTCTTTTTCAAAATGCATAAGTTTCAATAAAATTTAAAATGCTAGTGATGGACAAGTTCAATGGCACCACATGCCCTAAAACTCACCTTAAAATTTATGTGGGTGCCATGAGACCATTTAAAGTAAATGATGAGCTCTTTGCTCAACTATTGTAATAGTCCTTTTTTTTTTTTCAACAAAATCTAATAGTCCTTTATTAGAGTTGCAGATAAGTGGCTACTAGATCTCGACTTGAAACACAAGAAAATATGGGATGATATATGCAATGCTTTTTTAAAGCAATATTACTATAATATCGAGGTAGATGTCACCCATCAAGATTTAAAGACCATAAAATAAGGTCAAAGAGAATCCTTCACTACATTCCTTATGAAGTGTAGGTTAAAAGCAACTCAAATGGTGAACTCCTCTACTAAAGAAGAGCAAATTGACATCATTGTCAAGAATCTCCTCCCTTAGTAGCAGACCCACTTACAAATGCAGTACCTCCCTGGCTTTAAAGCTCTTATTGCAACTACCATCAAAATCAAGGATTTGATCCAATCAAGATAAATCAAGGATGAATTCGAGATTTCAAGGTATCACAAGAACAGTAAGTACATCACTAACATCACCAACTCTACCACCCAAAGAGGAGGGGAGGTAAATGATATCTCTTACCACTAGCTAATTAGGTTAGAGACAAGGAGGACTTTCTTCAAGCTCAGTAGACCCCTTATCATTGTTGACAAGAAAGCCCTAGAGGCTTATTTAGTTAAGTCCCTAGAACCATGAGCTCCTCTGTAGCCCTTGCCTAAGTACTATAATGCTAATGAGCATTATGATTATATCACATCCCAATTTTAGAGATATGACAGTCCTAGAAAATAGGGAGACATAAGATCACCCACTCCTATAAAACCCACTTATGCACATATAAACACTACCTAGCATCGTTCCAAAACCTCATGCATTAACTTAAATATCCAATGATAAAAAAAAAAAAAAACTTTAACTAGCGGAAGAATAGTTTTTAAAAAATACTTTAAATACAATCCATAAGAAAAGAACATTTAAGACTCCAAATAAACTATCAAATGAATAATATTCCAAAAATAAAACTCCTGGAGCATCTAAGAGGGACTCTTCATATCATAGTATGACAATAGACTTGGACAAGGAAATCCCCCAAGCGAAGTGAATTGCTTAAGCTATCACTCATAATGCTCACCTGAAACTATACAAGGAAAAGGGGTGAGATAGATGATCTCAATAAGTAAACAATACAATTTGAACAATAACACATATCCCATTATAAGGGTTCATAATTCATAATTCAATGTTTGCAATTTAGCAAGGTTCACAGAAATCAACTTGTAACTTAAAACATGTAGAGTGACGGCTTTTGCCTTATTCACTCGACCTTGAAAAAGTGAGAGGTAGCATCATACCCAATTCTAACTCCCAACTTGTAAAGAAGCATGAGGCTTATCAGGTGTGAGGCCTTGCCTGAGCATCAGCCCGATCCGCTAGAGGAAATCAGGATGCTCATTTGGGTTTAGACTCACAATAGAACTCTCGGGTTTGAATTAGTTGATTTTGAAAATGAGTTTGGGAGTCACCACCCTAATTTATTTTTAAATGGAAAAATTAAGGAAAAACTCAATTGTGACTCCAATTCATTAATTTTCAATTAATTACCCAAGGATAAAATCACTTGTCTCAAACCAGGTTGAGTTCGAGGACTAGATTTTTTATTTTAAATAATCTAAATTTAGCTCTTAAGTTTAATTTGACTTTAGAAAAATTGATTTCATGAATGACATTTATAAGATGATATTAAAGAAAATATATGAATATGGCATAACATGAATGCATGGTGTATGGGGGATTAGTAAAACAATTAACCTAAACATTCAGAAATTACATTAATTAAAAAGGGGAAAGAAGATGGATTGGGATTTAGATTTAAGGTTTGAATTTAGATTCCAAATATGCCTATGTATCCCATTGAACGGGGATCAAAATCCACATAGTTCATTCTATGATTAAGTGGAGGGGTTTAAGAGTTGATCGGATTGATTTTAGTTTGGGAGTGTTGAGAGTGAGGAAAAAGGCTAACACCTTTGCTTTTGATGGGCAGAGGGTTTTACCGGACCGAAGTTCCATTTTATCGGGATCGAGTGATTGGATTGATTGGGATATTAATTAATTAATTAAAATAATTAATTAACTAATTAATATGATGAAATGGATAGATTGATGGATTAATTAATTAAATGATTAATTAATTAATTTAGATGAAGGGTGGATTAAGAAAAAGGATTAATTTGATTTTTGAAAAAAAGAATATTTTTTTTTAAAAAAGAGTGATTAATTAATTAATTAAAAAGATTAATTAATTAATTGAGTGAGTGATTAATTAAAAAAAATTTAAACAAAAGAGTGATTAATTAATTAATTAAAAAGATTAATTAATTAATTAATTGAGTGATTAATTAAAAAAGAGTTTTAGTTAATTAAAAAAATTAATTAACTTGGTAGGGTAAGGTAATTAATTAATTAAAAAGATTAATTAATTAATTAGAGAGTGATTGGAGGGAGAAAAAGAGAGGAATTTAAGGATAACAATCTATTCAAATTCAAGAGGTGTTTTGAAATGAGAAGTGGAAGGGCGTATTTATAGGAGAAGTGGGTAAAGGAAGTTTAGATAGTGAAAATGTGAAAAGACAATGAGGGGTAGGGCTAGAAAGGGCTGAAAATTTAGCTAGAAGGGGTAAAAAGATCATTTTCTACTCAAGAAAGGGGATCCAGTCGCGTCAGACAGGTACAACGCCATACCAATGTTGTGTGGCACCGCACCAGGCTAGTGCAATAGGCCACACATTGGACCTACAGCACTGCACAGACCTAGTGCGACGTCGCATGGCTACCGCACGACAGCTGATGTAATGACTCTTTTTTTTTTTTTTTAGAGATTGGTTGTTATTTTGGAGTTTAGAAAATTTGGATGTTTGATAGCAATATAATTGAAGGCCAAAAAAATTTTCTTTTGGGGGCCGTAATAACTCCACTTAGCGCACTAAACTCAACAAGTACTAAGGCTGCGATTGGATGATAAGGGTGTAAAATTAAAGGTTCACAGTTGCCCTCTCATTATAATTGGCTTTGAATAAAAGGTGATTCTGATGATTAGTGAATGTTGAAAATAGGTGCCATGTCAGACTCTAAGCTCGTGTATTCTTGTCAGGTCCTTTGGGAGGAGGCCCTATAGGATAAATAAGGTTTTATCAATGGCTATCAGTTCGGCCTTGACATTGGATGCAAGAATGGTCTTGGTGAATTTCAATTAAGGCTATCTGTTTGGCCCTAATGTTAGAGGATAAAGAATGTTTGGTGAATTTCAATCAAGGCTATCTATGCAGCCTTAATATTAGAGATAAAGAAGGTTTGATGAATTTCAATTAAGGCTATCTATCAGGCCTTAATGTTGGAGATAAAGATAATCTGGGATAAATCTCAATCATGATTATCTGTTCGGCCTTAATGTTAGAGGTAAAGAATATTTGGATAAATCTCAATCAAGGCTATCTATTTGGCCTTAATGCTAGAAAAGGTTTGGTGAATTTTAATCAAGGCTATCTACTGGGCCTTAATGTTAGAGATAAAAATGATCTGAGCTAAATCTCAATCAAGGCTATCTATCCAGCCTTAATGTTGGAGGTAAAGAAGATTTGGGTAAACCTCAATCAAGGTCATTTGTTTAGCCTTAATGCTAGAGGTAAAGATGATTTGGGTAAAAAATGTAGAAAGTGGAACCATATAGATATCTAGGTGATCGTTTCTTGACATTTATGGGTGAAATTGATAGATTTGGATAGAAGAGATGGAAAAAAGAACCACATGGATGTCTAGGTGACCATTTCTAAAAATTTATAGGTGGAAGAGAATTTTGGACAAGATATTTTAGTGAAAAAATAGCTTCTTGTGAACCCTCAAATTTGCACCTCCTGATTCGGCTGCAGCTTGACACCTACTAAGAATAGGGCACTACGCATATGGCAGTCCCGCTAGCCGGTTAATGGGCAGGGGTCAAGGGAGCAGCACCTCATCGAAAAAATAAATTTCCTGAATCTTTCACCTCCAGTCGACCGTCTTTCAGTTACAAACCCATAGGATCAAACGAAGCTCGAATCGGAACTGAAATGGGCCCAAAATGGAGGAAAACAGGTCAAACCGCACGAAGTGGCGCACTGTCATCTGGGAGGCACGTTTGCCGTGCCGCCCAGAAGGTGGCATGCATTTCATGCCGCCGACATTCATGCTGTGCCGCCGTGCACGACACTAAGTTGAGGCCGGCGATCAGGCGGTATGGCAACCGGCGTGTCGGCCCTGCCGCCCATGTCGCCGGCGCCGCACCGACACCGCCGTCCGTACTGTCGGATCCTCCTCTGGCAGCTCTATAAATAGAGCCTCCTCCAGCCTCGTTTGGGATGACTTCCAAGGCATTCTGAAGCAATTCAAGAGATTTCAAAGCAGTTGAGATACATTTCAAAGCATATTTTCCTTCGTATACTCACATACTTGTTGTTTCTAGGTCCAGATTCCAAATTTCCTTTGAATTCAAGGTGGAGTTGAGATCTGGAGCCAAACTAGTTCCATTCGTTCGAAAGCCAAGAAAAGCAAAGGTCTAATCCCTTTCCTATTTTAAAAATTCTAAATTCAAATCTAGAATTCTCTTTAGGTCTAAAACTGAAAAGATCTAAAAACTTATTAATTTAAGAATCAGAATTAAATTAATAAGCAAACCAACACATTTTTAAAACCCCTCCTTCGCAAGAAGGGAGAATTGCGTGGGGTTTGATTCTTATTCAATAGGATACGTAGGCTGCCATTCTGAAGGGCATCAACTCCAAAATCTTTTTATCAATATTATTTTCTTTTTTGCTTTTATTTTATTTGTATTAATCCTTTATTTGTGATTTTATTTTTAGTTTATTTTGGGGAATGTGTGCTTTTCCTAGTACCCATAAGGGCTAGAGAAAAGATCCTTTTTTATTTCATTTGTTTGGATATTGTAATAATTAAGTAGGATTTATCTTGTTTATTTATTTATTATTGTCATTCCATCACATCATATATATATATATATATATATATATATATATATATATATATATATATATATATATATATATATATATATATATATATATATATATATATATATATATATATATATATCTGTTTATTCATCATTATATTCCTGTTCATGCATACACAAAAATTCATTTTTAAGAGTTATTTTGCATTTTTAGCCAAACTAAAGAAAATAACATTTTCTTAATTGTGTAATTACCAAAACCTGATCCCCGAGCCCTCCTTGGTCACTCGCGGATTAGTGCACTTTTCCATTGGGATAAATCAAATTATTTTTGGAGTCAATCATGTTGGGTTTTCTTTAATTTTCCCAATTAAAATAAATAAATTAAAGTGGCGACTCACTTTTCAACTGTCACATTACAAAAATCAATTTTCTGAACTCATAGCGAGTTCCAATCGTGGAGTTTCTCCCGAAGAGCATTTCGATTCTTCGGCGGATCGGACCGGTGCTCGAGCAAGGCCTCACAGTTGGCGACTCCACTGGGGACTTAATGTCTTTTTCAAATAAAAGATAAAGTGGATTACTTTTGGTAAAATACCGAGTTTGGCTTTAAACGTGAAATAACTCTTTCATGCATCACTACATCGGACTCCTAGTCCACAAAAAACCCAGCTTCTAGGAAAACAAAGGATAGAAAGTAACATTGAGTGGGCAACCTTCCTTAGGTCTGCTTGCCGATAGTGAAATCATCCAGCCCATGACGTATCCTCTAATCCTTTTAGAGGTGTAACGAGTATGCACGTACCATTGGAACCACGCGAGGCTCCTTGTCTCACATGTGGTTAGGTATATCGCATCTCTAGTGTGATGGGTTCCCTTCAAACCGCCCTAACCTTTTCATAATACTGAACTTGGTATATCATTATCATGAAACCTTTTTCATTCATGCATACATGCATGCATAGCTTGAACCTTGTGAACAGTCAAAAACCTATCAAAACACCTTCACACGTAAAGCCATGGTCCACTTAAACCCATGGTCAAAACCCAAAACCCATGGTCCATCTAAACCCATGGTCAACACCCAAAACTCAAAGCCCATGGTCCACCTAAATCCATGGTCAATACCTAAAACCCATGGTTCACCTAAGCTCATGGTCAAAACCCAAAGCCCATGGTCCACCTAAGCCCATGGTCAATACCTAAAATCCATGGTCCACCTAAACCCATGGTTAACACCTAAAGTCCACCTAAACCCATGGTCTACACCTCAAGTCCATAGTTCACCTAAACCCATGGTCAACACCTAAAACCCATGGTTCACCTAAGCCCATGATCAACACACAAAGCCTATGGTCCACCTAAACCCATGATCAAAGCCCAAAACTCATGGTTCACCTAAACCCATGATCCAATCCTATCCAAACCCATGTCAAAATCATGGTAAAAATAAACCCATCTATGGTACCCTCATCCTTTTCCATAATTCTTATCCAAGCTAAACACTGACATAGCTTTATCTTTCATAATTCTTACCAAAGCTAAATACTAACCTAGCTTTCATCTTTTACAACTCTTACCCAAGCTAAACACTGATCTAGCTTTCATCTTTCATAGTCTTTACCCAAGCTAAACACGGATATAGTATTATCCACAACCATCCTTACCAAAGCTAAATACTGACTTAGCATCACTCTTATCCTTACCCAAACTAAATGCTGACTAGGTTTTATCTCTTACATCACTATCCAAACCCATGGCCCATCTAAGCTCATGATCTAGTCTAACCCATTATCCCACTATTACCAAGCCCATGGTCCACCCAACATCCAAATCCATGGTACATCCATACCCAATCGCAAAACCCATGGTCACGCTATCCTTAAGCCTATGGTAAACCATTTATAAATCACAAGTCCCAATCACCCAAAGCTAAATTCTGACCTAGCCACCCCAAGTTAAATTCTGACCTAGCTACTCAAAGCTAAAATCTGACCTAGCCATCCAAAGGTAAAATCTGACCTAGCTCCCTTAGCTTAATACATACCTAGCTAATACCATACACCTTTACCCTCATCTTTACCCATACACCGTCAACCTAACCACAAGACACTATCATCTATTGTCATTAAACCTAAGGTCCTTTGGTTTGTCACACCTCCCCATAACCCTATTTTCCAAAGCTTGATACTCACCTAGTTCATTTTCCTTTTCAAAGGTTGATAAAATGTCTGTTGTCGGAGATAAAGTCACTGCTACCAGAGCTAATGAAATCTTTGATGAGCTTCTTGGTAAGCTCTCTGAACACTAAGATTCTATGATGAAGAGGCAAGAAGCTCTTTTCCAAGATATGCTCAAGGCCCAAAGGAGGGCTATCATGGAAGATGTCCGCACCTTAATGGAACAGGCCTCCCTGGCTCAAAACCCAACTGACCCAAAATGATTCAAAGCTGACCCAAAACCCGCCTTTTATCTTGTTTATAGATCCACTTCCAGAGTTGAACCCAAAGACAAAGAACCTGCAAACACCGACATCATTCCACCACTACCTATTTCATCACCTGAATTCCTTAGAAACAACTCACTCTATCAACCCATGATAGTTCAACCACTAAATTTTACCCCTACTCTCACTTCCCGACCCGCGAATCTTTTCCAAAGGAAGGAAGTCAACCCTGAAATCAAAGCCTTCATAGAAAAAGTGAAGCACATGGAAAAAATGATGAAGAATCTAAAGAAGAAAGAAAATCTAGTTGATACAAGCTCCCTGAGCTTATTTCCCAATGCAAGAGTTCTACCAAAGTTCAAGATGCCGAATTTGGACAAATTTAATGGTACTACTTGCCCCAAGATCCATTTAAAGATGTATGTGAGGGCAATGCATCCTTTTGGTATCAACAATGAGCTCCTTGCTCAACTCTTTCAGTAAACTCTTACTGATCCTGCCCTAAAATGGTTCATTAACTTGGATGATACCCAAAAACAGACTTGGGAGGACATTTGCAAGGTATTTGTTGAACAATACCACTACAATAGTGAAATGGACATTACAAGAAAGGACTTAGAAACCACAAAGCAACTTCCAGATGAATTCTTCTCCATGTTCCTTACAAGGTGGAGGGCTAAAGCTGCTCAAATGGTACACAGGCCAACCGAGCAAGAACAAGTAGATATCATTATTAAGAATCTATTTCCCGCATATAAAGCCCACTTGTTAACACAATACTTACCCACCTTTAGAGCTTTGGTTGCAACTGCATCAAAAGTTGAGGATTGCATCCAAAGTCAATCATTTCAAGCTGAATTCTCCACCACCAACCTGAACAGTGATGAGGAATCTAGTTCTAACTCAACCCCACCTTACCTCAGCCCTAGAAGGCATGTCATGGAGTAAGTTCAAGTTCAACTAATCTGACCTGTCTGAGATTGAATTCCAAGTCTAAACCTGAGTCTAAATCTAAGTCAGAGTCTGTCATCTTATTTTTCTTTATTCTCGTTAACCATAGTGGTTCCTTTTGTCATCTTGCAATAAAGTTTCCTTTATAGTAATGCACATACATTTTCTTTTTGTCTTCCTTGTTTAGCCCAGCATGGATGAGCCATAAAAAAAAAAAAGAAAAAAAAAGAGAAAAAAAAAAAAGAAAGAGAGAAATGAACAAACAGTCAAATCCACCACTATTGGCACATGTTAGAATTTAAGGTGCCATCAACAATTGCACCTAATCAAAGAAGGTCAAATAGTTAAAGCATAAAGAGCAAATCAAATGGAATTACCTATTGCACATTAGGTAATCAAACAATGCACCTCAACAAAGGCAACAAGTTCAGAAAAGGCCTTTTGTCAAATATAGAATTCAAAAGCTAATGCCCCTCAAAGCAGCAGCCCAAATCATGGTGGAATGTTTCCTCCCAAAATACAAGCTCGCTAAGTTGAAAATCCAAAAAGGGCAGCTTAGGCAAAAGTTAGAGTTGAGAGGGAGAGAGAGAGAGAGAGAGAGAGAGAGAGAGAGAGAGAGAGAAAGCTCATCCAAGTCTCCTTCCCTCATGTCCAAAGTTGTTAAATCATCTTCAATCAATATGTCATCCTTCCTAACCAGAGATTCATTCTCTAAGGGGGCATGTCTTCCTAGGTCATCATCTGTTGTCCATCCTTCCTGTCGCTTAGCTTAAAGAGCTAAGGCACAGTCCCTCGTACATATCTCTAGTCTATCACATCCTTATCTCTCATTTGGAAGCATGATCCCTAATTTGTTTCCTTCCACTAGCCCTTTAGCCATTCCTAAGGGCTCTTTGTGTCAACTAGTGCAATTTACAATTAAGTGTCACTCCAAGAGTCTGTTCAATCTCAAACAACAAGAAAAGCTTGACTTGCTCTTTTCTATGATTCATGCTACAAAAAGCAAAATCATACAACCTCCATTATTCTTTTCAGAAGTTTCAGCCTACCTTCAAAACCATTCTTGAACTTTATGAAATCATATTGTTCCATCCCAAGTCTCATTGGCAAATCATACCATACACCACCCATTCTTTGGTATAATCTCAAAATGAGTAAAACCAAAATTCCCAAGTCTATCAAGGCTTATCATCTTTAAATCTAGTTTCCTTGGCAAAACCAGAAGTCGAGGCATATCTCCCAAAAAGCCTTCACTATGAAGCTCAAATCCAAAAAGCCTTCATCAAGAAGCCTAAACCAAATTCAAAAGCCTTCATGAAGAAGCCCAAATCCAGAAGCCTTCATCAAGAAGACCAAATCCAAAAGCCTTCACCATGAAGCAAAAGCCTTTATAAAGAAGCCCAAATCCAAAAGCCTTCACCATAAAGCCCAAATCTAAAAGCCTTCATCAAGAAGCCCATATCCAAAAGCCTTCACTATGAAGCCCACTCCCAAAAAAGCCTTCATCAAGAAGCCAAAAACTAAAAGCCTTCATCAAGAAGCCTAAACCAAAAGCCTTCATGAAAAAGCCTAAATCCAGAAGCCTTCACCATGAAGCCCACTCCCAAAAAGCCTTCGCCATGAAGCTTAGATCCAAAAGCCTTCACCATAAAGCCCACTCCCAAAAGGCCTTCATTTATGAAGCCCATGATCTCCTTTAAAGGCAAAATCAAACTAAGCCTTTCAAATGGATTCCCTTCACCAGACCTACCCTCCTTAGCCAAGGCCTTTCCATACAAGGACTAATCCTCAACAATAACTTTCAATGGGCAAACCGAGCCGAGCCACCCATGTTGCCATTCCCATACTCCTCGTCTTTCAAAGACATAAACTTCTCTAAATCTAACACCAAAGCCAAACAGATAGATTTGATCTCTGCTTTTTTAACATTAAAGCCGAACATATAGCTTTGATCCTATTCCTCCATACATCAAGGCCAAATAGATAGCTTTGATCCTATTCCTTCTGACATCAAGGCCAAACAGATAGCTTTGATCCCAAGATCCTATTCCTCCAGACATCAAGGCCAAACAGATAGCTTTGATCCTATTCCTTCTGACATCAAGGCCAAACAGATAGCTTTGATCCCAATCCTTCTGACATCAAGGCCAAACAGATAGCTTTGATCCCAACTTTCCCAACCAATAAGGCCAAATAGATAGTTTTGACCTTAATCCTCCCAACCACCAAAGCCAAACAGATAGCTTTGATCCCATTCTTCCCAAACATCAAAGTCAAACAGATAACTTTGATCATAATCTCCCCAATAGTAAGGCCAAACAGATGGCCTTGCTAAACCAATTTGAATTCCCTAGGTGGACCAAATCTCCAAATTGTTCAAAGTCTAGGCAAAATAGATAGCCTTGATTAAAATTCACCAGAGCATCTTTATCTCCAAACGATTGAAGATCACCATTCTCACATCCAACACTATAGCCATTGAAAAAACCTGGTTTATCCTATAGGCCCTTTCCTGAAAGGTTCATATCTTTAGACTATGTTTGTCCTTCATAAGGTTCAGTTTGCATAAAACATGAATGTCCTTATGCATGATAAGCATAAGCAGATATCGCAAGCCCAGAGTCTGATAGGGTATAGCACAAATTCTGACATGGTATAGCCTAGAATCTGACATGGCCAAAGAACATATAAGCCAAAAATCTGATGTTGCAAGAGCACAAGTCCAAAGTCTGACATGGCATCTCTTCCTAAGATTCACTGTCATCAGAATCGCCTTTTGCTTAAAGCCAATTGCAGTGAACCCTCAAATTTGCACCTCCTAATTCGACTACAGCTTGACACCTACTAAGAATAGGGCATTACGCATACGGCGGTCTCGCTAGCCGGTTAGCGGGCAGGGGTCAAGGGGGCAGAGCCCCTTGCAGGGTGCAAGGCAGTGCCCTGTTGAAAAAATAAATTTCCTGAATCTTTCACCTCCAATCGACCATCTTTTAGTTACGAACCTATAGGATTAAACCAAGCTCGAATCAGAACTGAAACAGGCCCGAAATGGAGGAAAACAAGTCAAACCGCATGAAGTGGCGCGCTGTCGTCTGGGGGGCACATTTGTCTGGGCGGCATGCATTTTATGCCACTAGCGTTCTTGCTGTGTAGCCATGCATGGCACCAAGTTGAGGCCGACGATCAAGCAACATGCCTGCCGTGCCTCCTGGACGGACGGCGTGTCGGCCATGCCTCCTATGCCGCCGGCGCCGCACCAACACCGCCATCCATACCGTCGGATCCTCCTCTGGTAGCTCTATAAATAGAAGCCTCCTCCAGCCTCATTTGGGATGACTTCCAAGGCATTCTAAAGCAATTCAAGAGATTTAAAAGCAATTGAGATACATTTCAAAGCATATTTTCCTTCGAATACTCACATACTTGTTGTTTCTAGGTCCAGATTCCAAATTTCCTTTGAATTCAAGGTGGAGTTGAGATCCAGAGGCAAACTAGTTCCATTCGTTCAAAAGCCAAGAAAAGTAAAGGTCTAATCCCTTTCCTATTTTAAAAATTCGAAATTCAAATCTAGAATTCTCTTTAGGTCTAAAACTGAAAAGATCTAAAAACTTATTAATTTAAGAATCAGAATTAAGTTAGTAAGCAAACCAACACATTTTTAAAACCCCTTCTTCGTAAGAAGGGAGAACTGCATTGGGTTTGATTCCTGTTCAATAGGATACGCAGGCTGCCGTTCTGAAGGGCATCAACTCCAAAATCTTTTTATCAATATTGTTTTCTTTTTCGCTTTGATTTTATTTGTATTAATCCTTTATTTGTGATTTTATTTTTAATTTATTTTGGGGAATGTGTGCTTTTCCTAGTACCCATAAGGGCTAGAGAAAAGATCCTCTTTATTTCATTTGTTTAGATATTATAATAATTAAGTAGGATTTATCTTGTCTATTTATTTATTATTGTCATTTCATCACATCATAAATATATATATATATATATATATATATATATATATATATATATATATATATATATATATATATATATATATATATATATATATATATATATATATATATATATATATATATATATATATATATACCGTTCCTGGTGGTATCAAGATACCACTGTGTCGGGATATATATATATATATATATATATATATATATATATATATATATATATATATATATATATATATATACATATATATATATACATATATATATATACATATATATATATACATATATATATATACATATATATATATACATATATATATATACATACATATATATATATATATATATGTATATATATATATATATATATATATATATATATATATATATATATATATATATATATATATATATATATATATATATATATATATATATATATATATATGTTCGTTCATCATTATATTCCTGTTCATGCATACACAAAAATTCATTTTTAAGAGTTATTTTGCATTTTTAGCCAAACTAAAGAAAATAACATTTTTTTAATTGTGTAATTACCAAAACCTGATCCCCGAACCCTCCTTGGTCACTCGCGGATTAGTGTACTTTTCCATTGGGATAAATCAAATTATTTTTGGAGTCAATCATGTTGGGTTTTCTTTAATTTTCCCAATTAAAATAAAATAAATTAAAGTGGTGACTCACTTTTCAACTGTCACAGTACAAAAATCAATTTTCTAAACTCACAGCCAGTTTCAATCGTGGAGTTTCTCCCGAAGAGCATTTCAATTCCTCGACAGATCGAACCGATGCTCGGGCAAGGCCTCACACTTCGACCTATAGCAAGTTAGCTCGAGAGATTCTGATAAGATTTTGGTAAAGGAAGAGCCTCGGCCTATGGTGAGTCAACTCAAGATATTCTGAAAAGATTTTGATAAAGGGAGAGCCTCACTTATGGCGACTCAGCTCGAGGGATTTTGACAAGATTTAGATAGAGGAGCCTCGGCCTTTGGCGAGTCAGCTTGACATATTTTGAAAATGTCTTTAATAAAAGGAGAGCCTTGGCCTATGGTAAGTCATCTCAAGAGATTCTGAAAAGATTTTGATAGGAGGAGAGCCTATGGCTAGTCGGCTTGACAGATTCTGAAAAGATTTTGATGAGATGAGACCTTCAGTCTATGGCGAGTTGGCTCAATAGATTCTAAAAAGATTTTGATAAGAGGAGAGCCTTGGCCTATGGCGAGTTAGCTTGATAGATTTTAAAAAGATTTTGTTAAGAGGAGAGCCTTGGTTTATGGAGAGTCGGCTCAAAAGATTCTGACAAGATTTTGATTGCACCAAAGAAACTTGGGCTTCTAAATGTGAGGGGTTGGGTCTTTCGGAAGGCTCAAAGGAACTTTGCTGGGAGTAAAAGGACTCTAAAAGTCACACTTCATTGATTAGATCTAAAAAGATATCATTTAGCTTTAAAGAGACACTAATCAGCTTTAGAAGGTATCGATCAACTTTAAGGAAGTATTGGTCAACTTTAGGAGATGTCGGTGAGGCTATTGGCTCAGCTTATGCATGATGGTGCATGATTACATAGATGCTGGTGCACAAATGATGCATGTATATTTCAGAATTCATAGACCTTTTATTTGACTTTTATGCCATGTATGATTTGTGATGATGCCTATAATGGGTGATTGCATGGATGCATGAGGGTGGATTTTGCTTCGCAACTTTTCATGTGACTTTTAAACCGTGGAGGCCATGCATTTGTGGAATGAGAAACTCGACAAGGTTAAGGTACTCAACTTAGTTGGTATGGAATAGTTATCATGCTGACATTACGAGGAGATTGTGATTTTTCTAAGGGCTTACTTTGGGTTTTGGAATCTAGTGGCCCGTGTTTTCAGTTTTGGTGCTGCTAAAAAGGAGTTGTGTACCACCTTTGGGAAGTTCAATGCTATGGCTTGGCTATAATCTGGAGGTAGGTCTAGTGGTGCCAAAGCTTAGAGTTTGGCATCTCCTAGATTTTTCAAGAGTTTTTTAGACTTGTCTTAGGATGTCGCAAGCCCAACGATGGTCAGTGATGGTCAAGTGAATTTGACCGCTATGATTGAGAAGTTCTATGATTTCGGTGACCAGAGAGATATAAGGGGGACAGAGGCTCAATATAGGGGTCTTGATTTTTTATTTGAGTGTCAGATATGGGTCTATTGGTGATGCCGAAGTGGCAAATGGAACAGAGGCATTTTGTGGTTAGAGATGTACTGGCAGATACACTAATGAGTCTTGATTGCTTTGTTCGAGATTTAGAGAGATGGATTGCCTTGCCAGTTATTCTCAACTGAGAAAAATTTGTCTATTCTTACCCTTTCTGTTGGGGGTGCTTTGTGGTTGTCTAGTTTTAAGTTCTAAGTTATCTTAGAAATGTTGCTGATGGATCATTTTAGGCTGGTGACCCCCCCTACTTTTTAGTTTGCACATGCTTTATTAAGACTTGATCAGAGATCGAATAGGATGGTTGCTTGCAGCTTGCCCTCGGAAGATACATTTTTAGCACTGACAATGGTAAAGGATTAGATCTCTTATGATTGAGGGCCATGGGTGTCAAGTGGTTTGCTTGTTAGGCTTGGTTTGAATGACTGTCCACTAAGGGATGAGGGTCTTGAGGCAGATGGGGCAAACTTAGGATGTGCCCCTATTTTTCTTTCTTGTAGTCTATGCAAATCACAACTCCCATTACCAAAGCTATCAGGTGGTGGCAGGTTGAGGAGTTATCATGCTATTTATTTTTGGATTTCACTTGGGACCACAAAGATGTATGACAGGTGGTTGATAAAGGTAGTTTGGCTTGTTAAGAAAAGTACCAGGCTACCCTACTGAGGGGAATAGAGGGTGACGCAACTAAGGAAGGATAGACTATAGGAGGAGCTACTAGTAGTAGGAAGACTACAGCACAAACAGAGGGGGGTGACTTAATCTTTGAAGAAGACTTGGGGATCTACTAAGAATGCGACACCGTAGGTTACAGTGGTGACTCAAACTATAGTGGCGGTGACAAAGAACACTGTGACTGCAATGAGATAGGATGATGCTATAGTGGTGGTTTAGAGAATGACTATTACAATTAAGGCTGAAAGGGGTACTGCAGTTTCTGAACTATAGAGGAGGAATTTTTTATAGAAGTTTCAGAACTACTGATACTCAAAAAATGGTCTTCGATACTACTATAGTGGAGTTGTAATTTTGTTGGTACTTTTACTACCACAACAAAGGGACCTATAGAGATTTAGAGGAGGGCTATGCCCATTTGAGGAGTTATGGTAGACTCTGATATGATGAGGACACGAGAGATTTACATCTCAAGAGGTAGAGGAGGAATGGCTAGACCATGACTTCAGACATGATACTTTTTTTGTTCAAAATAGTTGTAGGTTGATAGGACTACATAAAATAGGATAAGCTATAGACAACATTGAAAGGGCTATCTTTTATGTCTAGATGATGGATTTGTATTTTGCAAAATTTGATCACCATTAAATGAGACATCTTTTATACTATAATTTTTGCCTAAGCCACCCTTTTGGATTTTCAGCTTAACAAGCATTCTTTTCTTCTTCTTTTTTTTTTTTTTTTTTGTTTAGGAAAAAGAATTAAGTGAATGATGTACTAAGCATAAAGAAAATGAGAATGCAATACAAACAAAATATTTTATATTATGATTTAGATCGCACCTGAGACGGGTTGCCTACGTATCCCTTATAGTTATCATCATCATTTTTTTATCACTTTTTTTCAGGGAGAATTAGGTCCATGTAGTTTTGATTACATATGTATGAGAAACATAAATGAAATGCAGATGTCATCTTTGGATGATGTATCATTTTAGCTGATCCAAGTTGTCAAGATGGGAGAATTCACTTCCATCCACGTCTGTGAAGATGGTGCCTCTGTCAGATAGGATCTTCTTGAGCATATACTATCTGGTCTAGTTTAGTTTAAACTTCTTTTTGGATCATGAATAAGGCCTTGGATTTCTCCCAGAACTGGATTTACTTCTTGCGAATCCTTACCTTTCACCTCCTAGTTGAAGTTCTCGGCCAGTCTCCATTTATGACTTTAAATTTTGTATAGATCATCAATTCTCTTTTCCTCGATGGCATTCAACTAATCATGATACCTTTTGATCTATTCTATCTTCATTCTCTATAGCTTCTCTTTAACAAGTTTCTTGTGTGTGTAGGTAGGGATCTCGTGAACTACGATGCTCGGATCATCCCTATCTTGTCTCATATAGAATAGTCTATGAGCTTTTCTACTACTGCCATACAAATGCAATGTATGTGATTTTTTATTCTTTTCCTTCGTGCCATAATTAATTAATCCTTTTGCCTTTTCATTTTTTTTATATTTTTTTCATTTTTTGTTCCTTTTTTTTTTTTTTAAGATGTCTCATTTAAAGATGAATCATAAAAAATTAAAATAAATCAGAAAGTTTAAACTTTTTATTACTGATAAAAGTCCATCATGAGTACATTAAAGGATAAGCCTAGAAGGCAAAATATAGACTCAAAAGGACAAGGCCTAATAGACTCAAATTCAAAGAAAAAAATTAATAAAAAACATACTCAAAAGACTCAGACTTAGACTCAAGCTTTACATGACTCAGACATAGACTCGAAAGACTTAGATAGGGGCGCAGTAGCACTGGCACTCTTCTCAAAGTGCCAAATATCAAGTGAAGCTTAAGATGGTCGAGTGAGCTTGATGGTTCAAAAAAGGATTGGCGGTGGTGCTAGACTTTGGGTCTAGGAGCAATGATGTCTCCACTATCAATGAGGTCTTAAATTTTGCTTTAGAGCCTTGCATGCATCAATTTTATGCCCCGGCCCTTGATGAAAGTCGCAATGCTCATTAGCATTATAACCCTTGGGTAAGGGGTTTGGAGGAGGTCATGATTCTAAGGGCTTAACTAGATTAGTCTCTAAGGCTTTCTTGAAAATGATGCTAAGGGGCATGCCTAGCTTAGAAAAAGTCCTCCTTTCCAACCTCATTGGCTGGTGATAAGAGACAGCATTTATCTCCCCTTCTCTTTTGGTAGTGGAGTTGGTGGTGTAATTATTGTTCTTATGATACCTCAAACTAGAGGATTCATCTTTGATTTATCCCGATTGAATCAAATCCTCGTTCTTAGAAGCAATGGCAATGAGAGCTTTGAAGCTGGGGAGGTATTGAATTTGTAGATGAGCCTGATATTAGGGGAGGAGGTTCTTGACGATGATGTCAATTTGCTCTACTTTAGATGGATGGTTCACCATTTGAGCTGCTTTTGTCCTCTACCTTATAAGAAACGCAGTGAAGGATTCTCTTGGCCCTTGTTTGGTGGTTTCCAAATCTCGATGGGTGACATCCACCTTGATGTTATAATGGTATTGCTTGACAAAAGCATTACAGATATCATCCCAAGTCTTCTTGTGATTCTGGTTGAGATCTAACAACCATTTAACAACAGCTCCAGTTAAGGACTATTGGAATAACTAAACGAAGAGCTCATCATCCATACCAAAAGGTCTCATAGCGCACACATACATCTTAAAGTGAGTTTTAGGGCATGTGGTGCCATTAAACTTGTCCATGACCTGCATTTTAAATTTTAGAGGAACCCGTGCGTTTGGAAAGAGAGCTAAAAAATTAACATCAGAGCTAAAGAATTAACATCTATCATGTCCTCGTGCCTTTTGATGTTCTTGATTATTGTTTCCATGGCCTTAATTTTCTGCATCAATTTCTTAGCTTTGGTAAAGCTAGAGAAATCTCCATTTTGAAAAGGATTTGCAATGGGAGAGAGAATGGTGGCATTCAAGTCCATGGCATGAGAGATTGGAGTTTCACGTGTTTTCCCACTATCTGTGAGATCAATAATGGAAGGAGTAAAAGTAGGGGCATGGCTAATCCCGGCTTGGGCAAATGTAGGCTTAACACGAGCAAGAGGGGGAGTGACAGTGGTATTGGTCATTTCCTTGACCTCATTAATGATTAACTGTCGTTAGATGTTGAGGGCATCAATAAAGGTGGCAGACTGGGCATTGAGAGCATTGGCAAAAGTTTCAGCTTAGGTCTTAAGAGTGGTGGTGAGTGTGGCTTGGAAATTCTCCTCTTGTTTCTTAAGAAGGTTGGCAAAAAAGGTGCTCATCACATCTTGGTCGAAAAAGCTAGTGGTGTTGGCCATTGGTACCTTGAAAATAGACACAAAAATAGGTAAGAATACAGAATATAAAGGAAAAAAATGGAATGAATGTGAAGGTATGTTAGGAAGAAGATTCCTTCTACATGGTTTGGTCACTAGATTTACATGTTGATAGGGTGAGTGTGCGAGGTGTTTTGGGATAACAGACCACCGGTTTGGGTCTTTGAGGTGTTTGACCTTGTCGAGTTTCCCATGTTATGTATGCATGGCAATGTTGTGATGCATGCTAAAAAGGTTTTATAGGCATATGTACAAATATCTCCATTATTATAGTACATGAAACCTAAGGTCAATGCTAGGGCGACTACATGCACAAGGGTGAAGGGTGGTTTGATTTAAGGGTCCCCGTCCTATTAGAGCATCGATATACCTAACCAATGTGAGGCAAAAAGCCTTGCATGGGTCCAACAGTACTGATTGCTCATTATACCACTGAAATGATCAGGGATTCGTTGCAGGGTGGAATGCTTTTGCTATTTCTCAACATACTCAAAGAGAGTTGTCAAGCCAATGCTACTCACCATCCAAAAGTTTTTCTAAAGCTAAAGTTAGGCAAGGAGTTATTATGCAACATGATGCATGAAAGTCAAATTATACTTAATGAGCCAAATAGAGATTATTTTGGAAAAAAAATTTCCTTAACCAAATAGTGATCCTCTTATTTTCCTTTTTATTTTTAAAAAAGGTTGCAACCAGTCCCCAGTAGAGTTGCCAGTTGTAAGGCCTCGCCCAAGCACCGGCTCAATCCGTTGGAGGGAATCGAGATGCTCATTCGGGTTTAGACTCACGATGGAACTATCGGGTTCAGATTGGTTGATTTTGAAAATGATTTTGTGAGTCGCCACCCTAATTTATTTTTAAATGGAAAAATTAAGGAAAACCCCAATTATGACTCCAATTCATTAATTTTCAATTAATTACCTAAGGATAAAATCACTAGTCTCGAACCAGGTTGAGTTCAGAGACTAGGTTTTTGGTTTTAAATAATTTAAATTTAGCTCTTAATTTTAATTTGACTTTACAAAAATTGATTTCATGAATGACATTTATAAGATGATATTAAAGAAAATACATGAATATGGCATAACATGAATGTATGGTGTGTGGGGGGTTAGTAAAACAATTAAAGTAAATATTCACAAATTACATTAATTAAAAAGGGGAAAGAAGATTGGTTGGGATTTGCATTTGAGGTTTGGATTTAAATTCCAAGTGTGCCTAGGTACCCCATTGAATGGAGATCAAAACCCACGTAGTTGATTCCATGATTTAGTGGAGGGGTTTAAGAGTTGATCATATTGATTTTGGTTTGGAAGTGTTGAGAATGAGGAAAAAGGTTGATACATTTGCTTTTGATGGGTGGAGGGTTTTACCATACCGAAGTTTCATTTTATCGGGATCGGATGATTGGATTGAATGGTAGATTAATTAATTAATTAAAATGATTAATTAACTAATTAATTTGATGAAATGGATGGATTGTGGATTAATTAATTAAAATAATTAATTAATTAATTTGGATGAAGAGTGGATTAAAAAAAATGATTAATTTGATCTTTGAAAAAAAGAATTTTTTTTTTTTAAAAAAGAGTGATTAATTAATTAATTGAGTTATTAATTAAAAAAGAATTTTAGTTAATTAAAAAGATTAATTAACTTAGTTAGGGTGAGGTAATTAATTAATTAATTAGAGAGTGATTGAAGGGAGAAGAAGAGAGGAATTTAAGGATAGCAATCTACTCAAATTTAAGGGGTGTCTTGAAATGAGAAGTTGAGGAGGGTATTTATAGGAGAAGTGGGTGAGGGTAGTTTAGATAGTGAAAATGTGAAAAGATAATGAGGGGTAGGGCTAGAAAGGGCTGAAAATTTTGCTAAAGCGAATAAAAGGGCCATTTTCTATGCAGGAAATGGGGTCCACTCGTGTCAGACAAGTGTGGCGCTGCACCAGTACTATGCAGTGCCATACCAAACTACTGTGATAGGCAGTACATTGGACCTGCAGCGCTGCACAGACCTGCTATGGTGCTGCAAGGCTGCCGCGCCGCAGCTAACATGGCATCTCTCATTTTTTTTTTAAAGATTGGTTATTGGTTTGGAGTTTAGAAAATTTAGAAGCCTGATAACAATATAATTGAAGGCTAAAAATAAATTCTTTCAAGGGCTATAATAGCTCTGCATAGCACGTTAAACTCAGCAAATGCTAAAGCTGCGGTTGGATTATGAGGGTGCAAAATTAAGGGTTCACATCAAGCTTCACAGCTAGAACCACCACTTCTAGCTGGATGGATATACTACCCCTATCCAACGGGTTAAGACCATGAGTACGGGTTCCGATGATTTCCCTCATCGACACAAGGATTTCTACATAAAAGGGTTCATGGGTACCATAGCTAGAGCTAATGGCAATTACTTATAACAATAGCATTGAAGAATGCAATCACATGTAACATAAGGGCAATATATGCTTAGCTTATTGAATAAAAGATGAACAATAGTGTGATTTCAGAAAGAATATAAGGTAAGGTAACAATCACAAAGGTTCTTTCTTATTATTGAATAAACAATAATAGTTTCGAACCAATTGTCCTTTGGCAATCCAAGCTCAACAAAAAAGTCATATAATTAGAATTGATAATAGAAAGGAACTTGAGTTTCAAGAATCTCAAAGATTCATATATTATGATAACTTGTACTTGTAACATGAACATAATGTTTACTCACCTTGTGGTTCCTTAGCTCCTAGTGCTTGTAGCCCTTGAACTTCTAATAATCCTCAAGCTCTAACATACATTACAATTCAAAACTTAGCATTTGCTTAACATCATGCTATCCTATCCCATAACTATCCCATGCACATATAACATTCACATATACTTAGAGTTGCACTTAGAAATGCACTCATCACTTGCACATATCATGTTGACTCTTTAGTCTTGTACACTTAGCCTTCTTAGGCTCACATGAAAATACATAATAAATCATACCAAGACTTTTCTAAAGTCAAATATAATATATCATGATCTTAATATCAATTCAATCTAACATCCAACTTGGTACATATAACACTTTCCATATATATATATATATCAACTTAATAAGTAACCATAAAAGTGTCTTACTTGTCTCCTTTGACCAAATCATGCAATCAATCTCATAATCAAAAGAAGGTTATTAATTCACAATTAACACATCATAAGGCCTAATTCACATGTCACTTAATCATCTACACATATTAATCAAAACATATCAATTAGGGTTTTGGAAACCCTAAGTAGGCCGAACCTTCATTGGAGTTTTCTAGAGTTACTCCTTTAACCCACATGCAATTAAACTATGTATTATTCATATACATATGTCAACCATCATTAAAATATATATTACAAAAATTATAGGCATTGGGATCAAAATCCCACCATAGGCCGAATGCACACATACCATGGAAACCATGGATTTTCTTGCTTTTTGCACTTTCTGATATTACAATAATATGAAAAAATATGATTTAAACCAATATTTTTCATCTAAATATAAAAAAAATCATTTTATAACACCTTAATATACAAATCAGCACCCCCCCTACTCATATGAATGAAAATTTCAACTTTTAGGTTTTAGGGTTCACCTTTGGTGGATTTGTGAAGAAATAGTTGTATTTACGGTTGAAAATCAGTTTCTCCTTCAAATAAAACACCTAATCCAAATTAAACATCAAGAAAAAAAATAGTAAATATACAGCCCCATATGGATTTCTCATGGTTAGTTTCATAAAAATTAAATAGTAGCTTGAAAGAAGAGAAAAACTTACGAAAATGATCACAAAATCGCAAGGCTTAAAGGCACCTTATGAATTTCGGTTGAGAGAGAGTTTTTCAGAGAATTTTTCTATAAAAATCTGATGGAAAACATAATGGAGGCTGCCAAAATGATGGGGAGGCTGAATTTTAGATGTATTTTAGGGTTTTGGGCAAAAATTACAAGTTTGCCATTAATGAGTTTGTTTATGAGTGTTTTGGTGTGTTGGACTTTTGGTGAGTTGGGCATTTAATCTAATTTATGGGCTGTTTTGAAATGATTAAAAATAAAACATTTTGCTTCTTATTTTCATTAAAATCTCCCCAAAAATATTTTAAAAATACTTTTAAAAGTTATTTTATGCTTAAAAATCATTTTGTGCATGAAAATTCACTTTATATGCAATAAATTGATGTATGCATATGCACTTCACATAAATCACTTATTTCACATTAAAAATTCATATTATGTATATTAAAACTAATCTAACATGCCACATACTTATCAGTCACATAACAGATGAATTTTCTTAAAGCACACATTTTGTCATAATAGTTCTAAATTCAAGTAAATTGTCATGGAACTCCTAGGGTGGGTGTGGGTTGTTACAGATTATCACTAGGAAGTGGGGTACAAGAATAATGCATGTAAGACATCATTGTCCCCAGGCCAAAGGCCAATATTGCCATCAATCCTCTTTTGAACCATTGAGCTCATCCAACCATCTCTAGCTCCACCCAATGATCAATACTTTAGAAGAGTGCCAACCTTGTTGTGCCCGAGTCATCAACTCATCACATCAACACCTCTGAGTCTTTTGAGTTAATTTCAATTGAATCTTTCTTTGACTTTGAGTCTGCTGAGTTTTTCCTGTTTGAGTTTGTCTTCCACCTTTCAGGCTTATCCTTTACTGTAATCCATGATGATAGGACTTTTTATCAGCAATGAAAAATTTAAACTTTCTACTTTGCTCTAATTCTTTGGATTCATCTTTAGATGGGACATTTGAAAAAGAAAATAAAATAAATTAAAAATTAAAAAATGAAAAGGTAAAGAATCAATTAATTATGGCATAGAGGAAAAACCAAAAAATCATATGCATTGCATCTATATATCATCACAGACAGGCATTAATCAAAAAGGCTTATGGTTCCTTAGGCTATTTTGTGTAAGAACCTAAAGACAAGGTAGAGATAGATCCAGGCATCATAATGCATAAGATTCCAACATACACACATGAAGCTTATTAACCAGAAGCTGTGGAGAATGAAAGCATAATGGATCATAGAGTATCAAAAAGTATCATTATCAAATGAATGCCATTGATCATAAGAGAATGTATGTTTCATAAAAAATCCAAGCTTACTAACAGAAGCTAGCCACACACTTCAGCAAAAAGGTGAAAGATAAAGGTTTGCAAGAAGAAAATCTTGTCCTAAAAGATATCAAAGTTCTAGTTTATGATCTAATAGGAAAATTTTGATCGAATTGGGCTAAACTATACTTGCTAAAAAAATATTCTATACTATGGAGACATCATCTTTATGGACATAGACAGGGAATGAATTCTCTAACCTTTGCAATATAGATCAACTAGAGAGATACTTTGTTTGAAAGTAGTGTCTCTAGTTATTTTCTCTATCTTCAAGGTATTGTTATTAGAACTATGTGGACTTGATTCTTCCTAAAAGAATATGATTAATAAAAATGATGTAAGGTAGGCAGCCCAACCCAGATGCAATGCAAATTATAATACAAAAATATTTTTTTCTCGCATGATAAAACATCACATTCTCATTTCATCTATGTTGAAAGCATCATTCATTTGATTCTTTTGCCAAAACAAAAATAATAATATTATTAATAATGCAAAAAAAAAAACTAAGGAAAGACGCTCGCTAAGCTAAAAACTCAAAATGACAGCTTAGGCAAAAATAGAGCAAGCTCTTCGAGTCAAAAACTTGAAAGGGGCGGCTCAGACAAAAATTAGAACTAAAAGAAAATTAGAATGACCTAAGCAAAAATTAGAGAAGAAATAAAAGATGTCTTATATAATGGTGATCAAATTTTACAAAATACAATCCATCATCATGATAAAAAAGATAGCCCTTTTAATGCCATATATAGCTTATCATGTATTTTGTAGTCCTATCAACCCACTAGTGTATACAAAAATAAGAATCCTAAACAAAAAGAAAAGGGGTCATGTCTAAAGTCATAATCTAGCTAATCCTCCTCTACCTCTTCCTAAGGTCCATATCTCTGGTGCTTTCTTTAGAATCAATGTCTATGACAATCTCCTTAATGGTCACACCCCTCCTTATAGTCTTTGTAGCTCCATCCACTGCAGTAGTAGAAGTACTAGTAGCACCAGAACTACTCACCATAGAAGTATCACAAACTCTCTTCCAAGTACTAATCAAAAATCCTCTTCTGCATAACAGTAGCTCAGAAATCACTCTTTGGTACAGTAGCTGAAATCCTCATCTACACTCCAAAAATTGTAGTCTTCCTCTCTACCCTGACTTTAGTAGTCTTTCTCTAAACCACCACTGTAATGTCAACGTGTCTTCTCACCACAGTCACAGTCTCCTCTGTTATTGCCATTGGTGTCTGATTCACTAATGCAGCCTATAGTGTCAAACTCTCGGTGGCTTTCTTAGTCTTCTCTATAGGCCCAGTAACCCCCTCCGCGTCTTCTATCACTCTTATTGTCTCCTCCTCTTCAATTACATCACCCTCTATCTCTCTTAATAAGGCAGCCTACTGCTTCCTTTCTACTGGCCTAACCACCTCTATCAACCACCCATTATACATTTCCATAGTCCAAAAAGTAGTATCTAGTTGTATAGCATGAAAAGTCCCCAACCAATCACATTTAATGGCCCTAGCAATAGATGTTGTGATCCATATAAGCTTTAAGAAAGGTATGACTGGGGGCACATCCTGAATCTATCCTATCTACCTTATAACTCTCATCCCCTAATAAAAAGTAGTCTAAGCCAAACCCGAAGGGCAAGCCACTTAATGCCCATGGCCTATGGTCATAAAAGATCTTATATTGTACCACTGGCAATGTTGAAAACATCCTCTAGGGCAAGCTCCAATGAACATCTTATCCACTCTCTGACTGAGTCCCGATGAACCAGGATAGGGTATATGTGGTATTAAGAAGCAGTATAAGCACCTCCTGTATGAGGGGCCTGATAGTAGTATGTGCCTTAAGAGCCATATAATAGTTATGTAATAGTAGATAATAATTTTCAATAGCATTATAAATATATTCATTACGTAAAAAAGGTTTCATATTATTGAATATAGTCTTTAAATATTCATAAGAGGATATATTCTCAAGTGTTGAGAATATGAGTGACGGATCGCTCTTATACTAATATTTCAAATATGTTCATGGTCATAGGATTAGTGGTTGTGCATCATTAATTCTGGAAATATCATCAAAATAGTAATAATCTCCCAATTCAAGGTGATAATAATAATAATATTACTTTATAGAGATCTAAATGAAATATTGAATTCACAACATTAACAACAAAATCTATCTTCAAGAGCACAGCAGCCTCCTAAGTGGTGGAAAGAAACTTGAGAAGATTACCTTACTTGACTTCCTAGCTCTCCTGAAAAATATAAACCACTAAGGAGTGAGATAAACTCAGTGAGAACATGATATAATAACATAATATCCATGTAGGTACAAGTGAGACAATAAAAATGAATCAAGTAACATTTGATGTATCTCATATAGAAAATTTAGCAGAAACCATTAAGTCAGAAACAGTATGCTTTCCAAATATGCTCACCCTATCCACAGGTTATTTACCATGTGCATAGGTTCAATGTATAACCCTACCTCAGTTAGAGATTTTCTACTTTCTAATAGTTTACATGTGAACAAATAAAATTCAAAGTGATATAGCAATATGGCATTATGAAAGAAATATGCCTCAATAACAATTTAGGTTTTAATGATCTCAATGTGACTATACAATGTAGAATTAGGCACAAAGCCTTCAATGGTCAATTCTAATATAGGAAAAGATATCATTTTTGGGTATAGGTATGCAATGAAACCTTTAATTAGGATATCTACAATTTTATATGGCTTTTATATTCACAAGTATGGATGCATATATTGAGGTTAGCATATCATGTACATACTTTGACTCTTTTATTCCTAACTTAGTGATGCTCTTTTATATTCACAAGTATGGATGCATATATTAGGTTAGCATATTCATACTAAGTGAATATGAATGATGTAATTGGCTTTACAATGCAATTACACCATTCATATTCACTTAGTATCACACTTAAGCATAACCTAACCTTAGCTTAGTCCTAGGCCTATCTTAGTATACTATCTAAGACTACACAATCAACTCATGAATTAAACAATCACTTAAAGTAATACCATTTAGGTTGGCTAATTCACATGTTCATTATCAATTATAGAGCATTAGGACTCATACTCATGTTATGGCTGAATGGCCTATAGTAAGCAATTTTTAAACATTTGTTCAATAAGGCTAATTAACACATCATATAAGGTATGCACATGTAATTACATCACCAATTGCAATTAAAGTCATCCAATTTGGAAAACCCTAATTTAACCAAGTCTTAAATTGGGAAAAATTATCAATTCATTAATTAAACCCCAAATTGACTTAGGATCATCAAATTGGTTCACATTCAAGTTCAATTAACCAGCCAATTAAAGTTAAACATAATTGGCTTAAGAAATCCTAAGTGGCTAGATGGGGAAATTAGGAAAAAATAACAATTATGCAACCAATCTTCCAATTGAGCATTAAATCATTCAATTCAAGTGTATGGAAGCTCATTGGAACATGCAATTAAAATTAAACAAAAAAGGTTCAAGAACTTAGTTTGGCTAAATGCCATAATTGGGGTTACTCATTAATTACACTTCAATTAATCAAATTGAACCTTAATTCTTGAAATTAACCTATCTAATCGCACAATTAAACAATCAATTTCAATTAGCAATCATAATTTTACAATTTCATACTTAACATAACCAATCAAATTGGAGAAACCCTAAATTCATGCTTCAAATCTAAAATTAACCATTCAATTGTTCAATTAATATTCTATTAACCATGATTCAAGTGTCAATTAAAATAAAACAACATCTTAAGGTAAAACCTTAGGTAAGCCAAACCATGCATATTAGGAAAACCATTCTTTGCTCATCAATTTCATAAATTGACACATGAATCTTTCAATTGACACCTTAATATGGATAAATCATTGAGCAATTGAAAATAAAACTCAAGCTAAGGAAAATCCAAGCATGACCAAAATTGACAAATTGGGGAAAGCCCCTCACATGCTCATCAATCAATAAATTGACACTTAATTCATTCAATTAACATGCCAAGCAACATAAATATATATGTCTTATGAATTATAGGCCATAGATTTGGAAACCCATCCTTGGCCGAAACATAGAGGAAGGAAAAAGATGGAAGAAAATTCATGAATTCAAGAAAATGGTTCAAGAATCAAATTTAGTATGAAGAAAGAGTGAAATTTGGTGAGATCCTTACTTTAAATCCCTTCCTCTCTCAAAACCCTATGGAAGTTGAATTATGAAGAAAGAAAGGAGCAAGAAAGTTTTAACATATGAGGAAAAGAATTTAAGAAACTTTTATGCAATGAAAAATGGAGAGAGTTTCATAAAGACATTACCTAAGAATTCTTCCTCTTTCAAGCTCACTAATGGTGGCTAAATATGGCTTCTAATGGGGAATAATTTTTGTGTTCTTAAGTTTTTGAGTAAAATAAAGAAGACAAATAGAAGAAAAAGATGCTTATATATGGTGGGTGAATAGTTAGAGTTTATATCAATGAAATGCCATCTTGCCTTTTATGAATGATGTATGTAGAATTCTAAAGCTAGGTTAAATGGGTTTTTACATAGCTATGATACTTTAGGTAAGAGGGTTTTGAATTTTAATGAAGAATAAGTCAATTTCCATAATTGGTATGATAGTGACATATTCGCAAAATGTTTAAGCAAAAATGTAGATGAAAAAATAGCCCACCATTTACTTTAAATGTCATTTCTATACACCATATGATGTGGTGCCCACTAGTCGCATGCACACAAATTTGATGTTCACTTAATCTTGAATACACATAATTAAGCACTCTTGATCACATATTATGCACAGTGTAATTAATTACCAGACAATTCAAAAATAACATAGTTTAACTATAACACAACACAGTTTAATTGCAAATAGGACAAAGATTAACATACTATAATTAAATTGCAAACACAATGTACC
This sequence comes from Reutealis trisperma, assembly GCA_947687605.1. Taxonomy (NCBI): domain Eukaryota; kingdom Viridiplantae; phylum Streptophyta; class Magnoliopsida; order Malpighiales; family Euphorbiaceae; genus Reutealis; species Reutealis trisperma. The sequence continues at coordinate 57,692 of CANTUT010000521.1, read as the reverse complement.
AATAACACAAATAGTACAAAATTAACATAGGTGTAGTAGTGTAAAAATAGTGCAGCTGCAGTAAAAATTAAACAATCACAATGTAAAAATACACATAAGTGTAGGGTATTACACCTAATGATATATGTTAAATGAAGTCATTTGGGTTGAGAACTTTAATTGATTGAAATAAGGCCATTAGGCTAACCAAATGCTATTGGTGAAATTTTTACCAATTTTAAGCTAAGCTTTACAAAATGCCTATACTAATAAGGAAGAAACCATTAAACCGTATGCACTAGTGGCTCAACTAATAAGGTTAAATTTATCAATGTGTTACCTAGGGAGGACCATTTACCCTAGGTGTATACTTGGTCAAGTATTCAAAGCAGGATCAAGTTACTATCTTAATGGATTATGAAGACTCACAGGGCTTGTGGTGTAGTCTCACCCTTATTACTTCAATGGATATAATGATATTTTATCTTAAAGGACAGTCCTTTGGCGGCCCTTTCTTCTTTAGCACAATTAATTTTTATTTTTACCTAAATGGTAATTGTATATGTACATGTTTCATAATTTTATATGTAAAACTTCTATTTGAAAAAGGATCCCATAATGTCATGCAATTTATTAACTTATTGAATTGATGGCTCACCTCCTGATCTATGGTTTTAGGTGAACGAGTCAAAGAGGTCTTAGGTAAAAAAAATTAAGCTCCAAACTTCTTCCTCCTTGGAGGTTCACAAATGTATTTATTCTTAAGGACAATAAGTTATTTTGCTAGTGATATATGTAAATTTTATTATTCAATGCTTTATAAGTTTGTATGAGGGTGATGTTTGGACTATGTATTAAGTATGGTCTAATATCCTTACTTTTATGATTTTGTATGTTAAACCTTTTACTCTTACTTTATAGATTTCCTTGGTTGAAGAGTTCTACAGGTTTCGATGGTTTTAAACCTATCCATACCCTAGGACCATTACACTGTTAGAGTTTTGGAATGTGACAAAAATAGAACTTTTGTGTGTGAGAAATTAAAAGGTGAAGTGTTCAATATGGATTAATAAATTTATAGGGACTCAATAGACAAATTCAAGTGTCCAACGATGTGTTTAGCCAAAAATGAAATAGCAAATTTAATTTTTCCATTCAAGAATAAGATTTTGTTTTTAATATATATTTCTTGTTACCAATATTTACCTCACAAATCAATTCTTTATTCTTAGTTTGACTTATTTTATTATAAAACTAGGGCATTGTTTTGCCTATTTTGTAATAGTTTTAGTGGGTCTAACTATTTAGTTTTTAGTTTATTTTTGTTGTTTTGATGTTTGTTTTAGTATTTTTTTATATTTTTTCCACTATAGTGGTGTATTGTACGAGTCTTATGAAATCAATGAAGAATTAAGCTTAAAGGAAAAAAAGGAGGCAGATACACCCTAGGACACGCCTGTGCTTGAAGGAGTGTGAGTTTTTGTTTTAAAAGAATTAATTTTGGTAAAGAATTGCATGACACGTCCTTGCTATTATAGCTAGGGCGTGCCATAGATAATTATGGAATAGCATAGACATGTCATGTAAGGTACAAATATAGCACAGGCGTGTTATATGAAATGTTGGCATAGTAAAGGCGTGTTATGTGAAAAAAAAAGTTATAACATACCCCTATTATTATAATAGGGTGTTTCATGAAAATAATAACATGCCTATGCTATTATAACATAGGTGTGTCATACATTCTTAATATAAACATGAATGCGCCATCAGAGAAGAAGGGAACCCAATTTTGAAAAAGAGAAGTTCCAGTTCCATTTCCTTTTCCTTTTCCTTTTCCTTTTGTTCTTTTTTCTTTGTATATAAATTAGATTAGGTTTATTTTTATTTTAATCAATGTTCCTAGCTTTAATTCAAGGATTATTGGGTTTAAAATCAATTAGCATCAAGAATTGAAATCAAGCTTTGGGATTCATTAACTAAACAGTATTGTATCCCTAACTCTATTTTAATCTTTATTTTAGTTCAATTTATATTATTATTCTTAATTATTGAGCATGATGATAGATATAATTGAGATTAGTTTATTGATCTAATTGATTATAATCAAATTCACTATGAGCTAAATATTTTCTATCTAGGGCTATGATGATTCCATCTGAATGAATGTGTTAGGGCTAGCTATTTAATGATTTGTTTTGCCTTCCTCTATTGAATTGTGTTAATTGTGATTTTTCAATTTTCTAGCCAATTATTCATGAACCCTAGGTAGTGAGTGAGCTCGAGAGATAAATTTAATATTGTAATTAGGTTCAATAGAGGATTAGATATGAATCAAAAATGTATTACCTAATTAATAAATTGATAATTAATTTAGTTAATTGTAATTAGGTAGAAATATGAGAATATGAGAGTTATTGGATTTTTATCATATATTAGTCTTGCTTGATTAATTCACCAGTTTTGGTAAAATAGCTCATTGAATTAATTAGCCCAATATGGAATCTTAATTGGATGACTCTAAACCCTAGACTCCCTTTTAGCTAATGCCTTGAACAATTGATTACTTATTTTTATTAATTGTTATTTCTTTTTATTTTTCATAATTATATCCTTGATTAGAGTGTTTAGATTTGTGTTTGTTATTGTTTGTTGACATTAATAGGGTAATAAGTTAATTATAATTGCATCTAGTTATATCTCCTCAACTCCATGAGAGATCGATGTTAGGGTGAATTTATTGCTATCTACGATATGATTCATCCACTTGCGAGTATTTAAATTTGATTGAATTTAGACTAGATCAAATTTAAGTGCAATAAAATTTTGGTGCCATTGCCAGGGAGTTGAATTGGCGTGTTTAATTATTCTTATTATCCTATTATGTCAATTGTGTTTTGTGCTTTCTTTTTTTTTATATATATATTTCCTAAAAAAATTTTGGTCTTATTATTGTGATTTGTTATTTGTTATTTTTTTTGCTTTGTTCTTTTTACACTTTTTGTTATTAATTTTTGTTTTGTTTAAATTGTGTGATTATTTGATAAGTTAATCATCATGAATTGTTATGGGATAACTTATCAAATTATGTGTTTAAAAGAAAAGACTGCTATATTATCCAACATGATATATATGCAATGCAATTCTAGTCAATTTTCTTTTCAGATATATGAATGGTATCGGGGAAACCATGCTTTAACAAATTGTCAAAATTTTAATTCACCTCTACCACTGCCACCACCAATGTACAATACACATTAAGACCATAATGATAATTTTTGGGATCATAGAAATTAGCAGTTTTCAACTGGTTATCAAAGTGAGCAAAGGCAATCAATGTTAAAGGAATCTCTTTAGAATTACATTCAAACTTGTGAGAGAAATAGACTAAGGGAACCTTCACTAGAGGAAGCATTGCAAAAGTTCATAGAAGTCAGCCAAGTAGCAAGTGTTGCAATTCATGAACAACCATTAGTTCACTACTATTTTGAGGAAGGACGACCAAATTTGGAGGAATCTCTTCAATAATATATTGAAGTTTTTCAAAAAAATAGACCAAAAGGGCCTTTATTATAGGAGTCATTGTAGAAATACATCAAAGTTAGTCAATGTGAAGGAGCTGAAATTTATGAGCAGCATCCTGAACAGACCACCCAAAGGATAGAAGAAGATGTGTATAACATTTTGAGATGCCTCCAAGAACAAGCACAAAAGGAAGAGCAAGAGAAGCAACTTCAGGAAGATAAGGAAAGTACATTTGAAGTATTAGAATATAGTATGGAACCTAATCCTAATCACTTTTGCATTAAAAAAGCGATTTAGGTGGAGGAAGAGTACATGGAAATTGTTACAATTTGTTGCATTAATCTTGTTGATGATGGGGTGTGTATAAAGGGTGTTAAGTTGTCTACAAACCCATATGAAGTCTACTTTATTCTAATATGTTATGATTATAGAGGATTCCACATCAAGCTTGCACTCTACCATCAAAGCAAGAGGGAGCCCACAAGGAAAAAGCTAAGGAAGGAACTTTCACAAAAACTTTCGTATATACGTTTGTATCCTTGATGATACATCCATATAGTCTATCCCAAGACTATAAATAAAGCGCTTTTGGGAGACAACCTAATTTAATTTTTATTGCTTCTAGTTCTTTTTATTTGCTTATATTTTAGTTTTACTGTTTTTAATATTTATTGGTTTTGTTTAATATTTTTATTTTATAGTCTTTAGTTAGTGTGAAGCAGAGAAAAGAGCATTGTGCCAAACTACTAGAGCTATCTTGTAGAGCAAAAGACCAGCATTCACAACTACCATCACAACAATATTCTTATCTCATCCATTTTTAAGAAGTATCTCTGTCCTTTCATTTTTTTTTTTATTACACATTGAGGACAAAAGTGCGAGGGAAGGAAATCTTTCAAAATTTAAAAAATCTTTTAATCTGAATTATTTACATGTTTTGAATTCTTTTATTTTTGAGTTTTTTTGTGTTTTTTAGTCTTTTTAATCTTTGTGTTTGAGTTGTCATTAACTTGCATATTTACCATTAATTTGCGATAATATTGTGGAATTGTGTAATTCTTCTTGAAATATGATTTTTAGTTTGAATTTTGACTTAAATAGCTATGAAGACTTCAGGAAGTGAATGAAGAATGTCGACTATAGTTGTGGGATTTAAAGTGTGTGGTTTTATCAAAGTGCTATTAATTTAAGACTGTGTTGTGCTTAAAATATTTAATTCTTGTTTTTCATTCCATTTCTCAGCTTAGATAGGTATTGTTGCTCTAAAAAAAGAGAAATGAAAAAAAATGAAAAAGGAAGTTATTCCATAATAAAAAGTATAATGGTGACCTACTCCTCTAATTGGATTGCTTAGTAACTAGGAGCATCCATATACCCCATAGTTGTCTTTTATGTCAAATGGTGATCTGGTTATGAGTATGTAAAAAACCACTCTAGGAGTTTTTGTTGAATGTTCTAGAATTGAAACTTAGGGAAGAGTCATTATACATCCAATTAAAAAAAAGAAAGAAAAAAGAAGAAAAAAATATAGAGCAACTATACTTTGTCTAAGCTAACACAAAGGACAACTATACTTTGTCTAAGCTAACACAAAGGATGATTTGAAAATGATTAAATAATAATGAGCATGATTGTGGATTAACAGCATAGATTTAGGATTGTACATGGATATACTTAGGTTGATGCTCTAAATTTACTAAATGAAATTTGACTGATTGTTTAAGAAGAAGTTCATGCTAAAAATAAATATCGATAGAACAAGAATGCGTTCTATGATTGAAGCCTACATTGATGTTGAGTTGCTTGTTAGAGTGTGTAAGGTTTCGCCCGAGCACCGGCCCGATCCACTTGAGGGAATGGGGATGCTCATTCAGATTTAGACTCACGATGGAACCCTTGGGTTCGGAGTTGGTTGATTTTAAAAATAATTTTAGGAATCATCACCCTAATTTATTTTTAAATGAGAAAATTAAGAAAAAACCCAGTTGACTCCAATTCATTAATTTTTAATTAATTTGCCCATGGATAAAATCACTAGCGTCAAACCGGATTGAGCTTGGGGACTACGTTTTTGGTTTTAAATAATCAAAATTAAGCTCTTAGATTTAATTTGACTTTGAAAAATTAATTTCATTAATGACAAATATTATATGAAAATTATAATGCATGACCATGGTATGAGTGTAATGAGAAAATTAAAATGAAGTGTTCACAAATTACATTAATTAAAAGGGGAAAAGGGGATTGATTGGTATTTGGATTTGAGGCTTGGATTTAGATTCCAAACGTACTTGCGTACCTCATTGAATAGGGATCAAAACGCACGTAGTTCATTTCACGACTAAATGGAGGGGTTTAGAAGTTAATCAGATTGATTTTGGTTTGGGTGTTTTGAGAGTGAGGGAAAAAGACTAATACCTTTGCTTTTGGTAGGTGGAGAGTTTTACCAGACCGAAATTCTGTTTTATCAGAACCGGGTGATTGGATTGATTTAAGAGATTAATTAATTAATTAAAATGATTAATTAACTAATTAATGTGATGAAATGAATAGATGGATGGATTAATTAATTTAAAAGATTAATTAATTAATTTGGATGAAAGGTGGATTGAGAAAAAAGATTAATTTGATTTTGGAAAAAAGTGATTAATTAATTAATTAAAAAGATTAATTAATTAATTAATTAATTAATTGAGTGATTAATTAAAAAAGAGTTTTAGTTAATTAAAAAGATTAATTAACTTGATTAGGGTGAAGTAATTAATTAATTAAAAATATTAATTAATTAATTAATTAGAGAGTGATTAGAGGGAGAAGAAGAAGAAAAGTTAATAGATAACCATCTATATCAACTTTAGAGGTATGTGAAATGGGAGAGTCGATGGGAGTATTTATAAGAAAAGTAGGTGAGGGTAATTTGGAAAGTAAAAAAGTGAAAAGACCAAAAGAGTAGGGCTAGAAAAATGGTGAAAAATCATATTAGGTGCATTTTGGAAACTGCAAAAAAGGTAGTGAGGACCGCACCACCGGAGGGGCCAATGGCGCCACCGGGCCTCTAGGCGGCGCCAACCAGGAGGGTGGCAACGACGCCCAAACTGTCGACGGCGCTGCCGGCTGCCAAGGCAGCAGCTGACGTGACACCTCTTTTTTTTTTTTTTTTAGAGATTGGTTGGTGGTTTGGAGTTTAGGAAATTTGAATATCCAGTAGCAATGTAATCAAAGGCTAAAAAAAAATTTCTTTTGAGGACGCTACCCCCGAACCCCCCCCTCATTAACCGGTTAGTGAAACCACCGTAATGGCTCCGCGTAGCGTATTAAACTCAGCAAGTGCTAAGACTGCATTTGGATAATGAGGGTGCAAAATTAAGGATACACATAGTATTTTGTTTTTTGTTAGTGTTTTTGTTTTGTGTTTGCTTGAGAATAAGCAAATATTTAAGTGTGGGGGAGTATGCAATTCTTCACCAAAATTAATTCTTTTAATACAGAAACTCACACGCCTTCAGGCATAGGCGTGTCCTAAGGTGTGTATGTCTCCTTTCTCTCCGTTTAAGCTTAATTCTTCATTGATTTCATAAGATCTGTACAATATACCAATATAGTAGAAAAAATAAAAAAAAAATACTAAAATAAACATCAAAACAACAAAAATAAACTAAAAACTAAATAGTTAGACTTGCTAAAACTATCACAAAATAGGGCAAAACAAGATTTAAAAGAGAATTAAATAATTTGTATACTATTTCAATCATGATTGTTTATTACTTATAATTACGTAAAATTATTGTATTTTAGTTATTGAAGTTGATAAAGTTCATAATTTTAAATCATCTTTAGAACTTTTTTTTTTATAATTTTTCTTTTGATAAATTACTAAAATTTCTTAAGGTATCTTATTTTCATATACATTCTGATTTATATTATTTCAACACTAAAAATTTTAGTCCTTATAATTTATTGACAATTCTATACTTTATTCTTCGATTTAAAAGTATAAATTTTCATTAAATTATTAAATATTTTAGTGTTCAAAATTTTAAATTCTAAATTTTTCTTTGTAAAACAACTCTAATTTAAAAAAAAAAAAAAATAGAGCCAGTGTTGTTAACAGCGCTCACTTCGCTCGCCTAAGTGTTGAAGCAAGGCCTTGTTGCCTTACACTTGTTAACGCAAGATGCCTTTAAAAGGTACTGCGTAGGAGAAATTTTTAGATGAATTAGATTTATCACACCGTATTATAGATTATTAATGATAATCTAATACACTGACGTGTTAATTATAATATGTACTTATAATTTAAATAATTAATTATCATATTTATTTTATAGAGTAGTTATTATTTAATAGACACTAATTAATAAGGAGAGTGCTTCAGTATCAGATGAAATTTATTATCTATTTTTTAAAATGATAATTACCTTTTTATATGTCTAATTAGTTGTTAGTGAGGGAGAGTTGTCAAAATAACTTCTTAAATGCTAGGAAAGCAAAAAGACGTGCATTAATACTATAGGAATAAAAAAAAAGGAATTGGAAAAGAAAAATTAGGGTCATAGCCTGTTGATAGTATAAAGAAAAGGGGAAAAAAACAATGTTCTAACCGGAAGTTTAGAAGAAACAAAACAAGAAAAACGAGTCCATTCTATAGAAAAAGACAAAATATAAAGTTCAACATTAGGCAGAAGACTTCAATTGAACAGGTATCAGAAGCACAATCAAAACACAATATAAATGTTTATCAAATAATGACATTGATTAAATGAGCATATATATATATATATATATATATGGGTGTGGTTTTAATGGTTACTATAATATTTATCCATGGATGATTCTATTTTTTAACCGTTGGATTAAAATCTAACGGTTTTAATTCATTTTGATTTTTGCAGCAACATTTATGACTATCATTTATTGGTCTGGAAAATTTCAATCATTTAATACTTGCATAAAGTTGATTGGTTTTAATTCATTTATTGGTTTGGAAAATATACAATCATTTAATACTTGTACAAAGTTTTATCATGGTTACTATAGAACCGTAACCATTGAAAACTCTTATATATATATATATATATATATATATATATATATATATATATATATATATATATATATATATATATATATATATATAAAAGCTTGCAAATAATAAAATATGCTAATATAAATAACAAGCAAGCAAATAGAATTAATTTAATAAATGAGATAGAGAGAGAGAGGTAAATACAAAAATTTATGGCGATTTAGCTAAATCCTTGCCTACATCTATTCCCTAAGCTTCCCTTAGAATTCTCTACTATCTACAATCTTCTTGTAGTTACAATGATTCTTTTGCGAGCTTAAAATCAAAACTCAAATCTAATTACGGTTAAGAAGCATCACTCACTAATTTTTTCCTTGATGCTAATTAAACCTTTACAATCCAAGGTTCTATCAACTTAATTTTGAGTACAAGATGAATTAACAAATTCAAACTCACAAACGCAAAGATTTCATTCCAGTTAAGAGTCACCATCCACCAGCTTCTTCTTTGGTGCTAATTAAACCTCTACAACTCAAAGTTCTCTCAACTTAATTTTTGGCACAAGATGAATTTACAATTCAACCTTAAAAATCCAAAAGTTTAATCTCATCCCTTCTTTATTAAATATCCCCCCTGAGATAGATACACAAGTCAAATTACTCACAAGCAATTTCTCACTCAATTACAATATATTTATAAACTCCCAAGAATCAATTACAACTCATATCACTCTCGACTTACAAAGAAATTTGCAACTCAAAGTTAAAATTTGAATATAAAGAGAGATAAAGGGATTGGTAACACTATTTTCACACTTAATAGCTCAATCAATATATACTCTAACCTCATAAATGTCCCCCAACACTTATAATTCACTAGTACTATTAACATTTGATCATTTGACATATAATATAAATTAAGAAAATATTTTCCTCTAAATCCCACCAGGAATTGTGGAACCCGCTCAAGAATTAAAATTTAATTTTAATTAACTATAAAAATTTTAAAATATTTTTAAGAGAAAATAAAGGAAATTAAAATTTTGAAAAATTAAAAAAAAATCCTAAATATCAAATTTCACTCATACAAAATCTTTTGCACGTCTTAGGAATCCAAACAAATTGATATTCTCACAAAATCTTCAATTTAATAGGTATATTTCACAATTATTCATGAATATTTTAGCTTTGATCTCATGACCATGATAATATCATATGACAATTAAATTAAAGATTTTCTGGTATTTACAGATTTTCTTAATTTCCTAAGTCATATAAAAATATTGTATGAGTGAAATTTGAGATTTAGAAATTTTTAATTTTTTAAAATTCTATTTTTCTTTTTCCTCTTAAAAGTATTTTTTAATTTGTTGTCTCCTTATATATTTTGATGACATCAAAATTTTGTTTAATTAAGTTAATTTTATTTAAAGAATTAAGAAATGTTTTGACTTTACCATTTTGCTGGAAAAATGCAATTCATAGCCATAACCTATCAATTCACAACTGATACAAATCACTTTACAAGAAGTCAAGTCTGCACAAGATTCAAATAAGATTTGAAGTAAAAAGTCTTTAAGGATTAGAAGAAAAAGAATTCAACAGTCACTTTATGTCAAGACCATAACACAAAATGTTACAACTGTGACATTTATTTCAAGTTTAATACAGAAAAAAAACTTTCCATCATGAAAAACAATTACAATTCTGAAAGCTTGTGTCATGACTATTACTCTTAGTGTTACAATAATGAAGGGAATTTAAGGTTTGACATAGAAGCACGATCCTGAAGGAATAGTTCACACTTGTTACTCAATTCTCAATCATCGTGAACATCTAATAGCAACTGAACCAAGAGGCTTAACTCTCAACCGAAACAAGTCTTTGCAACCATAAGAAAGAGTGATTCACGACTACGAATGCATCTAGCACAACCGTGAACATATCACATCAAGCAGATTCTAGAAAGATTTATAGCCATTAGAAATGTACAGGGAGACTTTTTTACTTAATTCCAGAGCCCAACAATCATATTTTTGACTTAATTCCAGAGCCCAACAATCATATTTTTGACTCCTATATATACTAGATAATTCAAATAGAGTTTAGAACTCTTGCCAAGTAAAAATCAAGTGCAATATTGTGCAAAAGCCTTCAATCTCTTCTTTGAAAATTATACTATGTTTTTAGAACACTAGAGCAATATCTTTCATTTATTTGATTGTTTATTATTGTAAGCTAGAGAGCCTCAATCATGTTCTTGTTCTAACTAGTTCTCAAGTCTTGTGAGACTTTAAACACAATTTTCATTATAAACTTGAGATATATTTGAGTGAAATCCCATAAAATCTATTGTAAATTGTGATATCCCGGATAACTACTATTGTAAAGTCTTGAGTGCAATCTCGTTCAACTAGTAGAACCTCGAATCATGTTGATTTGAGAAAAGTGGACGTAGAATAGATATTTGTGCTCTGAACTACTATAAACTTGGCTAAACATTCTCTATCGCAATTTCTTTTTCATTACTTATTTTATTAAAATTGGATTATATTGCATAGAGGGTGATTAAATTGCGTGAGCATTTTTAACAATCCTATTCACTCCTACTTGAGACAACAAAATTTTAATAATTAATTAAAATTACATTTTAATTCAAAAGTGAGTCTTAGAGTGCCTAGTGTAATTCCATGTGAGGGAAAAATATTTTTTGAACTTATATTGTATATGAAATGACCAAATATTAACAATATTAATAAATTTCATACTTAAGTGTAATAAAATAAACCACCTATCTGAGGCTAAAATAAAAATATACGTCCTCTACAGAAAAAGATCAAACCACAAGGTAATTTTTTTCAACTTTTCCTGAAAAAAAAAAAAAAAGTTTTATTGCAAGATATTTTTTTTTCTGTCTATTTTTTTTTTTATATTTTCCCCTTTAATTTCTTATCCTAATATCAGCATATTACTCTTGTATATTTTAGGTTTAGTCAAATAGTATATGAAGGTTCACGTTATTTAATCGCATATGGTGTATACTCAACTATCATTAAAAAATGATTTGATGTGTAAATAAATAAATAATAATAAGTGGGTTCAGTGTAGGAAAAAAAAAATTATAGCAGTTAATAAACAAAACGGAGAAAATCCCTAGACCCAGAGCATTTTACCAAAGATACCTTGAACAACTTTTGATATGCATTTTGGGTTGCGCATAAGTAAAAGAACGCTTCCTCTGAACATATGTATTTGCAGGCACTAACTTGACAGCGTTGATACGTAAAATTGAAAATCATGGTAATTGTGAAAGTTTGTGCCTGCAAATATTGTGATTAATCTCAGCCTTTTAATATCTTGAACTACAGTAATAGAACTCCAGAGACTACAGAAAAATAACTAAAGTTAGCTGACAAGTTGGCAAGCCCCAACATACGTTGGTGCTACTGTCTAACAATTACAGTAATCTTCCCAATCAATAAAATCTAAATAATAAAATAATTAAAAAAAAAACAGTTTTATTCATGATCAACAGGGTAAGCTATACAGATGGATAAATTCAAACCCCAAAACCGAAAAATCTCCCCCAAATTAGATTGAACTTTATTTATGATTCAATCCCTACTCTGACCAGCAAAAACCACACAGCCGCATTATCCTTGACAACCGCTAATGAACTTGAATTTTGTCATCATAATGGCATGAAACCATATATATTTTTCAGTAACCATAAGAGATTTCCAATATTTCCCAGTTCAAGCCAGAAAGGATTAGGTAGTCATACCGCTCTTACATGAGGAGAGGAGCTCATTTCTGTACTGTAAAATGAATCATCCCCATTGATTCCATACATGTTTTCATCCTTCTCTTCATCCCACTTAAGGACCTCCCTTATGTACTTGAATGCCTCATTGACTGAAGTACGCTCCCGGGCTCTGGTCTGCCACACAAACAACTTGCGGCCACTGATTGAAGAGTATAGCTCCTTGAATTTCATCGCCACATAGTAGTAAGCTTGGTGAGGCAGAGTCTGATTATTATGGTGAGCCTTCAATGGGCTAAAGTCCCTGAACCACTCGCAAGTGGACAAAGGAACCTGGTTGATCTTGTCCTCAAATGCATCATATTTGTTAAGCAAAAGTATAAAAGGGGCGTCCCTAAAACAGGGGTGCCCCACCAAGCTCTCAAACAAGTCTCTGCTAGCCAGCATTTTATTACAAGTAGAACCTGAACCATTGGCCCACATCTGATCATAGTCGCTCAATGCAACAGAGAAGATAACTGCTCTCACATCTTCAAACATTTCCAGCCATTTGCAACCATCATGCAATCCCTTGGAATTTATGCGAATTAGTTGGTACCTGAGGCAAATAGGAAATTCAAAATGAGACACTAGATTGAACATCCATTAGCAGCAGCACTGCAGGTAAAATAGAACCTTACTTGGCTAGAGGAGGCAGGCATTCAACGTCTTCATTATATATCTCAGACATGGGGCTTCTATCATCAAATGAAAATTCCATGAAGGCAAGGCCGTTACTCTGAGTGACTCCTTCAGCATATAAGATGTCCTGCTCTGAAGGTTCATACTCATTGCTTGATATTTCAATGGCCTGCATGAAATGACAACCAGATGAAACAAACTGATAAAAGCAACCTGATTTCGTTTAGAAATTATAGAATCAATAAAACAACCTAATAAATATGAAGTCTCAAAATAACTTAATTAAATTTCCTACTGCTAAAATGCTTTAAAGGAGAGTAACAACAGCAATAAAAATCCAAGATGAACTTGGGAATACCTATGGGGAAATAGGTACATTTCATGATTCTCCCCCTCCACCAACAGTTCAAACTTCAAATGATTGAAAAGAGATTTACAAGACACAAAGGCTCGGGAAATAAACAAGGATGACACATATCAGCTGTACTTGTCATTGGGTTAGTCCTCAATCAGATGTGTCAACATGGTCAGATCAACAATCTACTCATTCATTCTATTCTAGTAGTGTCTAAATCTATCATTAATCAATGGAATGCCAACAAAAATCCTTTGGCTCTCTCATACACATATAACTCACTTTACTTTTCCTTGCACAGCTTGACCTTGAACTAATTTCCCTGTGCAGGAGTAAAGTCCGACTGTCAAGAAACTCTTTCCAGAAGAGGGGACTGGTAGTCTGTTTTCCCGGAATAAAAATACTCCAGTAGAAGTCTTAGGTCTAGCACGTTGCACTCTAGCACCCTCTGATCACTTGGTCAGTACCAATCCTAAGACCAAATGCTATCTCAAAAGAGTACATGCTGCTGCTCTAACCTCTAAAACTTGAAGAAGCCCTCCTCAGTGTGTATGATCCCCTGGTGCTGTCATCCAATATCAGCTCTCTCATACACTAGCTCATAATTTCCCAAGTTTGGGAAAATTGAAGTCATCGACAATATATGACTTCAATGGTAATGATTCAACAATGATAGTAGAGTTTCTGGTGAATTATTGGTGCTGGCACTGGATTATGGTAGATCAACTTGTTTGAACAAGTAGGGTTTTGACTTTTTCACACTGTGAGGTAGGCATACTGACTTATTGCCCATCTTATGTGTGTTGATTAGGTAGAGTTGATACAGAATAGGCTTCAAATATACCCAAATCCGCAGTCACTTTCTTATGCTGGATATTGTAAGGGCCTTGCCACTTCAAACCCTTGTATTAGACAGTTCATCTAAATGGCAGCATTAATTCCCAGGCAATGGGAAAATACATTCAGTTTCCAGTATAGTGGTTCATATCTCTATGCCAACAACAGATGGCCTTTCACACTAACTTCCTTAACAAAGCATCTCCAAGATTAACCTTGATGATATAAACAAAAAGGAAACGTTCAAAGAAAGGTTTGATTACAAAAAAAAAAAAAAAAAAAAAAAAAAGCTTAAACTTCGCCAGTTTTTGCAATTTCATCAGTAACTTTTAATTTTGATAATTAGATGCATAAACTACTAAAATTTTGCAATGTTAGCACAGCCTAAATTATGGCCAACTTTTCAACAAGATCTGTCTACATTTTTATTATGGTCTGAATTATAACTTCCACGTTAGAATAAAAAACTTAAAAGAAACTGAAAAAATGGAAAACAAATGAAATGGAAATGAAACCATTCTCATTTCATCTAAAATAAAATCCCCAACCTCAAATTTTCAATCTTAAGACAAAGTCTTCCTCAGTATTATGTCCCTTCATTGCCATGCAAACATCCACTTTCGCCATAGTTGCACCACCACCACCACATGAAATTTATGGTGGAGGGGGGTTATTTCATATGAAACGAGATGGTGCTTGTTTTATTTGTTTTCCCTTTTTTTTTTTTTTTTTAAATTCTGATATTGGTCTATTTTCAAGATCATCATGGCCAAGTAGGCACATATTGCCAAAAAGTTGGCTAAAATATAGGCTGGTGATAACATTGTAAAAGTTTAGTAGTTTATGCATCCAATTGCCAAAATTAAAAGGTCCTAAGAAATTGAAAAAAGTGACAATGTTTAAATATATTTTTGTAATTAATTCTCAAAGAAATCATTTGATGAAATATCAATTTTGAGCTTATTTCCATGCCTCTCCAAAGATAGTCTTTTAGAAGAGATTCATTCCACCAACACCCCCCCCCCCCACCCCCCCCCCCCCTTCCCTCTTCTCTCTCCCTCCCTCCCTCTTCTCGAATCTTTCTTTAGAGAAACTATTTCATCATTTAGATGAAATCTTGACACAGCCATATTCTCCTTATTTTTACTACCAGGCTTGTTGTGTGTGAGATTCACCATATAGGCATTTATTTACAGAAAAAGGAAACAGAGCTCATGAAACAATGATTTATAAAGCTGTGAGCCCTGAACATGACACATTGTCATTTCATATCATCCAATCCACAAAAATTATACATACATTTCAAAATTCCAGATTTATGAGAAAAAAAAAGATAAAAAAGAATCTATATCTCAAGCAAGATAAGTAATTCATCAAAGAAAAATGAGAAGTGCAAGACACATAAGACTTGCAACAACTAAATAACAAACAATGCTAAAGATAAAGCAACTCCATACATACCTTATCTAGAAAATATTTGGCAACATCAGGAAGAAGCAATTCATCCCTTCTCTTGTATGTCTCCTGAATGGCAGGATCCTTCCAGACCTCATCAACAACAGGAGCATACTCTCTCGTCGCAGCAGGAAAAAAAGCATCCAAGTCTCCAGTAGCCATGATATCCAGTAACCAGTCAGAAAAATGCTTGGACCTTTGGTTGATTGAGTAGATGCAGTGCTGACTTGCTTCATCTTCTGTTTCACCTGAAATTATAACCCAACCAATTAATATGATTTACAGAAGCATATTGAGCAAAATTGCCTCTAGTTGAAGTTACCTGTTATGCGCATTTATATCTTTATAGACATTATGGCTCCTCCTCAAAAGGGTCATTTTAGCTTGTAGAGTTTCAAAAATACAGGTGTCTATCTTTTTTGCAGAGGAAGAGAACACACGACTTGGAGCACAATTATCTTCTCTCATGTTGAGCAAGAATAAATTTTTTCCTCAATCGAAGTCTCATTATTGGTAGGCAATTGCCAATGACACAAACACTGTTATGTAAGACTACAGTATATCCACCCTTTTTAGACACAGACTGGCCTAGCAGGGAACACGATAAAAGTTTCATTTTTAGTCTTCATTAAAACTCTTCATTGGTAAAAAATTGTGGTAATTGGCCAAATCATGGTTGGTCTAGGCCAGTCAAGGAGAGGACCAAGACTGAATCCATGGATTCGATAAGTTTGCAATTTCAAGGAAAGTCTTAAAATCCCAAAAGCTTAGCCTCAAACCTTCTCCCTAGAGTTTGTAAAGGGGTCAAATGCATCATAGAGCTGATGGAGTAATGATGAGAGCATTGCCAACAAATTTAGGCACACCCTTTCAAACAATCACCAAACTCACTGTCCTTCGTCCCTCATACTACAACATAAAGATTAATTTCTATGTGAATTAGCAAATCATGAAGATTTTTATGTTCCTCCCTTACAGTGAACCCAAGCAAACTGTTATTGATTCCATGATCTAGCTTAAGAAGGTGAATGGGATTGGAAATAGCTCAGTGTGAATAAATTTATTGGAATAGGAATTGGAATGTAAATCTTGTGTGTTCTTTTTGGAAAGTAAAACATGAGAATGGAAATAAAACTACGGAATGAAAATAGCGAGACATCAAGTTATATTGGAAAGTAAATAGGAAAAAAAAATTGAAAAACACAGCACGAGGCATCCCACATACAAATAACTTGAAAACATAATCAAGAATGACTTTCCAACAAAATCTGAACTCAAGTAACAAATAACTCAATCAATTTAATCAACACTTGACAAAATTTCCATAAAACATAGGTGCAAATCTCTAAAAAGAAAAGAATCCATTTCAATCAAGTGAAGAAGAAAATAAAAAGAAACGAGGAAGAGTTATCTTAATGGATATATGTCATCAACGATTTAACGTCGTGAATGAACTACAAGGTATTTGAAAATATAAACAGCCTCCTTTGATAGCGCATCAGCGCGCAAAATTTTTATTCCCATCTTTTGTATTCCCGCTTATTCCCACGCCCCCCTTAGTAATAAAAACCCTGGAATATTTAATTTTATTCCAGATCTTTTATTCCAATTCCTATTATTCCAATTAACCAAACAATTCAAACATTGGGAATAAATATTTTATTCCCATTCCAGCTTAGTTATTCCTGCCAACCAAATAAAGCTTTAAGGTTTAAAATTGGTTTGGATCTTCAATACACATGCTTGTATTGCTTTAAAGCTAAGTTTCAATCGATAAAATTTCAGCAATTTATGGTCTTATTTTGAGTCATGTGAAACTACATTTGGAATTCTTTTACCTTTAAGGTCTAGGATTAGTTTGGGTCTTTAATACCCATGCTAGTAATGCTTTAAAGTTAAATTCAGTAACAAAATTTCAACAATTTACGCTCTTATTTTGAGTCTTGTGACACAAGTCTAGCCAAGGTTTTAAATAATGGCTTTTCATAACGAAATTTTAACCCCCTTTACATTATCTTTTGTTTCTCAGAAAGTAATTTGCCAATCACCTAGAACCAGTTGAAGAAAGATGAGAAACAACCATTTTTCATGTTTCATCCGATTATTAACTTTATATCTTACATATTTTATTAAATTCTTTTATTGAACTTATATTTTAACAAATTAAATTCCCGTTACTGCTAATCTGTGTGATCATGCGAAAAGCTTCAAAAACTCACAATTCGGTTCGAAAAAATTCAATCTAATTCATTACTGTTTTTTATTCTGTTATTTAAAACCTTGATTCTAGCCCTAGAAAGTATGATGTTATCTTGATAGTTCTTGATAGGAATGAGTCCTAGATCCTATTAGTCTGATGCTAGGAATTTATCTTTCATTAACTTAATTCTTCCTCTACTTTTCTAAAGAAATTCAGATCTTCCACACTAATTTTCAAGCCCTAAGTGTTCACTAGTTGTCCTACATCACAAAGATCCTAGTGACTTATTACTGGAATTGTTGACATTATTAAATTCACAACATGTCACACAATTAACCCTTTGTTTGGAAGATAAATAAAAAAGGAAAATAAATGAGTATTGGGAAGGAAATTTTATTTTACCTTCTTTGAAATGAGGAGAAGGAAAGGATAGAAAATAATGCAAAAATTTTCTTGGAAAGGTAAATTTACACACACCATTCCCTTAGATCAACAAAATAACCATGCGGATAAAAAAAAAAAAAAAACCCGCTTGTTCAGTTTCAGTTTTTTTCTTGGAAAGCCTAGGTTTGAGGGAAGTGTACAGTGATGCTGACTGGTCTTTGCGTGCATGTGGGAAGAAACTAAGGTTAAAAAGCAACTAATTTAGGACAGCAACATTTGACAAAGGTAGCCGGCAATAGCAGAAGTTGGCTTTCATACCAACTGATAAAGAACCATAAGTTATAATGAAATTGATTCAAATTTCTCATACAAATTTGCCAATTTAAAGCTACTGATTGAATTTCCCATCCCTAGATGCCAAAAAGAAGAATGAGGTATGTAAATTGGCCCTTGTATTGATGATAGGCTTGGGTCTCGCTATAGACTCCAGTTTCACCTAGGAGGAATGCATAATGCACCATTGAACCATTGGAATTACAGATTAATCCGTGAAAAGTGTAGAAAAGTTGATGTATACCTTTATTTTTGGATGATGGGGAAAAATTCTTATTTTCTTTTTGTAACTTTTGGAAGTAGTCTTTTTTAAGAGGGTCTTCAAGCGTTTGCTATTAGTGCACATGTGCACTCCTTTTAGTATCTAGTTAACAAGGTATTACTTATATCAATAAAAGAAAAATAAGACGTTTAAAAATAAGAATTAGGCCCAAAACTTGTTCCTTGTATCTTCCAAAGGTTGATGTTAATCACAAAAATAGCCAGATTAAAGCAGACATAAATAAAGGATCTTGCCAACATAAATGAGAAAATTTGGAGGTTGGAAAAGAATGCCCTCTAGGAATTTTGTATTTAGTTTAATTAAGCCGGAGGAAAAGAGTAGACATTGTGGAATAAATTAGCAAAAGAGTACAGCTTGAAAATTTGAGTAGATTATTTGCCGATCATTATAATGTTTGTGTCCCAAGCACAAATCACCTCAGGCCTGCCTCAATGCTAGAATATAGGGATGAAGCAGCATGGTAATCCTTTACCTGATGAAGGTTTGTTAGGCAGTTAAGTATTTTTGTGTTATTTTGTCTAATGAAAATGTCCAGTTTTATTTCCTCAGTTTGGTTTAGATTGGTGAATTTTCTAGGAGTATACAAGTTTGGATCTT
Source organism: Reutealis trisperma (assembly GCA_947687605.1). Lineage (NCBI taxonomy): Eukaryota > Viridiplantae > Streptophyta > Magnoliopsida > Malpighiales > Euphorbiaceae > Reutealis > Reutealis trisperma. The sequence continues at coordinate 38,275 of CANTUT010000521.1, read as the reverse complement.
AATCCACATGTCAACCCTGCCATGTTCTAAATCTGCAATACTATCTTTTTCCCCTTCAATCAAACATTAAGTTAATGATATACCTTTAATTGTTCTTGGGAGGATTTCTTGAGAATAAATACTTTGTTTTATATTCCTTTCCTCTTCTATCAAAAATCTTCTCCATGGGCATACACCAATGTCATATTTTATTCTTTTCTTTTCTTTTCCTTTTGAAGTTCCTTTTTTTCCAGAACCTCAATGATCAAGATTCATGAAGCAAGAGGTTTTACCTAGTCACTTAATCAACTTTAACCTTTCAACCTTCTTCCATATTAGATGCATAATTCCAGAAAGTTATCTTAATAATCTTTCTATACTCATCTTATTCCTTCTCCCAATACAATGGATAACAAAATTTGGAAGGCTAAGGTTTAATTTTTTTATTTGGCCCACAATTTCTTTGTCTAGGGTTAATACTTATGCTCCTTTGCTAATACAGAGACCTAATATGGCTTTATCTCCACTCTTCATACAGCATTGCAAGGATAAAAGGCCACATTCCAATTTTTCACACGTTGTATTATTTCATGCCCTATTTGGAAGCGGCATTTTGGCATCTTTAGGAAGCTATATGTACATCAAAGTATCTAGAGACCTTTTGGAGGGATAACTGCGACTTATAGTTAGAGGTTTTGGTGAGAAGAGAGATGACTATGAAAGGTTATGGCACTGAACTATATTTGCAATTTATGGAACATACACAGTTCAAGAGGAACTCTAGGATTTTTAAGAACCAAAATTGCCCATGTGATTAACGGGGAGAAAAAAGAATTTCCACCCTTCTTTATGGGTTTCCACATCAGGGACTTCAAAAGGGGTGTCTTTTACTGACATTCAACATGATTGGAAGATGTTACTTTGCTAGTTGTTTCAGTTTCTTCAATGTTTATACTTCTATCAGTGAGAGAGATTCTTTAAACTTCTATCTTAATCTCCACTTTGTACTTCTCTATCGTTTCATCAATAAATATTTTCCAAAAAAGAAAAATAAAAGAAAAAAAATCATAAATGAGAAAAACAAAATAAGGTGAAAGAAATTAGTAGCATTGGAACCTGGTACATATTCTTCAGCATTCATTGTAGTAGTTATCTTTCCCAACATGGCTTCCTCTTCAAACCTCTCTCGTCCTTCAAGTAATATGCTAAGATATTTGTACATATTACTTTGAATCATAAGCTTGATGTTCTGCAACTCTTCTGGAGTGAACTTGTTCCCATATAAAAACTTTGCCTGCTCCACAGCAGGAAGAAATATATAATAAGAGAAACATGATTAGACACTGAAGAAAGTAAATTATCATCATGCAAAGAAATAATGCTATCAATTTATTGTCCTTTCCTGAGCAAAAAGAGTATCCATTAAAGAGACTTTCATCTGCAAAAGAGCATTACAAGTAACAATTTATTCTAACCTTTCTTAAACAGTGATTCCATTAACTAGATCACAGATTACAAAAGAAGCACAAACAGAAAAAAGACAAGACGTCATCAATGGGAAAACATTTTCCAACTGCGAATTAAAGGACAAGCAAAATTGCAGATGAAAATAAGGATAACGCAATAAACCCAAACACACCAACTGTTTCAGAAAAGCACTAATAGTGTCAATATCGCCTAAATCATTCAGTCATTAGCAGTAGTCAATATCCTTAGGAACCAAGCAAATTAGAATTGATCTGCAATAAATCCTCAATCAAGCAAAATAAAGTAACAAAGTCTCAATGACAAAAGAGGAGAGAAGTGCACATTTCAGACAACATAAAAAATTGCCATATTTACCATAACAAGGGCAGCAAAATGAGTAATAAATAAATCAAATTAAATAAATTCTTGTTACATATATGTGAAATGAAATCAAGAAAGAAGCTCTGAGATATGAGCACACCTGCTTGAAGATAGTACTGGTTCCAGTTCCTTCCAACCCCAATAGCAGAAGCTTCTGCACCCTTCCTTGATCCAAATACTCGAGCACTGACCTTTCTGAAAAGGTAGTTGGATCTTCTTTTGGCCCATAAGAACTCCCATGTGGTACAGGCAACGAAAATAATGAGCAGAGGAAACGAGTCGATGCCTGCCTACCAAAAATCAAATGCCAACTGTATAAAATTCAATTCCAAGCCATTGGTTGAATTTCAAACTTCAACATAATAAAAATAAAAGATATTATCCAAAGATTATGAGAGAACCTTTCCCCATATGTTTCCTTTTATCTTATTTTGGCCTTCTTCTTCATAGGATCCATCATCGTACACCCAAAAATGTGTATCCCGGGGACACTGCACCTTGGCCAACTGAAATGAATGCCAATAGCAACAAAAGTTAAGTTGAGCCTTAGGCCTTGAGCTCAACCAAACTATTACAAGCTAATATGCAACCACCAATTAATTACAAAGCTATCATCTAAAGCTTTGTGCAACAAGTGTAAACAGATTGAATTTAAAACGTTATACAATCAGTTTGAGAGATACTGCTACTTCTACAAAACAAATGAAAACTTAACACCTAAAATGTCATTGGTACTATAAGTGAAACAGATCACAAACAAAGCAACAAAACCCTTGAATAAACCTCCAGAAAATGAATGAGAAATGGTAGAATATGCATCTATAGAACATATCACAAAAGGCAAGAAGCAGACACCTATATTTCACCTGCAATTTGTGAAGATCATAAATACTCAGGTTATTTGTAAGATAAAAAGTAATATATTGCAGAAGCAATCTTTACTTTTAATATCATAAACCACAAAACCTTAATTCGAATATGGTGGACACAAATTAAAGTAGCACCAAAACTTAAAATATATATCAAGAACCACAAACTTGACATTATACATGCACAGAATAGCAACCCTCTTTAGTGCAGGACTTGAGATTACCAGTGAATATATATATATATATATATATATATAAAAGAAATTAAAAGAAAATGTGGAGCAGGAGTATTAGCTTTGTATTTGTAGATATAGGATTCTTTGCATAATTAGAGAGAGGTAGTGTTGCGTGTAAGTAATGCTTAGAGAATAATTTAGAGAGGACAGAAGAGGAGTGGGCAATCTTAGTGGGCATCAATGTCTCATGGCAGGTGAAGAACTATAACCAGGTACAGTCAAGATAGTCTATTAGAGAATACTTAATAAATATAATAAGATGTCTCAAGAGAGATAGTCTATTAGAGAAAATAAATATAAATGAGATGTCTCAAGAAGAAATAAATGTTAAGGTAATATAATTTAGAGAGACAAAATATAAAGAGCAGTCAGTGAGAGAATGAATGATTCATATGCATGAAAGAGAACCAAAATCCCCCAAAATATACAAGGGAGTATTTATAGTGATAAGCAAGAGAGATTTACGAAGGTGCGCTCCACATATATTTTAATATGGAGCTGATGAATCATTTGGGTTTTATCAAATGGAGAAGTGACATGTATTCTAGAGGATATATCATTGAAATTAGACCCATTAAGAAAGGTTAAAGGTTAAAGAGAGACGGGATACCCTTAATGAGCCCTGCTTTGAGCACACTGAACCAAAACTCTATAAATCATCTCGTAAATATAAAAATTAATCCTGAAATCCCACCACTAATTTCAGAATTATTTCCATATATCTACAATATTCAGAGTGATTTGAACTTGTTAGCAGAAGACACCAGTTAAACACAAAACTTTCAGAAGCTTATTGGTTTCAATACTGAAACAAAGATAAATGCTCCTGTTTTTTGGACAAGAAAAATATGTTAACTTCGAGTGTATTTTGCATATTATTGACCTCAAAAGAAAAGATTGAAGCTCTTCTGCTAAACAAATCAGACACTAATGTCCTTGTCATCAAGCATAAGGCAAATGAGAGAGTATTTTATCAAACTTTATCAACTTTACCAATCCCACAAAAGATATCCCTGCCTTTAATAACTCTATGGATTACTCAACTGATTGTCCCATAAGAAAGTGCAAAATAAACATAAGATAATGTTCCTATTATGTCCCAATTCTAATAATTGGAGGATATCAAATGTTATCGATGGTAAGAGATTTATGCAAACTTGCATTGGCTCTCCATTTGGAGATTTTAGATATTATGAGGTTTTTATTATAGCTTGTTTTTTGTACCCCAGACCAGCCTCACATGTTTTCTCATAAGTCTTTTTCAGTTAGGAGAAAATAAAATTGACTCAACTAAGCTAAACATATTTCTAATCTAGTTGGGGTCAAACATATTTCTAATCTAGTTGGGGTCAATTATATGGATCCTTAGTGAAAAATTGAAAAATATAAGATTATGATAAAATACGTAAAATCTAAGAATATTTGAGAAAATATGCATGTGAATCCTTGCTTTTTTACAAAGAATTAAAAGGTCCTCAACTTTTTTAACTTTGCTAAGGTCAAATATCATATATTTTAGTCTTTAAGTTTTTAAATTTGATCAACATTTTATTCCCTAAGTTTTCAGATGGAACAACTTCTTTTCCCTCAAAATTTAAAATCTGCAGGACTGAAAAGTTTGAGGAATTAAAATGTATACTTTGCCAAAAGTCAAGAACCATTTTTTTCACTTTTGAAAAGCAAGCATTCAAGTACATAATTTGCTCAATGGCAAGAGATTTTTGCAATTTATCCTAAAACATAAAGGAGCTTCAATCCAATCTAATGAAAAAGCATTCATAAGTGATGTCAGCAGTAGTACATCATCAAAAAAAAACTCCAAAGATAGGTAAAAAGAATGCTGTTTTATGACCAAGCAGTTTTGTTAAATCCCAGATTTAGCTATTGTAAGATTTGCAATCAAAGTTATACATAGATTATCAGAATTGCTCACATCCTCCTCTAAAAAGCCCACATAAGCATTGGAAGAGATACATTTTCAAATGCTAAGTGAAAGAACCTTGGCAATCATCTACCAAAGGCAAGTAAAAAATTTGAAGAAACCCTCCTTCATATGCAAAGCCCAAAATCTTAGAAGGGTGAAGTTCTTGAATACCAAAACTTCATATGAAATCAAAATAAGTATTGGTGGTAGCAGTAGCACCACTAGGCAAACTATGGTAACATAGATCAAAAGATTGCAAGGAATTACATGATCCCACTAAAATAGTTTCCAAGCATAGTTCTTTTTGTTTTCATTCACCCATGCACTCATGCCTAGTTCTAGTTGCCTACTATGATCTCCTCCATCAATTATACGGACCTAACCATCTAATAGATGGCAAGATTAGCTTTCTATGAGCCAAAACCTATTTTGATTAGATTTCAAACCAACTTCATTCTGAAATTTTATTATGACCAATTTGACTTCTTCCATTTCAAGTTGTTATTTAATTTCCATCACACAAAAGAAATATTTCATCATTCCGTTGTGTTAGCTCTGTATATCATAAAACTTGTGCATAAAGAATAAAAAAAATTAAAAAAATCCCAAAGAAAACTTTTCACATACAGCAGTGAGAAATCATTGAAGAAAAACTTTAGTGCCATGGGAATGCTTTGAAAGTGTCTATGCAGCATTAACAACACATTCATGTAATGATCCAAACTAAGGTTTCACAATATTTCTCTTAATGATGCAAGATCCGTTGATTCTGTTCTATGCTGGAAGAGATCAAGAATTAGATTCTCTTGTTTCATGACAGGATTATAAAGTTCATAATAATCATATTCTATTATAAGAATAATCATCCTTCAAAAAATATGATTAACTGATTATATGACTATTTAATCTTATTTGCCAACCACAAATTAAGTTTTTAAATGGTTCATTTGGATAGATGATCATTTGAAATTATTGGAGATTTATATTTGAGTTTCAAAGTATAAAATTATAAAAAAATTAGAATGGTGCCAAATTCGAAATATTCAATCATTTAAAATGACTACCTATCTAAATAAACTCTAACACTAATTGATAGACAATGAAAAATGGTTGGCATATATGGACAAAGAAATCAAAATACCTTCAAAACTCTCAGCTCAATTTTGGTGATTTCACGGCCATTAATGTAAACTTTTGAGGTCCCATTGCTAGCATCCAGCCGAAGCTTACCACCAACGTTAAGTTTGGAACTAATTATCCTATCAGGCTTCTCGCCCTCCTGAAATCCAACATGCAAAATTTATTAACACATGAACAACAAAATTATGTTTGAACCAGATAAACGAATTTTCTTTTCTTTTTTTTTTTTTTTTTCACCTTTCCCCATAGCCCTGAATCCTTATCATACCAATACTTTCCAGGCTTCAAATTCTGAGGTGGGATTGGACACCCTAAAACCTCAGCCAATTCCTCTTGTCTAAGTGGTCTTCCATTCACCGTCAACTGTTCAGGTCTCAACTGATTAGCTGCACACTCCTTCTCTGCCTTCATAATCTGTCTAACCTCCAATGGACTGCAAACTTTAGACAAAACTCTCGAACACTTACCCAAACTAGACCTCTTTGACTCATCTATAGGATATCCAATACAACTAACACACTTTCTCCCTTCAGGCATCGATCCCATGGCCTTAAGCAAGCAATTGTTACAATACCTCGCATCACAAACTAAACATGCCTCTCTCTCCTTCAATCTATTCTTTTTCCCACATCTGCTGCAAACTCCTCTCTTCCTAAATCCTCTTCTCAGCCCAACCGAAGCTGGACCTACAGCATCAGTTGCAGCACTCGATTGCGTTGATGAATATCCATCATCATCCTCTGTTTCTGAATCTCTTGAAGTTGGAGTATTGAATTTCACTACATTCACACGCTTTCCCTCATTTCTCCCAAACGAGGCCGTTTCATCTTCCTTCTCTTGTTCTTCTTTCTCATTTCCTCCATTCAACCCTATTTCAATTGGTGGTCTCGAACTCGTTGACTCTTTAACAAAGTTATTCGCACTTCCATTCCTAAACCGACTGAATTTTGAAACCTTTTTTGCACTGATCGGAGCTGCCACCGGAATAGAAAGATCCTTCTCATCGGAAATAGAGGCTAGAGAAGAAGTACGAACGGAGAGGGACTCGAGGTTCAGTGGATCGACGCGTGGGACCTCGTAAGGAACTGGAGGGCCTTGATATTCGACTGCGATCGAGTAATCAAGGTGATCTTCGTCTGGCAATGGTGCACCTGCAGGTAACATCTTTCTCAACACTTCTTCCCATGGGTTTTCTTCTTCTGTCTCTGCAGTTGCCATTTGCAACAGATGGTTTGTTTGTTTGTTTGTTTGGTTGCTGAGAAAAATAGAAAGGGAAGATGGAAGAAAAAATATAAAAATAAGTAGTCAAGAGAAGGAAGTTGGCAGGTACCAGACGGGAGTTTAGTACGTCCCTTAGACCTCAGTCATGTGATTCCGTTGTAACAAAAATTCCGTTAGATTTGACTCGATGATGGATCTGCAAGGATTTTTAAGATTACAAGGAGCTTGCGTGGAATTGGTGCTGTCATTGCTAAGAGCCTAGGACCATTTCTCAAATTTTCAACAAGTGATATATAATTTAATAGGCCAAATTATTATTTAATCATAATTTATTAAAATAAATTATTATTTAATTCTGAAATTCGATTTAATTAACTTTATTTTTAGAGAAAGTAATTCGTTAGATATTTTGATATCGTCAAAGTATTCTGCCTTTCTGTTCAATTTTCTATTAAAAAGTAAAAAAAAATAATATTTTTATCCAAAATACCATTCTCTCCCTTCTTTCTCTCTTTTCCTTCGCCATTGATCTCGATCCCAACAGAGTTTACAATGGTTCATCACTCAGCCCTCACCATCTCAATTTTCATCTCACAGAATATATACAATACTCCCATAAAATTTAATTTTTATATTTTTATGCATTAACTCACACACCCTTCAAAACCTATATATATATACAGTCGACGTCTAATGCAGTCAATGTTATCTTTCAACAATTAGCAAGGCAACAAAAATATATATTAAACAAAAATATATATCATTTATTCAGTAAAAATAAATGATTTATTTTAGTTTTTTGGGACAAATTTCACCCATACATGTCATTGATTGATTAATAAAAAATTAAGTTTAGATAATGAAATAAAAAATATATAAAAAATTTAAACACCAACAATATAATTATGTAAATATTTAAAGTATTAGTATAGATTTTCAGTTAAAAATGTTGACTTATCTAAAATTTTAAAATTAATAAATACTGAATATTTTAATATTAAAGTTCAAATTCACCTTAACTTTTCTATTTGTATCCGACCAAATTCATGATCAAATTAACTTGACATTTAACTATTTGGTTTCATCAAATCTAAAATTAATTTAAAGGCAAAATTAGTCCATGACGTTTTATTTTCCAGGTCAATTGAATCTATTTCATTTCATTGAAAAATTAATTTTTATATTTTTTAAAATAAAAATTTCTTAATAACAAAAAGCTCATAATCTATCAGCTCTGACTAAAAAATAATTATTATATTTAAAATTAGAAAAATCATAATCAATGAATATGAATTTTTTTGATTTGGAAAAATTGAGAAAAATAAAAGAAAATTCTTTTTATTAGGTGAGAAAGTTGAGGAAAATATTTGGTGATGAGGAAAGTTGAAAAAAAAATAATTTATTGTGAAATTGTTTTTCTTTTAATATATAAATATTTTCCATTCTTTATTAAAGTAATTTTTTACATTTTAGATAATTTAACCCTAAAGTTAATTTTGAATTTGATTGGACTAATTTTTTAATATCAAGAACTAATTTTACCCTAAAATTAATTTGGAATATAATTCAAAACAATTCAAAGACTATTTTGAGCTTTTAAGCATTAAATAAATTATCAAACATCTCAGCTTCCAAAATCCACTTGCAATTTCAATTTTAATTTTTTGCCCCCTCCCTCCAAATTTTGATATCAGCAAGAGTTTTTCTTATATAAATGTTAATAATTACACATTCAAATCTTTTTTTAGATTCTAATAATTTTTTTTTTAAAAAAAATAATAGTCCAATAAAACTTGCTTTTTTAACAAATGCTTTTTTTTTTTTTTTTTGAGTCGTTAAAATAATAATATTTAATTATTTGTTATGATTTGATAACATTCTAATATTTTATAATTTCTTTTGCATATCTATTACTTCTTTTTTTTGAATTATTTACTGCACAATATGTCAAATAAATATGAAACTACGCAAATTCCCATTCTGCAATCAAGGTTAGTAGTAATGCATTTCTTGCTGGATAAGAAACCTGATTTAAGTCTCCCGTCCCCAAATTCTCAAATTGATTTATCTACTGCACAACTATAATCCTAAAATTAAAAAGGATGGATTAAAATTTTCAAGTTATGTTAGAACAAGATTGTACAACTTTTTTACATTTTTTTTTTTTCAAAAGAGAACACTTAAATAAGGGTTGGCTAATAATCAGAGGAATGAAAAGTGTATCTTCAATAGAAGGAGATACTGTACAAGAGCTTCCGTCTGTGCTTAGTCTCAAATGCAGTTATAATCTCATCAATCAAATCCTCCCATGAATCAGCTGCATCAATCTGTGCACCGCCATTATAAACCCAAAATCCATCAACTAATAATAATACATCAGACAAAAGATGTTAAACAGTTTGAAGCAAATAATAATCCCACCTCTTGGCACAGATCTAGAGCAAGTCGTGCTCCAATAGCTGCCTCCTCATGGTTATCTTTTACTTCCAAGTTTATCACCAGCACACTTTTCATAAGAGTGTGATCTCGATTATGGAGATCTGCACAGTTGCAAAATGGATCAAATAAGCTAAGGAATCTTTACGGAAATTTGACGAAGCGAAGATGATATCATGTAGACCTAGGATAACTTGAGAAGTAATGAAGAAATTTTTAATGGCACTAGACCTCTCAATAACTATAGGTTGTAGCCTCAACCAAGAAGAACGAAAGGGGAAAAATCCATGTAGCCAACCCCAATTAGATTAGTGTTAGAGTTTAGTCGAGTTTTCTCTAATATTTTTGTCTTTTCACAAGTTTCTCTTATCAAATCACTACCTCAACATAGGATTTTTCGTACTCTTCATCTTGTAAACTTGGTTAATCAAATATAAATGTAAGAAAACTATCTTCAAAGAAAAATACTCAAAATTGAACCATTGTGCATGCAACAGATACAAATTGGCAATTTTATGGAAATATCAATTGATTAAATAATAAATCTAATCATTGGGACAATAGGATGAAGCATTCAAATCACACTTGTATTAAAAGAGAAAAGCGAAGAAGGGGAGGGTTCATGTCTAAAATCTAAATATCCAAACATCTGCAGAAGGATAAATCAAACAATAGTCAACTGACCCTAGGAATCATTTACGGCCAACAAAACACAACAAAGATACATTTTCAGAATTTACATATAAACTCCACATTCCTCAGAATGTGATTCCAAGAGGTAATGCCTTGAGAACAAAAACATATCTTCTTGCTACAGTTGTTGGTGCAAATGAAGCAGAGCAGCTTCCATGACAAGTTCGAAGGAAAGGGCACAAAGGATGAAGGAAGCATCATGGCAAACTCGGGCTAATCTAAAAAACTTTAGAACTTGAATAGCTACTATAGTATCATTGAAACAAATTAGTCGCTGAACGCTACGTGCAACAACTTCTACAAAGTCACATTTGACTTTTAATGACAAAATTTTCCCCTGTTACTCTTAGAGAACCTCGAGGTCTGGAGAAATTCATATTTCAAACTCTATTTGGTATTAATCATAACCACAAGAAATTAAAATTTATCAAACAGTAAGAGAAGAAATAAAAAAGAGAGCCACAACACATCTTCAATACAAAAAACTGTAGTAGCAAAATTGTAGACATGTATATTAATGGATTAAATATTGGAAATTGCATGGTTTCATAAGATGTGAGAATTTCAATTGAGGATGAACCCATATAGTTTTCAGTAAAGGTTGAAAACAACAATGCATAGGAGAAAAAACTAAACAAATTGTAACACATGTTTACAATAGGAATAATAATGATAGAAAGGGTAGGATCTATTAGACATATATATCCCTTGTCAGGATTAAGCTAAAATTATAAGTTAATGATAAATAAATTATAGAATATAGTCTTAATGGGTTTTATTTTTCTATACGCTTAAGTTGCTAGAATCCATAATAATAATAATATGAAAGAATGGAGAAGTCTCTAGATTTGTAAAAAGACCCTCTCATTATGTTACTGAAGGTAAAAAAAAAAAAAAAAAAAAAAAAAAAAAAAAGAACACAGAGAAGAGTCGAGAAACAGAGGAGAAAGAAATGAGAAGAAGAAAAAGGGAAAGCAGAGAAGAGAGAAACCCACAGCCACAGACAGTCACCAGACTGATCACCACCAACCTTAACCCAACCACCCACCAGCAACGAACGCAACAACTTCTACATTCCTCCATTCCTCATTTTCATTGAAAACCAATAGAGATGAAAGGGGTTCAGAAGTGACCGAACCCACCTCAGAAATTCTGGCAATTTTGCCATCATCGAAACTGAAGATCTTTCTTTTTCGCCCTGAACCTCCATAAATTCATTCTATCACTACTTTTCCCTTAGCATTTGAAGACTGCAGAATAGAGGAGAAAGGGAACCAAAGTTTTGGGTTGCCAATTCTCTGCAGTTTTTTAGATCTCCTTTTTCACCTGTTTTAGTTCAGCTCTTATTTTTGGCAAGTTGATTATTAACATTATATTGCTCTTTCAATTTTGGATCCCTTATTTAGGCACTGTTAATGTTGGAAATGACTTAAAACCCTACATAAGTTTAGATACTAGACCTGGAAAACATTTAAGCCCAAATTTTTATTTTAAATAAAAAGCCAAAAATTAATGGCACAAAAGAATATATAAATAAAATAATTATTGATTTTAAAAAATGAACAAGGATATTTATTTTTAACAATATTCTCACAATAATCAATTCTCCAAGCTTTCAGGATGATAACTCCTCTAAACATGGCATTCATATGTTTAAATTTATAGACAAACGGACCCCACACCCCCCCCCCACGCCCAAACCCTTGTCTCAACCTATTCCTCCTCAGCATCTCATAAATCTCGTAATTTGCACATCTCAAGGAATCCACCTAACCAATTATTCATTGCTTACGTCGATTTTATCCAGGCTTTCGTTAGGGAAACTCTAACAGACCAATGACAAATTCACACGAAGGAAACTGTATATTGCTACTTGTGATAAACACTTGAAAATAGGAACAAATGTCTGGTGAATTTAATGAATAAACTCTTGAGATAAAATGCAGATTGTTCAATTGGAAGAATGCTTGGGAATCAAATAGAGACATGCAAAGACCAAGCCGCTCCTTGCCTTCATTGATTTTCTTGCAGGAGGATCATTGATGGTTGGATAAGGAGATGAAAAGCTTACTATAACTCCTCAAGCTCAAGGCCCACAACGAATGCTTACTAATCAATCCCTGAATATTTACTATCATCATTTTCTTTTTCTTTTAACTGAGAAAGTAAGATCACTGAAAAACATCCATTGCTATACTTGAATATTCAAATGACTCCCATGACTCATCCACAAAATTAGCATACAAGAATCACTTATCATTGACAGGAATAGACTACTAGAATCAAAATAATAGAGAATTGAGATACAAGCAACAAAATTGGAAAGGGAAGAGCCATTACCCTCAATAACCATGTCGAAAACCTTCTCTTCAAATGTGAACACCACATCAAACGAACCATCAGCAGCATTATCTTGCCACCGTTGAGGGGCCAATTTGACAGATGAATTCCTTTTAAGCATGGGCAGTATGCCATTACGCTTATAACTGCACTCTTGTAGTGATAAATAATGGTTAATTTTAATTGAATTCTTTAGTTTTAAGAAATTAAAACAATAACAACAGCAAATTCAAACCATTCTAATCATCATCACAATAAAAAAGAATAAAATTTCATTTACAGTATTTCTCCTTTCCTAAATTTTCTAGGCGACCAAACATAATAAAAGAAAAGAAAAGAAAATGCAGAGCAATAAGAATAAAAAGAGAATACAGGTCAGAGTCTTTGCGCCTGAGATCATCGAACATTTGCTTGTAAGGGGTTCCAAAATCGTAGACGTTGGGTTCTCTAAGTGAAGGTCCAGGGAGCTTAACGTGAGCTCCTGTCCCATAGGAAGACACATCGAAGCCTTGCCTCTTGAGAAGGTAGTGAGCTTCCATACTTCGATTTTGATTTGACGAACAGACCATGGCGTATCGAAATTTCATGCTTTAGCACAGAAATAATGAAAAATTGCCCTTGAAAAGCTGCAGAGTAAATTGAGAAATTGTGAGGACAGAAAAAAGACCGTGTTTGGATCTTCTACTGATCTGAGGCAAATGATTTTCAGAATCAGCTAGGGTTTGCAACAGTTTACTAATTTTACAGGCCGTATTCGGATCCGATCGTGTTTGAGTCTGACGGACCAGCTTGCAATCTCATACATCTATTCTATAGTTATTATATCATAGACTTCAGTTTAGTTAGAGGAATTGGCAAAAAAAAAAAAAATAGTTAGAGGAAATTATGTAATATGTCTTTTTTTTATTTTTAATATTTTTATCCTTCTAATTTTTTATTTTCATATTTAGGCTTTAAAAATTACTTTTTTAAATTTTTTATTTTTATTTAAATTTTAAAAAATGAGTTCATGACCTTATTTTAAAACTTTGCGTACACAATTTGTAAATTTGTAATTAAATTTTTTATAATTAAATTTATAATTTATAAATTATGTCATATGTCCTTTTTTTTATTTTTAACATTTATGTCCTTTTAATTTTTTATTTTCATATTTAGATTTTGATAGTTACTTTTTTAAATTTTTTTAGGTTTTTTATTTCTTATTTAGATTTGAAAGAATAAATTCATAACCTTATTTTAAAATTTTGCGTACGTAATATGTAAATTTATAATTAAGCTTTTTATAATTAAATTTATAATTTATTTTGATAGTTAGTTATTTAAAATTTATTATCATATTTATTTTTTTTATGATTTTATATTTAAATTTAAATAAATTTAAGTTTATAATCATTAGTAAAAGGTAACAACACTGTAAATCCCATTGCTAACAAATTCTTTAAGATTTAATGCAAGTACAATTTCATCGTAATATATTCTTTAGTTTTACGAAAGGATATCATAATTCTCACTAATTATCTATCGTTTTGCCAAGAGATGTAAGTGAGTAGAACTAACTTACGAGTCACTCGAAATTAACTTGGAAATTACTCGAAATCAACTCGGTGTAAGTCGAGTCAAACTTGAGCTACTCAAATAGTTAGACGAGTTGAGTTCGAGCTCTTTAATACTCGGCTAGCGAGCCTAATCAAGTTTTTATATAATTATCATTTTGCCCTTTATATATTACTCTATTTGATATTTTGATAAACTTAAGTAAGTGAGCCAAATCGAGCTTGTGATGATTTCAAGTTTGAATTCGAATTGTTTAAAACTTGGTTAGGCCCAATAACTCGAGCTCGAGCTCGGATTGTTTAAAACTTGGTTAGGTCCAATTAATTTCTTATTGGTTTAGACTCAAATTCGACTCGATTAAGCTCAAACTAATTAATTTTGCTCAAGCTTGAGCTCGAGTTTGAGCTGTTCAATACTCGACTCGAGTTTTTAGAACTGAGCTCGAGTTCAAGTACCCCAAAACTCGACTCCACTCGACTCTTCTATACCTCTAGCTTTGCCTATATCGCAATTAGGGTACATCAAGAATAAAGTTTTACCAAATGAAAACATTTATTATTACTTTTCAATTCTTCTCTTTCTATTTTTCAATTTTATATATTTCAATTTATATATAATATATATCATTTATTGTTATTTTTAAAAAACTTTGAAAATCCATTTCTTGACATTCTCTTACTTAATAGATATTAATTACAATGTGAAAATATACTGAATTTGTATTAGATATTGATTATTGACTAGAAGTATACTTTCTTAGCTCAATATATACGATTTGCTATCACTTGTTATTTAGTTCGAAATTTATGACTTATATAAATAGTAATAGATACTAATTGTATTGTGGAAATATATTGAATTTGTATTATATACTATTATATTATGGAAATGTTTCTAATATATTATCATATGCTCTAAATTATTTGTTTTGATTCATGAGCTATTTTTATAAATTTAAACTATGTATAAACAGTATTATAGTGGTTATATACTAAAAAAATACTGAATTTTATAGTAATGTGTTATGAATATAATGGAGAAGAATAAGAATAAAGAATATAAAGGAGAGAATAGTTTTTCTAGTTATCTCATTCAATAGTATTAAGCTCTTTATATAGAGTACAGAAGGGAAATAAATAGGAAGCTTTTCTAATAAAGAAAATACAAGAAATAGGAAGTTTTTCCAATAAGGAAAATACAACCAAAACTAATATGGAAACTAGAGTATTCACGTATATGGAAAGACATCAATCAAATCCTATAATATATCATAACACTCCCCCTTGTTGTCTTTTACAAAAAATATGCCTCATTAAAACCTTTACTAAGAAAAAACCCTGTGGGAAAAAAATCTTAGTGAAGGAAAAAGAGTACATTATTCTTGTAGAGATTTGCGCCATACACTGCCTCGTTAAAAACCTTGCTAGGAAAACCCAATGGGACAAAACCTAAGCTAAGGGAAAAAGAGTATAATGTATTAAAATCTCCCCCTCATGAAGATATGATTTTGTCAAAGATCTCTTAGTCGGCGCATACCAATTTTGTTAACCAACTTCTCAAAAATGGTTGTAGGGAGTGATTTAGTAAACAAGTCTGCCAGATTATCAATTGATCGAATTTGATGAACATCCAAAACTCCTTGCTTCTGAAGCTCATGTGTAAAAAAGAACTTTGGCGAAATATGCTTGGTTCTATCTCCTTTGATATATCCTCCTTTGAGTTGTGCTATGCAAGCAGCATTATCTTCATATAATACTGTTGGACTTCCTTTGTCAAGTTTAAGATCACATGTTTCCTTGATATGATGGACCATAGATCTCAACCATACACATTCTCTACTAGCCTCATGTATTACCAATATTTCAGAATGATTTGATGATGTGGCAGTTAAAGTTTGTTTAGTAGAGCGCCAAGAAATGGCAGTGCCACCATATGTAAACAAGTAACCCGTTTGTGATCTAGCTTTATGTGGATCAGATAAATATCCAGCATCAGCATATCCAACTAATTCTGACTTCGAGTCACGTGGATAAAATAAGCCCATATCTGATGTTCCACGTAAATAACGGAATACTTATTTCACACCATTCCAATGTCTTCGAGTGGGTGAAGAATTATATTTTGCTAGCAAACTTACAGAGAATGCTATATCAGGTCTTGTATAATTAGCAAGATACCTTAGTGCACCAATTGCACTAAGATATGGTAGTTCTGGACCAAGTATTTCTTCACTATCTTCTCGAGGACGAAACGGATCCTTTTTCACATCAAGGGATCGAACCATCATAGGAGAACTCATTGGATGGGATTTATCCATATTGAAACGTTTTAATATCTTTTCGATATAAGTTGACTGATGAATGAAAATCTCTTTAGATAAATTTTCGATTTGCAAGCCGAGACAGAATTTTGTTTGTCCCAAATCTTTCATTTCAAATTCATTTTTCAAATAATTTACTGTCTCAGTCATCTCTTCAAGAGTCCCAATGATGTTTAAATCATCAACATACACAGCAATTATAGCAAAACCAGATTTTGTTTTCTTGATAAAGACACATGGACAAATTGTATTATTAGTGTAGCTTTCTTTCAAAAGATATTCACTAAGGCGGTTATACCACATTCATCCAGATTGTTTTAATCCATACAAGGACCTTTGTAGCTTAATTGAATACATTTCTTGTGGTTTTGAGCTACATGCTTCAGGCATGTTCAGTCCTTCAGGGACTTTCATATAAATGTCATTATCAAGTGATCCATACAAATAAGCTATAACGACATCCATTAGTCGCATATGGAGTCCTTCTATACTTGCTAGGCTAATTAAGAATCTTAATGTAATTGCATCCACAACTGGAGAATAAGTCTCCTCATAATCAATGCCAGGTCTTTGTGAAAAATCTTGTGCCACAAGTCGAGCTTTGTATCTCATAATTTCATTTTTCTCATTTCGCTTACGCACAAAAACCCATTTATAGCCTACTGGCTTAATATTTTTAGGCGTTAAAACAATGGGCCTGAAGACATGGCGTTTTTCTAATGAACTTAATTCTGCCTGGATTGCATCTTTCTAATTTGGCCAATCATCTCTATGTCGACATTCATTTACGGACTTTGGTTCAATGTCCTCATTTTCTTTTGCAATATCAACTGCAATTGCATATGCAAATACACTATCGACAATGATTTCATTTTGGTCCCATCTTTTTCCTGAATTGACATAGTTGATTAAGATCTCTTCATTTTGATCATTTTCAGGTACCTGAACCACTTCTGGGGTTATTTGTTCATCTATGTCAATTTCAGTTAGAAGCTCTTCAGGAGCATTAACATTTTTGGGATTCTGTTCCCTTTTCTTTCTTGGATTTTTATCCTTGGAACCAAGTGGCCTTCCACGCTTTTGGCGTGTCATGGACTCATTTGCTACATTATTAACATGTTGTCCTACTGGGACATCAATTCTTATTGGAGCATTTTTAGCTGGAATGTGAGATTTAGTAACTCTTTTTGGATCACATAATGCATCTGGTAATTGGTTTGCTATACTTTGTAAGTGGATGATCCTTTGAACTTCTAGTTCACATTCTTGTGTATAAGGATCAAGATGATTTAATGAGGGCTCATTCCAAACAATTTGTTTCTCTAATTGCTTAATTTCTCCCCCCAATTTGGGAAACAAAGCTTCATTAAAATGACAATCATTAAATCTCGCAGTAAATACATCCCCAGTTAATGGTTCAAGATATTTGATAATAGAGGGGGATTCATATCCAATGTATATACCCAATCTCCTTTGTGGTCCCATTTTTGTGCGATGTGGGGGGTTAATTAGGACATAAACAGCACACCCAAAAATTCTCAAATGGGATATATTTGGCTCTTGGCCAGTCACCAACTGTAATGGTGAAAATATATGATAATTAGTTGGCCTGATGCGTACAAGAGTTGCTGCATGTAAAATTGCATGTCCCCAAACAGAAATTGGGAGGTTTGTTTTCATAAGTATTGGTCTAGCTATCAATTGAAGACGTTTAATAAAAGACTCTGCTATACCATTTTGAGTGTGAACATGAGCTACAGGATATTCAACAGTTATTCCAATTGACATGCAATAATCATTAAAAGCCTTAGATGTGAATTCACCAGCATTATCAAGACGAATTATCTTAATAGCATAATCTGGAAATTGTGCTCTTAATCGAATTATTTGAGCAAGTAATCTAGCAAATGCTAAATTTCGAGTTGATAATAAGCATACATGTGACCATCTTGTTGATGCATCTATCAACACCATAAAATACTTGAATAGTCCACATGGTGGATGAATTGGTCCACAAATATCACCTTGTATGCGTTCCAGAAATTTAGGTGATTCATGTTGAATTTTGCTTGGTGAAGGTCTAATAATCAACTTTCCTTGAGAGCAAGCCGAACATGAAAATTCATTACATTGAAGAATCTTCTGGTTCTTCAATGGATGACAATTTGAACTCTCAATAATTTTACGCATCATTGTTGATCCGGGATGACCCAATCGATCATGCCAAACAATAAAAGAATTAGGGTCAGTAAACTTCTGGTTTACTACCATATTTGTTTCACTTGTACACACATATGTGTAATATAATCCAGAGGATAAAGCAGGTAATTTTTCTAATATGCATTTCTTACCCATTATAATGGTTGTAATATAGAGATACTCAATGTTTCCAACATTAATGGTCTCAATATGATATCCATTTCGGCGGATATCTCTAAAACTTAATAAATTTCTGCGAGATTTTGGAGAGAATAATGCATTTTGAATAAAGAAATAAGTTCCTCCAGGTAGTAATATATTAGCTCTTCCGGAGCCTTCAATAATTCTTTTACTACCAGATATTATATTAACGTAAGAATCTCCCTTTGTTAGATGAGAAAAATACTTCTTATCTTTTAAAATGGTGTGCGTGGTTGCACTGTCAGCAAGACATAAGTTTGCATCATTTATTCTTGATCCTACCAATACTTGAACAAGATCCATAATATCTTGGGTAAAAAAAATGGTAGAACAAATTCGTGCTGATAACTTGTTATGAATATAATGGAGAAGAATAAGAACAAAGAATATAAAGGAGAGAATAGTTTTTCTAGTTATCCCATTCAATAGTATTAAGCTCTTTATATAGAGTACAAAAGGGAAATAAATAGGAAGCTTTTTTAATAAGAAAAATACAAGAAATAGGAAGTTTTTCCAATAAGAAAAATACAACCAATACTAATATGGAAACTAGAGTATTCACGTATATGGAAAGACATCAATCAAATCTTATAATATATCATAACATAATGTATATTGTTTGTTATTTTTTGTTCATTTTTTTAAATGTATACAAGATATTAACATTTCTAATTTATAACATATGCTATAAATTATTTGTTTTGATTCATGAGCTACTTTTGTAAATTTAAGCCATGTATAAATAGCATTATATATTGATTATATATTAAAAAAATACTGAATTTTATAATATGTATATTGTTTGCGGTTATTTGTTCATTTTTTTTAATATAAAAGATTAGTATTTCTAATATATAACATATGCTATAAATTATTTGTTGATTAATAAGCTATTTTTGTAAATTTGAGCTATGTATAAACAGTATTAGATACTGATTATATATAAAAGAAATACTGAATTTCATAGTAATGTATACTATTTATTGTTATTTGTTCATCTTTTTTTTTTTTTTAAATATAAGAGATTACATTGTGAATTTTACATAATGTATGTTGTTTCCTACTACAATGATTGAACTAGCAAAAAACACGTATCAATTATAGGTGATGTCAAAATTTTGAGTAGTATACAAACTTGATATATATACAAAAAGTATATCAAAATAGTTGCAATAACAAAAGAAAAAATTCATAACTCTTATTTGTTGTAATTTAAAAAATCTTTATTTATATTATGATGCCAAGAGTCGATGATTAATAATAAGATGAGCAAACATTAGTATATACTAATTATGTTGTGGAAGTATACTAAATTTTATTTAATGTATTTCATAAATGAAATGTTAAACAGTATTAGATACTAATTATTTATCATAAGTATACTGTTTTTTGTTTAATGTATATTATGTCCTGTAATTTTTTTTTAAATTCTAAAATTGATATTATATATTTAAAAAAAATCAAAACCTAGCTAATTTGAAAAAAATCCAAGAAAATTAAATGTACAAATTTATGCTATATGAAGCATAAATAATACAAATTTTGTGGTAAACATACTATCTGACCCATCATACACTTTTTGTACCAATACAATCAACAAATAAGAGAAAAAATTTTGGTTTAGACTAGACTAACTAAACTCTCATAAAAAAAGTTCTTTTTCATGGCATTTGTGTTTTGGCCTAGAAAATGGGCTGACTACGTGGAAATGACCATGAAAGCCAAGTGGTGTGCACGAAACATGCAGCCACTGCTCTTTCTAAGATATTGTAGTACTGAAATGCTCTCTTCTTTATAGTATTGAAATCCTACAAGCAACTTTAAAAGACTATCTATTCAAATGGGAAGCAACTCAGCAACAAGCAACTAATAATCACTAGCAACAGTCTCAGTCCAAGCAATTGAAAGACATCTAATTGTAGTGGCAATAGGCAAGAAAAAAAAAATACTAGGAACCAACACCAAAGAAAATTCAAACCTTAGAAAACATATACACATGGACATGACATCCACCATTAATTTATTAAAAATCCAATATTATAAAAATTTAAACAAACCAATAGATTATCATATCCAACAAAAATTAATTTGATAATTTCATCTTCACCATTGAATTCTCAAGAATCTACACCCATGTATGAAAAATTCTAAATATCTCGAATCTCCACTATATAGTGCAATAGAGTTTGCTTCTCATTTTAAACCAACTCCATTTAGACATTTCAACAAACATTTGGAGAGCTACTTAAACACAGAATTGATAATTACGTAAAATTAAAAGAAACTATCCAATTAAGCACAATTTCACAATGTCAATCCTAGAGTCAGATTAGCTTAATCAATTTGGTGCTATATATATAACATTTTAGCACCAACCTTATAAACATTTCAATATCAAATACATAAAATAAATAAATAAATAAAAGTGTACAATAGGGCTTAGCACGGTTTGGTTCAATCCAAAGATTTGAAAATCTTTGGAATTGGATCGAATTTTGGGGATTTTAATTTCTAAGAATTCAG
The DNA here is from genome assembly GCA_947687605.1 of Reutealis trisperma. Lineage (NCBI taxonomy): Eukaryota > Viridiplantae > Streptophyta > Magnoliopsida > Malpighiales > Euphorbiaceae > Reutealis > Reutealis trisperma. Next base: position 16,789 of record CANTUT010000521.1, on the reverse strand, counting down.
AACCAGAACCGAAATAAAAAATCTTCGTACTGTATTGTTCCGAAAATTTTGGGACAATACAATCTAAAGATCGAATATTTTGGTTTCAATCCAATCCAATCCAATCCAAAACAGAAATTCTTAGAAAATGCATTTCATAATAAATTTCTTATAATTAACCATACAGTTTTAAGTTTTATTTTTCATGAAATTTGGGTTTAGTAAATTAATATATTATATTAATAATTATAGTATATTATTAAATAATTATATTAATAAATTAATATATTATTTTAATATATATAATTATATATCAAAACTATATATTAATAGTTTTTGGGATATAATTGTGTATGCTACTTAAATTAACACATAATTTTTTATAATTAATTTCTAACTTTTTATACAAACTATTAATTATCTATTACAAATATTTTCTTATTAATAACTTATCACACAAATGTTAATTAATAAAAAAATATTTTTCAATATTATAATATTAGATACCAATAAAAATTAATTAATTAAAAAATTTATTAGTATCATATAAACTTTATTAGTACATCATATTTTTTTATTATCACTCATTGATTAACTATAACATATATTAAAAGTTTTTATTCTAAAACATATAAATAGTGAATTTAAAATTTTTAATTTTAATGTGGTTATATCTTAGTATTATTAAAACTTAATCCACATTATCTTACTAATTTTTCATTGATATAATTTTAATGAATCTAATATTTAAGCAAATTATATAAATATTAATAGTTATATTCCATTAAGTTAAGGTATATATATTTTTAATTATAGATTTATAATTTATTTAAATTTTATTTTCATATAATCTTAATATAATTTGATAACTGCTATAATGACATATATAATCTTATAATTTTTGTGTTATCTATATATTATTTAATTAATATTATATATATATTATAAATAAAAAACTAAAAAATTTTGGTTTTTTGGTCTAATCCAATTCAGTACAGTTCGGTTCAATTCAGTCAAATTCTTAGTATGGATATATGTTAATCTTCAAAACCATACCAAAATATTTTACTCGGTCCAATTCGGTTTAAGAAAAGTCAAAAAGTTAGCAGTTCGGTCCAGTTCTGGATATTTTCAATCATGTTATTTGGTTCAATTCGGAATTTTTAATCTCCGCATTCAGCCCTAGTGTATATATTATTTTCAGTAGAGCAGGAATTGAGCTTCCTTAAGATTAACAACTTTCAATGGTTGAGCACTGGAACATGGTTAAGTTCGTTAGACTAATCAAAGACGTTATTAGTATAGAGATGATAATTTTGACCCGCTTCATTGGAATCGAAATTCCATTAGAACTACATAATTGAGCCATATCTTTGTTACTTTTCTCAATCCAACTGTCTATTCATAAGCTAATCCATGGATACAAACTAGAAATCAAGAAGAAGAAGAAATTGGGGGACAAAAAGGGATTTCAATTGAGAGAATAGGAGTTGGTAAATTAAGGATTGCAAACATTGAGATATAGAGAGAGAGCACCTTTTGTAATAGGAGCAACAAGAACCAAGAATGAAGTGGCATGATAGAGAAGATGAGAAAGAGCGCTGTGTTACAAATCCCTTTATTTTTTAGTTGAGAAGATGAGAGGAAAAAAAAGCATAAATTTGTAAATCAGAAGAAAAGTTTTAGCTATTTTTGCAAACTCAAAATTCAGTCGACAAAAAAGTTAATTTTATTAGTTTTTAGGCTATTTGTGTAAAAAATTCTATTTAGTTAATTACCAATTTAGCCTCATAGCCTACAAGAGTTATAGGTTTGAACTACGGGATTGATACATTGTGTTTTTTATTTTTTTTGCTTTTTTTATTTAGTCCAAAACACACAATTTTTTAAGTATTTCTTTTTTTACATTTTTTTTAAAATCATTTATTTCTTTTTTAAATCAATTGTTTCTTAGTTTTTGAAACAAATTTTTTTAAATGATAATAATAATTATTATTAGACCCTTGAAAAATTATTAACTTGATTATGTAATTAATGTTCACAATATTACTTTCTTTAGTTTATAATTTATGTTTTTGTATTTATAAATGCTAAATTAAATTATCAGTAGTATGGTGTAAATTCATTATAAATTTACAATCAAATATAATTTATATAATAATTATAGTCACCATTTATAAGCATATAATTTATATAATAATCATGTTCGCCACTTATAAGCAACAAGTTTATTAAGTATTAATTATATGTTCATCAAATATATTGTATAGATTTTTTATTTGTAAACTGTAAATTCATCAATTATACAAATATTGTGATTTACAATCATACAGATTCATATATAATAAGCTATAAGTTCCTTAGACAGAAACTGTAAATTCATTAGTAGTAGAGTGTAGATTCATTGAAAATTAATCATCAAATATAGTTTATATAATAATCATTCTCATTACTTATAAGTAATAAGTTCATTAGATATTACTTATAAGTTCATCAAATATAAGATGTAGGTTCATTATGTATAAACTATAGATATATCAGTTATACCAATATTGTGATTCATTATCATGCAAATTTACATATGATAAGTTGTAAGTTCATTAAACAAAAACTGTAAGTTCATCAATAGTAGAGTGTAGGTTTATTGAAAATTTATTGTCAAATATAGTTTGTATAATAATCATTTCACCACTTATAAATAGCATGTTCATTATATATTACTTATAAGTTTATCAAATATATTGTGTAGATTCATTATTCGTGAACTGTAAATTTATCAGTTATACCATTAAGAAAATAATAAGATATTGTTTACAAATAATGAACTTATATTTTATATCTTATAAACATATACTTTATATCTTACACCTTACATTTAATAAAGTTATAAATAATACTTAATGATCATGTTGCTTATAAGTATATTTGATATTAAATTTTCAATGAACCTATACCGTATTACCAATGAATTTATATTTCAGTTTAATGAATCTATAACTTATCATATATGAACATGCGTGATAGTGAAAATTCATTGTCATAAAAAAGATAAATATGATATTTTATAAAAATGTAAAATTATCTCTAAAATCATTTAAAAAAATTACCCATAAAAATATTAAAATTTATAAATAAAAATTACATTGAAAAATTAATGATATTAAAATTAATTATTATTATAAGAATTCAATGAAAAAAAATTCAACAATTAATGTAATTTTTTCTTATAAAAATTAATATAAATTTAATTAGAATAATTAGACAAATAAAAAATTCAACCATTAATATAATTTTTTCTTAGAGAAATAAAATAAAATAAATATAATTTTAATTGCAAATATTACAAATAAATAAAACAGGAAAAAACACAAAATAATTAAAAAAGAAAAAACAAAGAATAAATAAAAATAAAATAAAGAGAGTTTGATTCCCACGGTTCAAACCTACAACCAAGGCTAATGTATTAATAAGTTACACCATCTAGTCTTTTTAATTTTTTTACTACATATGTAATAATTAACTTAGACCTTGGGATTATAATGCATTATGGTTTCAGGTTCAGGATATAATTTGTCATCTATACTATATATAAATATATGAAATAGGGGACAAGCAAATTTATGTAAAAATCCTTACTAAATTCTTTATAATTGTGCATTTATAATGGGTAATATGGTCATTTATTTATTAAATAATATAATTATCTAATTATATTTAATTTAAAAAAATAATGAATTCAATTAGAATAAATAAATAATAAAATAATTATTATTTAATGTATAATTAATTATGTTGCAAATTTATAATTATATAATTATTATAATTAAATAATTTAATTGTCAAATTAATTTAATTTAAATAAAGAAAAAAATGAATTCCATTAGAATAAGAAAATAATAAAATAATTATTATTTTGTATACAATTAATTTTATTTAATTTAAATAAAAAAGAATTCAATTAGAATAATTTATATTTTTTATATTTTTTAAATATTAAAAAGTTTTTTGAGCAAGCTTCTTAGTATTCATAAAAACATTAAGAAACTTGTTCAAAAACTTCTTAATATTTGAAAAATATAAAAGTAAATAATTTTTTTAGATGTTAGAGAAATTCTAATTCGATTTTGATTGTTCAAATATTAACAAGTTAGAGAAATTTTTAATTTGACTTTCATTGTGTAAATTATTACTTTGTCTCACAATAAATTTTAAAATTATTTGTTTTAATAATTAGTAATAATTTATATATTCTAAAAAAAAATAGTTTGTATAAATTAATTTAATCATAATAATTTTTTTATGTGATTTTGAATATTAAAAAATTAGAAAAATTCTAAGTTGACTTTGATTATTTGAATATCAACAAGTTAGAAAAATTCTAATTTGACTTTGAGAATTTTTATTGTAGATTATAAAAATTATTTTTGGTTTCCAGCAGAAAAAGAAGGTATACCAATTAAGAATTTATTTAATAATAATGAACATAATCATATTATTGCATTATTAAATGTCAAAATTTTTATTTATAATGATATGTTATTCTATAAAAAAATCAATTTGTTTGATATTTTATAAATACTTAAATTTAATATTTGTTTTTTAAATTTTTTTATATTGTAGCTGAGATTCAACTATCAATATTAAAACACTTAACTTAAATTTATTTATTTGTTTATTCTTTATGTTATAGCCGAATTTCAACTATCAACATTAAAAATTAATAGTATTCAAATTAATTCAAATATATCAGAAGTTGATGAACTATGAAATTTGAGTTTATTATTTTTAAATTTTATCGTTAATAATTTTGGAAGCTTATCGTTTATTTATAAAAATGCTAATGTAATTATAATTTATGAAATTATCAGTTATGATAACATGATATTAAAGGACGACAAAAAGTTTTTGTAATCAAATATAAAAAGATTTAGACAAACATCAAAAGTGAATCTAAAAGAAACAACAAGAAAAACATTTCAAGTAAGTAGTTAAATGATATATATAAATAAATACTTGAATATGTTATATTTATATAGCAATATTTTTTTTTTAAATTTGAATCTCGCACAAAATACACAACTAAAGTTTATACTATCAGATTGAAAGGGAAACAAAGATATAGCAAATGCAATAATAATAATACTAAATATATTAATATGCATTTGCTTTTCATATTATTAACAAGTATTTGTTTTATGTCACAGGTATATATTAAAAGTTTGAGTATTTAATGGAGAGATGAATGTTCATATAACTCTATATGAAAATACTTGAATATTAATGAATATGCAGTTCACAAATATAAAAAATTTATAGATATTTACTTTCATAACATGTTACATTATATTAATATAAAGTTTAATTAATCATACATTTATTATATCACTTCTTATTTTAAAATTTTATTATATCTTATTTTTTATTTATCATAGAAAAAAAGAGACCATAATAAATTCTACAAGAAATTGATTGGCATGAGGAGAAAAAGAATATTATTTTATTGTGAGATTAACTAAAAAAGATTATCTAAAAAATAAAAATAAAATTTTCATTACAAAAAAAAAATAAAAATAAAATTTTCATTACAAAAAAATTTAAAATGTATCAATGATATAAATAAAAATAACAAATATTGAAGAAAAAGAAAAAGATGAAAAAGCTCTACTAATAAAGAAAAAGATCAAGATCAAAAAAATATTAAAAATTTATAATTATAGTATGATTATTTCCTCTTATAGAAAAAATTATTTAAGTTTTTTATTAACAATAATAGTAGATTAGTTTATTTATTTAAATACAATTTTAATTTTAAAAATAATAAATAATTTATTATTTTATGAAAATATATTACATTTTATATTTTTAAATTTAATATTAAAATTGTAAAAATATAAGTTAGCACAGTAAAATAAATTAATGTTTTCATTAATTTATATGATTAGAATTAATAATTTATTGCAAGTATGTTTATAATACTATGTTAATTAGTAATGTATTTTTTCAGATGCAAGAAAATGGAAAATTAGTAAATAATTTTGAAAGTTTATTTTTAAATAAAATTATTACTTTATATTTTTTAATGAACAAATCCAATAAAATAAAAACAATATTAATAGTAAACAAAAGGTTTGTTATTTCACTTAACTAACAATACATTTTTTATTTTTTTTGATAAAAGAAGAGAGAAACAACAATGTTCACTGTTGCTAAGGTATAATTAAAGTCAACATTTTTTTTTTGCATGTTATGTCATTAATTAATAGCAAAAAATTAATTTACAATTGATTTTAATTTTCTCTCTATTTGTTAAGCAAATAAAAACCAATCCAAAATTCAAACTATTGAATATTTTGAAGGAATAAAACTATTAAAAATTTCAAATTAATAAATTATCAGATAGATTTCAACTTATATTTGAGAAAATCTTTATTTACAAAATAAACAAATAAAAGTATGACATTTAAAAAATAAGTATAGATAAATGAATAAATTGATCCAAAATATCTAATATAATATATAAAATATATAAATAAGTAAAGTTTTAATATGAATTGAAAAAGACAAGTTAAATCAAATTTTATATTTATTTTGAATCAAAAGATGTCTTTATTTTATATTTATTTTAGATTGAATTGAATAATTGAATAATCAAATCATCATAAATTGAAAAAAAAAATTTCTATTTTTTATTCATTCTACTACTTATTAACACTAAAGTTCACATTGATACATACAAGTACAAAATTCAAATACAACACAATATTCGAGAGCTTTACTGCTTATTTTAGAAACAATATACTTATTCATATA